>PYAF01001444.1:397411-483519 GCA_007407185.1 Glycine tomentella
TGACTAGCTGAAGGAATTCGTCAAATCTGTGAGAGATTAGGTTATCTGTAAACCGGAGAAATCAAGATGAAATTTACGGGACTCGGGAATCTATGCATAGTAAAAGAAATCATAAGATGATTTGCCTTTAGAGTCAGTAAAATTGGAGACTCCCTATTTCATATTAAAGTTTACCCTAGACCGCAAGGACTGATACGTTTCCTTACCCTAGGTTTTATGGGAAGGTAAACGAGACGAAAGGAAATACATACGGAAACCAAATAGATTTAATAGGATGATCTTGTCATTTACCTAACTAGTTCTGGGGCAATAAAGCGTTGCTAGTGCTCTATGTTGTCATTAAATGAGTAGTGGCCTTGTTGGATACAAACTCATTTATGTCAGTAGCTATGTTGGACCTAATGGGTCACACACTAACACTTTATTGTCATGACATTATAGCATTAAAGGTTTTGGGCGTAATAATTGTTGTTGGCCCAAAAAAGAGTTTGGATACTTATCTCAAAGAGAGAGGGACGCATGAATGGAGTTAATGGGCTTGGATAGTCCAAGACATTATTAATTAATTTAAATAGTTAAATTAATTATCTAATATTTAAATTTGATAATTTAAATTTTGAATTTAAATATGAATTAACTATAATAGTTAGTTTCATATCAAAAGGAGAAGATAAGAGCTAGATTTGAATTTGAATTCAACTAACATCTTATCATGATCATGTCCTGGATTTTAGGAAGAAGTTTGAGGGCTGATTATGAGCTTACATACGGCTGATATATGATTATCATTTGGAAAAAATAAATTCCAAGTAATTGACTTGGTCTTAGGGGGATAAAATAGGAGGTTGTTGGCAATTTTTGAAGTGCAACAACTCTATCTTTTCTTCACGTGTGGGATGCTTCATGATCAGAATTTTTGGTTAAAAAAATCTGACTCAAACTCTTCTATAAAGTGTGTTATTGTGATCATAGTTCTCGAATAGTTTTAGTGGAAAAGCCCTATCTACTTTCCTCTATTTTCACGTGCCCCTTTTGTGTGAGTTTTAGCTGAAAATTCAGTCACCAATATCATCTATTGGTGAGCCTCTTAGATAAGTAAAAACACTTTAAAACCTAACTTTCTTCCTCTCTATTGGTGTGCCTAGCTTGCCTCCTTTGGTGCTTGTTGGTAGCCTTCAAGAAGTGTTCTTGAGTCTTGACAAGAAGTGGTGTGGATCAACATTAGAGGACTTGTATCTTCAAGCCTAATCTTGATCATCAAATTTCGAATATAAACAAGGTAACATCTATGTCCTAAAGAATGATTCTTGTGAGGTATATGTGTGTCCGCTTGAAAATTTTGTTTTTCTCACATGCCTTTGGACTTCAAGGCCCTATCTTTCACAATATTCAGCTAAACTCTGAGCTTCAGGATAGTAGGAGGTGGAAGGATGAGAGGCGAAGGTTTTTTCGATTAAGGAAGCATACAGTTATCTACTAGTATGCGATGAATCCACTAATGCAGACTTCTTTAAATTACTATGGTATCTTCACATTCCATCTAAGATCACTTCCTTGGTTTAGAAAATAGCTTTAGACAGAATTCCTTCTAAGGAAAATCTGTTGAAAAGAAATGTCTTGAATTCTAATGACAATACTCTCTGTGTGTTGTGTCAGAATTGTGTAGAAACAATCTAACATCAGTTCTTTACATGTCCCTTTACATCTGATGTTTGGAAATTAACTTACTTTTGGTTCGGTGCGGAATTAGTTCTACCATACTATGTGGTAGATCATTTTTGGCAACACGGTGGATTGGTGTTTGGGAAAGAAGCAAGGGCTGCGTGGTGGGGAGGGTGGTTTGTGGGTATATGGTCCATTTAGATACAGCAGAATGACATTATTTTAAATGGTGCCACAATGGATTCGGATAATATTTTGGAGTTGGTGAAACTGAGGTCGTGGATGTGGTGGAAAGCTAAAATGCATAATTTTTTTTTTCTCGTTATACGATTGGTCCCTTCATCCAAAGTTGATGCTGCTTCATTTGTAGAGTTTGATCTCTATCTTTAGCCTAGTTTTTCCTCTAAGTGGCTAATGTTAGCCAAAGCTGTTAGATGATAAGTTTTTGGTTGGCTCTCTGGGGATTATGCAGAATCGGGTTCTTTCTTATAAAGTAGGTGGGTAGTAAGGCCATGAGGTGTTTTTGTTTTCAATTGTACTTCCTACTACTGCATCTCTGGCGCATCTATATCTTTATATGTATAAAGCTGGTTTGGTTGTTTGAAAAAATATAAGTAGTATAAAATGAAAAGTTGAAGGATTGTTTTTTCAAGGGAATTGTTCAATTTTTGTAATTTAGATACTTTTTACTTACCAAATAAAATATAAAACAAATTTGAAATAACAATGATAAAGAACCAAAAATAAAGATGGAAACTTGAAAATAAATTTTTAAAAGGAATTTTTGATTCTCAAAGATCTAGATTTTAAAAAATAGCAACAAGAAACAATAATAGTCAAAGTTGGGGTTCGACTTCACTAAACCACTCCTACATACATATATAAATTATTAATTAATATTTATCATTTCATTATTATCGTCAACTAAAAATGTTTAATTGCAAAAGCTTATTTTAATGCTTTATTTTTATGTCCAAAAAGTGTCATCTCATTAGTTTTGGCCCTATCAAAATTATGTTTCAATTGGGTCAAAGCTTCATTAATGCTTATTAGAAGGATTCTGGATGGGTGCACCATCTATTAGATAGGTCTACAAAACTTCATTTATCAAAATTAGTCTCTTTGTCAATTTAGTTGGGCCAGGATTTCTTCCAATAAAATGTTACTTTTGACTTGTGTCTTGTTGGTCTGGGCTCTTTATTTGGATGTGTCAATGAGAACATTTTACTTTGACATCTTGATTATAAGATGCTCCAAATTTTAGCTCTAATTTTTAAATATCAAAAGATAAAAAACATGAGACTAAATTTTAAATTTACATAATGCTTAAAAATTAAATCTTTTTTGAACTAAAAAAAGGTAAAATCAATGATTTAAATAATTACACTTATATGTATCAAGAAGATAAATACAAAATGCTGAATGAAAATACTCAAATAGTAAAATTGGACGTTAATCATTACTCCAACAATATTATTGGGTTGACTGTGATTATGTGTTTTCTTTTTTTTTTTTTTTTGGTTCATAAATAAACAAACTTGTATGATGGAATTGATACAGAATTAAGAAAAGAAACAAATTTGAACCGATGAGGTTTTGTCAACTTTTTCTTTTGATGGATTCTTCACAGTTGATCAACTTTTCTTTAACTTGATTGGACGGCGTCCATGTAGGTTTTGATTGGAGGTTTATGTGCATTTATAATTTTTTTACTGGTATTTTTTTTTCAAACACAAAATAGATTATAAAAAGATTTAAAAGTTATATAAAGAATAAGATTGAACATAAGTTAATGGTAATGATTCTTTCCGTCAGTAACTTAACCTCAATTTAATAAAATGTCCCATTAAATAAATTCATGTATTTTAAGAATTGATTAAGACAAAATAAAAGTTTAAAATATATATTTTGAAAAACAATAAAGTTTAAAAATAGTGTATATATATACACACACTCCCTCCGTTCCTTTCAACAAGACCTTTTCCAAAATATTACTCGTCCTTTTCTTTCTTAAATTTTTGTTGCATTAACTATATTTTTAAAGTATCCTCAGTTATTAATAATTTTTTAGCAAAAAAAAGCTACAGTAAAAATTAATCAGTTATTCTTCTATTTCTTATTAGAATTGGGAAATGAGTAATAATTAGGTGAGAACTAATTAAGTAAAAAAATATTATAAATTTAAAAATATTAAGAATAATTTTAGAAAAATATTATAAACTATTGATAAATTTAATGTTATTAATTAAATTAATTTATTTTTTAAGAGTGAATTAATTAAAAAAGTCTTATAAAATAGACACAGAGGAAATATTTTATATTGTTCATTAAATATAATAAGGCTTAAAACTACCAAACTTGTTAATCAATTAAAGTGAGATTATTCTAGCATAATTAAAGGTGTAAAATTCGAATCCTAGATATGTAGTTGGACTTTTTTACCATTTTAGTTGTTTTTTTTTAAACATTTACCTAAATGGGTGGATCAACAAACAATTTACTAGATTGAGTGATTTTTATCATGTAAGATACCCAAGATGCCAGTCAAAGATGCTTTGTACCAAAAGTGCTACCCTGATATGTGTCATCTTTTAGGTAGACTGTCAAAAAAGGTAGTACCACCGTATACGTCTTCACCAAGCAGGAAGCACCACATTGCACCATGTCTCCAATAGAGTTTGTTTCCCCAATGTTGACAAGCATGTTCCTAAAGCGGTGCAAGTTGACTGCATGTTCATACGCTAGTGCAAGAAGCACCAGGTCAAGGTTTGCTTCCCAAGAGGCGCTAGCTGATGGTGTGTCTCCAGATTGATGGCACCATCTCCTCGTGTGCTTATAAACATAAGTTGAGGCATCCTTTCCGTGTGCTTTGTGTTGATATTTTCAGAGAGGCTGAGGGATATCTTGCTATATTGTTGTCGTGTTGGTGGTGTTGTTTTGGTGATCAGGTAAGTCTTCTTATTTATTTGGACAAGTTGAGTCTTCTTAGTTCATATTTCATTAGGAAAATATAGTAGGAAATATTTTATTATTTTTTAGTTTGTAGAAAATGATGTAGGAAATATTTTGTTGAATGTTTATAAAAATAATTTGTTTCATTAATTTTATTATTTTCTTTGTAAGTCTTCTTTATTTGGTTTAGTATTATTGTGTAGTTCATATATCATTAGGAGAATATTTTGTGCTATTAATTTTTTAGTTCATATTTCATTAGGAGACTATAGTAGGAAATATTTTGTTATTTTTTAGTTTGTAGGAACAATGTCGTAGGAAATATTTTTGTTGAATGTTGGTATAAAAATAATTTGTTTCATTTATTTCATTATGTTTTTTAAGCCTTCTTTATTTGTTTTAGTGTTATTTTGTGTTACTAATTTTTTAGTTCAAATTTTGTGTTATTAATTTTTTTTAGTTCATATGTTGTAGAAAAAAATGATGTAGGAAATTTTTTTTGAATTTCATATAAAAATATAGTAGTAGAAAAAAATTAATAGAAAATTATTGTTGTCATTTTATTATTTTTATAAAAATAAAATATATTTGTAAAAATGTTTTGTATAGTAACAAATTTATGCCATAAAATATTTATTACGATTTTCTTTGAATGAGATTTCAGGATTGAATAAAATTTTCATTAATTATGGCAAACATTAGAGAAGTGCATCCCGATTCAGGTGATGAATCTATGTTACATTTTCAGAAGACATATGTGTTGCAATCTATAAAGTGACCAACCAGTTCATGTTTTATGAGTAAGACGAGCCCAACAACAATAAGGCCAAGGTCATCAAGGGCAACAACACAATGAAGAACAATTTGAACCTATAGTCGTTTCGGTTTAAATCAGGAATTTATTGGAACATACTGGTTTTCTTGTCGTTGCACAAATTCCTTTTTGCCTTTATGATAATCACTTAATGTTGGCACTTGTTGAGCATTGGAGGCTAGAGCCCCCTTATTTCACATGTCAGTTAGTGAGTGCACAATCACATTGTAGGATGTGAACATTTTGTTAGGTTTACCCGTAGATGGTGAAGTTGCGACTGATGGTGATGTTCATAACTTGGGTGAAGTATGCAAGAGTTGTTGGGAGTTACTCCAATTTATCTGAACATAAAGGGAGTAAGGTGAAGATGAAATTTCTTAGACAAAATTTTAACAAAATCGAGGACCATGCACATAGTCAGTTGCAGTTGGAGTGATACACATGTGCTTACATTTTACTCTTTTTTGGAGGAAAGCTGTTTATTGACCATCCTGGGATATATGCGCCATTGAGGTATCTTCCATTGCTTGCATATCTTCAACAATATAGGGGGTATAGTTGGGGATCCTCCGTGCTTAGTTATGTTTATTGTGAGTTGTGTAAGGTGACTTCTTATGAAGCCATTGAAATAGGGGGAGAATGTGTATTGGTACAATTGTGGACATGGGAAAGATTTCAAGCCATAATTGAAAATGACCCATCTATGTCGATATTCATGATATAAGAATGGATTTCAAGCAAAAAAACATGTTAAGATATCGTATCATAAAACATAGAAAGCTAAACATATAACTTTAGCAAAGGTTTACTGAGATTGGGAAGAATCATACAATCTGTTGAATAGGTGGCTGGAGTGGATGGTTAAAAAATTTTCAGATTCGGCTTATGAAATCGAAACCACTGAACTTTGGTATGGGGGTGCACTTCACACACAATTCAGGCAAGTTAAACATGTCTTCTAGACTTTTAAACATGTTGTGAGCGCATTCAACTCGTGCAAACTCATAATCCAAATTGATGGTACATTCTTATATGAGGAATATGAAGGTACCTTGTTGATTGCAACTTCCCAAGATAGAAATGGTTGTGTACTGCCAATTTCTTTTGCAATTGTTGAGAAGGAGGTACAAAGTGATTGATCATGGTTTTTATCTAACAAACGACAACATGTCACCCAACAACAAGGCATATGTTTGATCTCAGATCGACATCAAGACATCAAATCAGTTTTTGTGATGTTACCACAATGGCAACCACCTAATGCTTATCATGTGTATTGCATCTATCATATAGCAAGCAATTTCAACCACAAATTCAAGAATTCAAAGTTAAAATAAGAGCTAATAAAATTAGGTACTTCTTCATCATTATATTTTATCTAATTATTGGTCAACACATTATTTATTTTTTTTAATTTCATTTTTCTATAGATTATACAACATGCTTGCACTTGTTTGAACAGAGACTTGAAAATTTTAAGGAGATTGATGAGGAAATTGAGTGTTGGATTGGGGGCATTTTGAAAGAAAAATGGAGCTTGACACATGACCAAGGTGGTCGTAGGTTTGACTATATGACAACCAAATTGTGCAAGGCAATCAATAAGATCTCAAAGGTGGACGAAATATGCCTATAACTGCTTTGGTTAAGGTCATGTATGACAGATTGGTTAAGTATTTTGTGCGAAGAGGTTTGTAAACCTGAGTAGAATATGATGTCGATTAACACTACTGCAAGAGGTTGCTAGATTCCCTTGAAAAAAATCACATTGAAGCTTGTGCTTACCACGTTAAAACAGAAGGACAAAATTTGATGTTTAGGAGTCGCTCAATCATGCCACACAGCAAGGAAGAAAAACATGGTTTGTTATATTGAACGAACGTTACTGCAAGTATGGAGCTTTTCAAGCCTACATATATCACTACTCCCAGCAGTGTGAGCCTATGTCCACATCAGCCCATACTAGTATGTAGATAAAGTATACAAAATCGAAAACATTATTCAAGTCTAGGCAATTGGAATCCCCTTGGCTGTGAAAAAACCATCCCTAAAAAGAGTGGATCTATTATTGTTCCGGATGAATCCAAAATATGTGAAAAGGGTTGACCAAAGTCTACACGTGTAACACCCCTGTGCATCTGGTGTATTACCAAATACTTAATCAGATAATCATAGTAATTAACTTTAATTAAAAAGCCACGGAAGCGATAATAAAACCTTATTTCTTGATTCATTATGTATGGTACACATCAACACTCATCAAAATATCAGCCAGCCTCATGTATCCAAAACAACAATAAAACAACGGCAGATACATCAACAATATCTATACTGATATATCAGGAGAAGGCCACTGGTATACATATACATCATCAAGACACTCATAGTGTCTATACAAAAGAATAGGCATACATCGCCCTGATCTCACAGATCACTTCCTCACACGAGGACATACCATACATATAAAGTCCATGTACATAAAAAATCCAAAACATGTGTGCACACACACACACACCTTCCCTCATAGGGGTACAAAATACATCAAAACAAAACAAAGGAGCCTTCATGCTCTCACAGTGCTGCCCTGCAACTGAACAGGAACTGTCTTTACTGGAGCCTCCCGCCCTGAGACCTATCATCTCTGCCAGATGAATCACCTGCAAACATAATCCCCACAGGGGTGAGATACACATCTCAGTAAGCTCAGGGCTCTTGGAGGCTTCTCCTCCCCTGGCTCACTCCATGACATACACCATCAAAGGCATCACAATCACTGGCCTCCCGGCCCTCACAACAATACATAGCCATCATCTAGCTCTAATGTATATCCGCGGTACTACGCCCGCCACAAGATGCATCATCATCAGCATCTGGGACTCTCAGTCCCCAGTATGAGACCGAAACTCACACCCTGCCATCCCATCGGGAGCTACCCCTTTACGTATGGATGCACGTATATGGCACCTCCGAGAATAGGCTATGGTATCTGTGGTATCACAGGTAACAGGTCCCCTCACACACATACACTGGTGCACTCACACAACACACAATTTTATTGGAGAAGAAAACTCTCGTTTTATTGATAATAGTTTGCCAAGCCACACAGACTCCTTTACATAATATGCTATTTTTAAGCAATAAAAATTAAACCTAAACCTAAACAATTCAAATTTTAAATTGAAACAAAATCTCTCCCCATATCTTTCCACAATATCTCTCTCCATATCTTATCTTTGCCCATATCTTTTCACTCATATCTTTCCACATAATTCTCTCTTTTATTTTAAATTTAAACTTCGTAAACAATATTTATTTTAAAGTTTATTCCAACAAAATCCCCCCATAAACTTTAAAAACTTCTTCCATCTTTCATTCCCAACATCTTCTTAAAATTCTCCAGCAGCAGCGTCGGTAATGGCTTTGTGAATATATCTCCGACTTGTTCTTGGCTCGCCACATAACTTAACTCCACCTTCTTTTCTTTTACTTGATCTCGAATGAAGTGGAATCTAACGTCAATATGCTTGCTTCTTTCGTGATTAACCGGGTTCTTCGCTAACTCGATTGTCCACTTGTTATCAATCCGGATCCCGGTTGCACCATCCTGAACTTGCTCCAGTTTTTCCAACAAATTCCTCAACCAGACTGCATGGCAGACACACTAGGATGCCGCAACGTACTCGGCTTCACATGTTGATAGAGTCACAATTGGTTCCTTCTTTGACATCCAGGCAAAAGCCATGTTTCCCATGAAGAATACATAGCTAGTCGTGCTCTTCCTATCGTCCACGTCTCCACACCAGTCACTGTCTGAGTAGCCCTTTAACTTGTAATTTTCCGACTTCGAATATAGAAGTCCTTGTGAGATCGTCCCTTGAATGTACCTTAGAATCCTTTTAGCCACTTTCCAATGAGAGTAACTCAGCTCTTCCTTAAACCGGCTTATAATTCCAACACTTAAACACAAATCCGGCCTCGTACATGTTAAGTATCTTAAGCATCCCACCAAACTTCTATAGTTTCTCGGATCAACACGTTCTCCTCCATCATATTTTGAAAGTTTTGAACCGGGTTCCATAGGTGTTGAAACCGGATTACAATCTGCCATCTTAAACCTTTTCAGTATTCCCTTCGCATAAGTCTCCTGAGAGACAAAAATTCCAGCTTCGTCCTGTCTGACTTCCAAACCGAGAAAATATCTCATCAGGCCAAGATCAGTCATCTCAAATTCTTTTGACATCTTCTTATTGAACTCTTGTGCCTTTTCTTCACTGTTACCCATGAAAATCAGGTCGTCAACATATAAAGCTACAAGCAATAAATCATCACCCCTTTTCTTAACATATAGGGCATGCTCATAGGGACACTGTTCAAAACCATCCTCCTTGAAATATGCATCAATGCAGGTATTCTAAGCTCTCGGTGCCTGTTTCAGTCCATACAAAGCTTTCTTCAATCTTAACACTTTCTTTTCTTCTCCGCCCTTCAAGTATCCCGAAGGTTGTTCGAGATACACCTCTTCTTCAAGTACACCATTCAGAAATGCTGACTTGATATCCATTTTGTAAATCGACCACCCAAATTGAGCTCTCCATCAGCATTCATTTTCTTCTTTCCTTTTGGCAACTCGGCCAACTCCCAAGTATCATTCCGTTCAATAGCCTTGATTTCATCCATGGCGCTTTGCCATTTCTCATCTCGGATTGCTTCTTCAAACCTTATTTCTTCAGAATTTGTCAATAAGCAAACAAGATGGGCTTCGCTAGTTGAATCATACAAATCCTGCAAACTCCTCATCCGAGGTTGTCTCATCTCGTCTTCATCAGCTGTCTCATGCCTTGCCGGGATCCAACTTGGTGATCCGCCTTCCTTCTCATCTTGAATAGCCATCTTTCCGGGATCTGATTTGATCTCAGATGGAATACTCCAATTCCATTCATCATCTTCATTTACCTTCACATCTCGGCTTATCATTACTGTCTTGGTGTCGGGATCTAACATCTTGTATCCCTTTGTCTTCTCGTCATATCCAATGAAGATAAACTTCCTGCTTTTGTCTTCTAACTTGGTTCTTTGCTGATCAGGAATGTGTGCATAGGCCACACTCCCGAAGACTCTGAAATGGCTCACTGATGGCTTTTGACCCGTCCATAATTCCTGTGGGGTCTTTCTATTCAGATTGGAATGCGAACAGCGGTTCTGTACATATACAGCACACAGAACAGCCTCCCCCCAAAACTCCTTAGGCATACTCTTCGTTTTCAACAATGACCTCACCATGTCAAGGATGGTTCGATTTTTCCTCTTAGCTACTCCATTTTGTTGTGGTGAGTATAGTGTAGTTAAGAACCTTCTAATGTCGTACTCCTCGCAATACCTTCTAAATGCATTTGATGTGTACTCCCCATTTGGTTAGAGCGTATCGACTTGATCCTCCTTCTAGTCGAATTTTCGATCATTATTTTGAAATTCTTGAATACTTCAAACACCTTGGATTTTTCTTCTAGCAAATACACCCAAGTTTTTCGACTGAAATCATCTATGAATGTAACAAAATACCTCTTTCCACTAAAAGACCTAGGAAAGATAGGTCCACACAAATCGGTATGAATTAGTTATGGTGGTTGCCGTGCTTGGTATTTGGCCGACCTCTGAAATGGACTCCTAGCATGTTTACTCAGAACACAATCTTCACAGAATCTCTTCTCACAGTTCAAACTTGGCAACCCGTCCACCATATTCTTATTCATCATCTCGGCCAGGCCTCCATAGTGAAGGTGCCCAAACCGACGATGCCATAAGGATTCTTCATCACTCATTTCGGCTTGCAAGCAGCCGACCTCCACACTTCTCAAGGTTGGCTTGAACATTCTATTTTTCTCCATCTGTACTCGGGCTATCAGTCGTCCTTGTTTTTTTCTTCAAGAGGAGAACTCGGTCTGTCATGATAACCGAGTAGCCTTTCTCCATCAGTTGTACCACACTAAGAATATTACTTTTGAGTTCAGGCACGTAATAAACATCTTGAATACGCCCAACTCGTCCACTTTCTGCAAGAAGCTAATCGTACCTTGGCCTTTTACACCAACCTTTGAAGCGTCTCCAAAAGAAACATGTCCGGCTTCTATTTGTTTCATATTACTGAACAGATGCTTATACCCACACATATGATTGCTTGCACTAGTGTTTATAAACCATTCCATCTCGGATGCTTGGTTGACTTCACCTCCAGCCATCATCAGCACTCCTCCATCTCTTACTTCTTCTGCAGCAAAATTTGCAGTTTCATTTGTTCTTCTTTCGCCTCAGCAATCCTTCGCAAAATGACCAACTCGGCCACAGTTGTAGCATCTGTCCGAGTTGCAATCTCTTGAGTAGTGTTCTTACTTTCCACATTTAAAACATTCTACATTTGAATGTCGACCTCTTCCACGACCTCGGCCTCGCCAATTCTGCTGACTTGATTCAGCCTGCTCCTTATTCCATCCTTCTTGACCTCGACCTCTACCACCTCTGTCGTATCCACGTCCACCTCGGCCACGTCCTCTACCTCGGAAATTCTGAGAATAGAACGCTTTCTCATCCTTGATTGAAACTTCTGTCTGGAGTACTTGCTCCAGTGACTCTTCTTTCTTCTTTTTCTTTCTTTGTTCATGCGCCTCCAAGGAGCCAGCAAGTTCGTCAACGGTAAGCTTTGCTAGGTCCTTTGACTCCTCAATTGCACATACAACATTCACGAAGTCATCAGTGAGAGACCTCAGAATTTTCTCCACCACTCTGGTATCGGGCAGCATCTCTCCATTTCTCTTTAGTTGATTTACTATGGTCTGGACCCGAGTAATAAAATCGGATACCCTTTCTCCTTCTTTCATTTTCATTCCTTCCATTTCTCCATGGAGAGTCTGAAGTCGGACCTGCCTAACTCGATCAGCTCCCTTGTAGACATTTGCAAGAATGTCCCATGCCTCTTTTGACGTTGTTGTGCCAGCGATCTTCTCAAATTTGGAATCATCAATAGCCGGGAACAACATATACAACGCCCCTTTGTCTTTCAACCGCATCTCTTTCAATGTCTTGTTCTGCACCATTGTGTATCCTGTCGTGGATGGTGGTTCTTCAAAACCATCATGGACAACCTCCCAACTATCATTAGCTCCCAACAGAGCTTTCATCTGGATACTCTAGTTCTCATAGTTAACCTTTATAAGGCGGGGTAATGGCAGACTACTATTTGAACCACTCTCCATTCTCTCAAGCTCTGATACCAATTTGTGGTATCTGTGGTATCACAGGTCACAGGTCCCCTCACACACACACACACTGGTGCACTCACACAACACACAATTTTACTAGAGAAGAAAACTCTCGTTCTATTGATAATATTCTGCCAAGCCACACAGACTCCTTTACATAATATGCTATTTAAAAGCAATAGAAATTAAACCTAAACCTAAACAATTCAAATTTTAAATTGAAACAAAATCTCTCCCCATATCTTTTCACAATATCTCTCTCCATATTTTATCTTTCCCCATATCTTTCACATATCTTTCCACATAATTCTCTCTTTTATTTTAAATTTAAACTTCGTAAACAATATTTATTGTAAAGTTTATTCCAACATAGGCTTCAACCATGACGGGACCACCTATCTCTTGGTCTTATGGGATCATCATCACCCTTTACGTGAGCAAACCAAACTAGTAGGTGCGCTCTACTCCTAGGGAGGTCCATATCTATCTAACTGGCCAGAAGATCTATTTAATAGGTAATCATCCATACAAAGGCATAGAATCATGCATACATATCATCATGAGGAAAGTAACAACCAATTCAATGCACATGCATCATGAATGCAACCATCACTCCCTCGGAGTATGGTGGAACACAGGCAGTGGAAAACATTCCCCAAAAGCGAAGAACTTATCTGGCAAAACCGTACTCTGCAGTTCAACCCCAGAACGGTGGTCTACGCCATTGATACCCTCGGTGTCACGCCCTATACAAGGCATACAAGCACAATCAATCATCAATCCAACCATACAAGGCATAAGCACATATCAACGGTCCTAAACTGTTACACTGAAAGGAACGTCACTCTTTTCCATAAAACCTCTTAGTCATCTATCTTAAGGTTATCAGAACTACCCAATTCACTAGACAATCCACAGACCCTCAACGGTCTATCTCGGCCTAACCAAGGCACTAGAGTCTCCCCAAGACTCGGTATAAGCCAAAACAAAGAGCTCAAAGCTCTATACAGACCAAAACTCAAGAATTAACAACATGGCTTGAATGGTTTCTTCCACACAATATCACCGTTCATAAAGCCTCTCAAGCACATAAAGAGCAAGTACCAAGGCTCATGCATGTTCTACAATCATCAATTAACCATCATACAACCCACACATGCATTTCTCAGAGCCAAGAACCAAAGTCCATGAAACTAACATTTTAAAGCTAATCCTTCATCACAACAACCTCTTAAACATAACTTTCTAAAAGACCCAAGCCTAATTCTAGCTCTAGCTCAAAAGGGTCACTATTCATCCCAAAAACAAAATCACAAATCAAACGGTAAAACTCGAGTTTCTTACCTCTAAGGCGATAAGGAAGACTAGTGGACCACTTCTCCAAGCTTGGGTGTCCGAGAATCGCCTCCTTTTCCCGCCAAACTCGAGTTTTATGAAGTCCTCAAGAGAATGCGATCTCTCCATTTGATGGTTTTTAGGGAAAAGTGATGAAGGATTCTAGCTTTGAGGAGGATTTCCTATAAGTTTCATGTTGAGAGCTAAGGGTTTAGGCCAAGGGATGAAGATTTATGAAGCTCCAAAGCTCAACAATGCAGCCAAGGTCCAGAGGAAGAAGAAAGGGAAGATTTTGGGTCAAAAATCGTAAAATGACCCTTTTATAGTTGGCCTGCCTAAGCTCCTGCGCTGATCGCGCCACCCTGGCGCTGATTGCGCCAAGTTCCAGTGTATCTGGCACTAACCGCGCCACTCTGGCGCTACTGGCGCCAACATGCAGTACCTGTGGCGCTACTCGCGCCAACCTGTAGAACCTGTGGCGCGACTCACGCCAATCTGGCGCTACTCGCGCCAGACCCTGGGTCATTATAACGCGCATAAGGAATGAAATGATTTTGACAAAATCTCAATGTACACAAACATGTAGCTAATGCAGGCATCAAGGCCACAACAGGACTAATTGTCCACAGAATTGACATCAATTTGTCCATTGTAATTTTAATGCATTTTGTTGTTCTTAGTTTTTTCTATTTTCAATTTTTTGAAAATTTCTACCTACAATATTTTTATTTGTTTTGGTAAAAAATAATCCATATTTTTACTTTAAGTATTGTAAAATGAAAATAGAATAAATTATCAAAAAATACAAAACACATAAACAATACTTAAATATTATTATCCACTACTACAAGAAAGGCTTTCAAGGTCAGTTATTTCACCCATACAAAGTCGGTTCTAGAACTGACCTTGTATGGAACGTCGTCTAAAAGGCCAGCCTACAACGTCGGTTTTATGAGGACCGACTTTGAAATTTTTTTTTAATTTTTTAAATGCGTACAATCGAAGTCGGTTATTTTAAAAAATCGACTTTAAATGTTGCAAACAAAGTCGGTTATTTTAAAAAATCGACCTTAAGTGTTGGATACAAGTCAGTTATTTAAAAAACCGACTTTGAAATCTTGGATACAAAGTCAGTTATTTTAAAAAACCGACTTAGAAAGCTTAGATACAAAGTCGGTTATTTTAAAAAACCGACTTAGAAAGCTTGGATACAAAGTCGGTTATTATCAAAAAACCAACTTTAAATCTTGGATACAAAGTCAGTTATTTTAAAAAACCGACTTAGAAAGCTTAGATACAAAGTCGGTTATTTTAAAAAATCGACTTAGAAAGCTTAATCGACTTTTAAACTTGAATAATAAAAACGCTGTTTATTTTTGATTTCCCATTGATTAACAAAATCGTCAAATGTGCACCTATTTCTTCACCATATAATCCAACAAACAATTGACTGCAATTTAAATGGACCCAAGATTAAATCATAGGCAACAATTTAGATAGTGAAATATATAACAACTACTCAAGTAGGTTGAATAAAACCGGGGAAAATAATTAATAATTAAACAGATGAAAAAGACAAGTCCAAATGATTCAAGTATCTAAAACTCATAAGGCTCCTTAGTCTAGTTCCTGTTACCAGAGCCAATGCTCTCATAGAACAAAATGTAACCATGGTTGCTGGAATAATCTTGCAAGATGTGTAAAAAAAATGTCTGAACAGCAGACTCATCAATCATCTCAACATAGAGAATACTCAATATCTCAACATGGACAACTATTACAAATAGAGAATACTCAATATCTGCATCTTCAATAGTATCGCTCAATTTCACTCAAGAGGGAAGACAACCCGGTAAGATAGCTTCTTGTAGCGACCCAGTTGTTCAATGTATTTAAACCGCTTAAGGTGGATGACCAAGACATGAGGTGGTTTCTTTATCTTCTGAGATGATACTGCTGAAGAGGATACTTCTTGTAGCAAGGGATTTTCCAAAAAATGTATCAACTTCCAGAGATGGGTAGTGAAAAGGAACAGAGCTTCAAAGATTGAAGAGTGTTGAACCCAATATTTATTCTGTAAGGGGGAAAACATGTGAAAATTAAAAATTCACCTTAACAATCAGGGGTAGTTGAACAAATGATATTAAAACAGGGATTTAATGGTCTGCTAACAATAGTGACAGTCACAAGTAGTCCACTATTTTCTCTTCATCCAGGCTACTATTGCCACTGCACAAAAAATGAAATGCAGTGCCCCTTTTCATCACAGCCAGGCCATGTGATACAACAATAGCAGCACTATAGTGCACTATTAACTAATGTCATGGATTTATAAGCAAATAATTGGAGTTCCAAGTATTACAGAAGTTAGTCATTTTAATTTAGGCATAGAGCTACAAAGCATCATAGAACTGCCAGAAGCTACATTTGCAACTTTGCTTGTCATGCATAATATATTGTTATTAACTCTCTAATACTCTTGTTCTAGTGGAACGATGGATTCCAGTATCACTGTTCATTTCAGACTTGTAGTAAAACCTAGCATAACTCAAAGCAACACAGAGTGAGGCATTGAGCCAACAAGAACATGTAGGCTATGAATCAAGGAATTCTAACAGCTCAAGTTCTAGGTTGTAAATAGAATTTAACTCACTATAGAAATTATTCATGAAAGGCCAATACTAATGTTGACTAGTCCTTTACAGTTAACCATAGCCTAATGTGGTTATTCCCGATAAATTGCTCTGTACCTTAATGAATCCAGAAAGGAGAGGAAATATTAAAACAGCCAATAAGGAAACGGAAAACCAGGGAAAATCAAATCAAATTTCCTTTTTATGAAATTTAATTGATTGTGAATTGTTGTATGAATATGGCAAGGGCATAACTATAGATGTTTGTAATTCAAAGCATTACCTTTTGGCTTTGTCGATGCTTTTCAAAATGAGATCAAAATCCATGTCAAAGAAATCAAGCTACAATGTATAAAACACCAAGTCCATTTTCTGGCCAAACACGGATATATATGGAGTGAGTAGGGAATCATCTCAAGCAACTAAGAAAATATTACTTGCATACTATATAGATTCAGGGACTCTCAACCAGAAAAAAGCTCTATATGCCTATGTGGTTTCACGTTGGATTATCCAAGACAAAAGCATGTCAAAAGTTAACATGATTTTAGGTAAATGTTCACATGTTTGATTCCATGTTAAAGAATTGATTCTGAGCCTAAAATTGCTTTAATTTAGGTAAATGTTGTGTCAAATAATTTTTTTTAGAGTTTTACTACTAACTTGCTTTTAAAGAAAACATCACAAACATAAAATGCATCACTTCAAAATCAATTGCCCCAACACTCATCCAAACATACACCTATCGCTCCATGTCAAATTTAAAGCTCAAAGCAATTTTCTCCATAAACATGCAAGTTAATCCAATGTTCCAGACAAATAATAATAACAATAATAACATCAAATTTAATGGTTGCTTACTCTTTTCTTTTTGGTAATGGTTCCTGAAACATGTCTGCTCTCCATTTTCAGCATTACCATGAAATGTTTGCAACTCAGTTCATGCTCCCCCAAGAAAAGAAACTCTGGTTGAGAAAATTATGTCAGCAATGATAAACCATTAAACCATTGGTCAAAAGTGAAAAAGAACCAGAGAAAACAGAATGTGGCTGAAGTGCTGAACCATGATGTCTTCCAACACAGATTATAGAAACTGAAGTAGTAGCAACTAGCAAGGCCTATTAAGATAACAACATGTAGTGATTGAATGCATCACATCATATGGGGAAAAAAAAAAGACCAGTGAGATAAAATGATAAAGTGTGTAAATTAAATATTAGAGACATATATTTATCCTTAATTTAAAAACAGTTAAATTTATGATGTATTTTAATTCAAATCAAACGCGATTGCATCCTTATTTTCTCAGTTTATCCATCCATCACACTTTAAATTTGACAAGCCCAAACAAAAGAATTTAGAAATTTGGCATAGAAACCATAAGAATATATACGTGAAGCATATGTGAGTGATCCTAAAACTAAAGTTGCCAGTTAGCTTTTTACAATTCATCCAACGAGTATAAAGAGACTTCCCCAGTCCCTACACTTACTGAAATAAACACAAATAATTTATTAAGTTTCAATAAATTTGTGCAAACCAAATCCTTTCTTCAAATCCCTTACTCCCGAGCTGACTACAACCTATAACTCATCAAATTTGAATAGCAACCCATACACAATCCAGAGAGAACTAAAATAAATAAGAAATCTAGAAAGTAAAAAATGAAAACACATATTTCCTACTAAATTTTCATACTAAAGTAAGGCAACAAAAAATAAATCATACTATATTTTTCTACTTAAATATGAACTAAAAATTAAACAAAATAAAAAATAACAGCACACATACTAGAGAATGCTATAAGACTAACTTTTAATCCATTATGATCATAAATACTAGACACAATTTTTTGGCACCCTAACTTGAAGGCTTATGCCAAGTCTCTATCAATAATAATGTATAAATCTTTTTGGATTAAAAGTTAGTCTTATAGCATTCTCTAATACAGCCTCTAACCAGAAAATTGAACCCATTATGATCATAAATATTCATGATATATCTAATACAGCGCTGGACCTAGTATCTTTGAGTAAAGCAACATTATTCGAGAGAAAGGTGAGGATATTACAATATCTTTAGTTTACTTTTGTAAATAAATCCTTGTATATATTTTTTATTTAAAGGTGAGGGTATAACAATAAAAAATATTACAAATTTTAAAAAGTTTTACATATTTATTCAGTTATTTTGCCCCTTTCTAAAATTATCATGTTGCCTTTTTTAAACACTTCAAATGTCTTTAATCATTTTATTCACTGCTTTTCGGTCTAAGACGCAACTATGTTGAGGAACATGTGGCTGTCCACTAATGAACATGCATAGTTCAAGTCTCCAAATTGAAAACTAGTTCCCTCTCATATCGTGTTTGGAAATTGGAAAAAAAAATATATATATATATATATATATATATATATATATATATATATATGGCAACCGTGTTTTCATGTCAAATCATGGAGAGCATATGTAGAATTTAACGCAATTCACTATTACTTTAATCTTCAAATAAAATATAATAACCAGAAAAAATGAAAACTGAAAACAATAAAGATGCAACAGAGCACAGTGTACGCATAGTATTGTACTAGGAAGCAGCTTTTCTTTTTGATCCACGGCCCTTTTTCTTTGCAGAAGGATTGCTCTCTTGCTCTTCCCCGTTCTCTTGTTCACCCACAACCTAGTAACAAATATTCAAAGAACTTAACAATGCAACAAGAACACGCTTAAAAAGATCACAGAAAAAAAAAAGGCAAAAGAGAGTTAAAAATTACAAGTGTGATGTCATCCATTTTTTCAAGCAGAAACTCAGAGTACAGTCTGGTTTGAGTCAAAAGCTCATCCAATTTGTTAAACTGTGTGTCATTAAGGTCAACTGCCTCCTCACACTACACCTCCCCTTCCTTCATCCTAGCTTCAAGTGACTTCTCGTCCTCCTCCACCATTGATTTCAATATAAGAGAGGACCCATCATCTTTAACGTCTGCAGTCACCTCTTCCTCCGACTTAACTTCCTCTTTTGGGGCACAGACATCCTTTCCATTTGAAAAAATTAGCTTCCTCCGACTTAACTTCCTCTTTTGGGGCACAGACATCCTTTCCATTTGAAAAAATTAGCAACGTAAAAGCAAACAAACCACAATAAAACCAATTCACTCCAAAAATATATATAACAAAAACAGAATAAACCTTTATCAGCATAACAGAAACAAAAACCACACAAGCTTTTAACACGCGGTTCCCTAAAGTAACCGTTCATTTGAAGCTTACATTACATTATGCGCGTCATTGTTAGTAAATAAAATAACAAAAAAAGTAATCTAAAACTCAATTAGCAGAACAAGAACAAAAACGAAAAAAGTTTTAACACTACTTTGTGGCACCAAACGCGGTTCCGTAAAATAACCGTTCAAATCAAGCTTACAGTACATAATAAAGCGCGTTACAGTTAATCAAAAATATATTCCAAACAAAGCATAAGCACCAAGAGCACGTTGTGTGTGAGTGTAACGGCGTGAGAGAAACATATGCATTTTTCAATGTTCACTCTTCAAAAACGATTATTGTTGTTCGAGGAAGAAGGGGAAGCACAGAACATACCTCGTCTTCAAGGACCAAAGTTGGAGACTCCGCTGCAGAATCCTCGTTCTTCAATTTGTCCTTCGCCTCCATTTCAAACCCTAAACGCAGAGCACAATCACCGAACAGAAACTTTAAAAAATAAAAACAACGACGAGTCGGAAAGGAGAAAGCGGAAGTTGCATTTGCGGGAACCATCGAAGCAAGGGAAGAAGAGAGGCTTGGAGAGGAGGAAGTGAGATGGTTGGGAATGGCGTTGCAGCGTGGCGAGGCCATGGAGGGAGCGGCTAGGACATGCTAGCATCTTCTTCTTCTTCTTCTTCTTCTTCTTTGGAGAGGGGGAGTCACTTGTTGGGAACCCTAGAGGCTAGGGGAGTAAAGTGTAGTGAGAGGGAGAGAGTAGTGAGAGGGAGACTGAAATAATTAAATTGCGAAAAACCTTCTAAGACGGTCTATATAAAACCGTCTTAGAATCACAGTCTACAAAGACGATTTTCCAAAACCGATCTACGTACGTATTAGAATGGAAGTTTCTAAGACGGTTCTTGTAAAACCGCCTTAGAACGATTGTATTTATTTACAAAAATGCCACCGCATTTCTTTCTAAGACGGTTTTCTATTAACCGACTTAAGTTCAATGTCATAGAAAAGGCTTTTATAGTAGTGATCTTTTGAAATAAAGTGTCAAATAAAAACAACTAAATACAATATTAAAATTATTAACACGTAAACCATAACCCTAATCACTAAACTAAATCCCTACACACCAAATAAAAACAATTACATATCAAAAAATGCAAAACACATGAACAATCCTTAAATATTATTATCTTTTCAAATACAATATTAAAATTATTAACAATTACACCTTAAATCCTAACATGAAAACCATAACCCTAAACACCAAATAAAAATAATTACATATAACATTACAATTATTCAACCCTAAATCCTATATCCTCAACACTATACCCTAACTTTAAGCCTTAAACACTGAACACTATATAAGTCATAAACTGTAAAAGCTATTGAAGCACTACAAGTTAGTGCCTCATGTGGCAGTCAACAATATGGTGCCATCTATTGAAGCACCACAAGGAGTCCACTAGAGACATGGTGCATGTAGCGCCTCCTTGGTGGAGACGTCTAGGGTGACACCACTATTTTGACAATCCACCTGAAAAGGTGGCATAGATTAGGGTGACATCTTCGGTTAGAGCACATTTGACTAAAGTCTTATGTATCCTACATGACAAGAATCACTTATTATGATAAATTATTTATTGACTCATCCATTTAGGTAAATAGTTTTTTTTTTTAAAAAAACTAAAATGATAAAAAGGACATTAAAGAATACATGTGCTTAAAAAAAATAAAAATTGTAAGGCTTAAATAATGAGTTGTGTTCACCGTGACCCATTCCAAGTCTAAAAGGAAGTCAAAGCTTTGTCCATATTTTATTCACTAAAAATGTCCATAACCAGTGGTGGAACCATGGCCAAACCAGTAATGACCATGGCACTACCTAATTTTTTTTTTAATTTTTAAGTAAAATTATCTGATTAAAAATAAAATTTTGCACTACCAGTAAAATTATAGGTCTAAAAATAAAATTTGGCATTACCTAAAAATAAAATTTGACAGTACTTAAAATTTGGCATGGGGTAAAAAATTTTGATGACTCCACCACTGTCTATAACAACAACTACATAAGGGATTAAGGACACACCTCAAAAAAGGATAACAACACATCCCGACCATGGTACATTGTACACAACCAATATGAATTTATAATTCTAATATGGGTAAATAACCATTTTTGTCTCTGAATATGTAGAGCGCTGATAAATTCGTCCCTAAAAGATGAAAATTCAAATTTTTTTCCCGAAAGTGTAAAAAGTGCGACAAATTCATCCTTTCGTTAAGTTTTTTCCGTTGCCGTTAATGAAAGTGCCTACGTGACACAGAGAGATGAAAATATCACAAAAATGATTGCCAACATAGTTGCTGCCTAGATTTTGGACGAAAATGTCAGTAAGTTACTATTGAACCTAAATGTTAGTAAATTACCATTGGAACAAAATGTCAGTAATTTTCAATTAGACCAAAATGCTAGTAATTTTTTTTTGACGAAAAAGGTCAGTAAGTTTCTATTGGACAAAAATGTCATTAAGGGTAAATCTTTTTTTTATTGTTACAAGCATAATAATAGCAATACAATAATCACTTAAAATAAGCATAAATTAAAAGAAACATAATAATAATCATAATATTTATTAATAACCATAATTTGTCTGTTACAATAGAAACGATCCAAAATAAATATTCTACCAGAGTACCAAAATAAACGTTGTAACAATGTATTAATCATTATAAATTTATCCAAATTATAATAATTAGTCATAATCTATTATAAATAAAAGACAAACATATCTCATATTTCACTTCTTCGAATCTTGGTGGCGGGACAACATAGATTGTGATAATTATTATAATTTGTATAAATTTTTAATGATTAATACATTGTTACAATGTTTATTTTAGTACACTGGTAGAATGTTTATTTTGGATAATTTCTATTGTGACAAATAAATTATGGTTATTAATCAATATTATGGTGGTTATTATGTTTATTTTAACTTATGCTTGCTTTCCTATTTTTAAGTGATTATTGTATTATTATTATGCTTGTAATGATGAAAAGAAAGAGGGAAGATTTATCGTTAATGACATTTTGCTCCAATGAAAACATACTTACCTTTCTCGCCAAAAAAAATTACTGACATTTTGGTCCAATGAATTACTAACATTTTGATCTAATTGAAAATTACTGACATTTTGGTCCAATGATAACTTACTGACATTTAGATCCAATAGAAAATTGCTGACATTTTAGTCCAATGATAACTTACTGACATTTTCGTCCAAAATCTAGTCAGGAGCCATGTTGACAATCATTTTTGTGACATTTTAGTCCCTCTGTGCTACGTAGGCACTTTAATTAACAGTAATGAAAAATAGTTAACGGAATGATGAATTTTTTGCACTTTTTACACTTTCAGGGACAAAAATTTGAATTTTCATCTTTCAGAGACGAATTTGTCAGCGCTCTACATATTCTAAAACAAAAATGACTATCTATCCTTCTAATATCCATAAGTTTGGACAGTATAGTTGGTCAATGGTATCAGTTGATCGAATCAAGTTCTTATATATATATATATATATATATATATATATATATATATTTTGTAATTTTTCAACGTATTTTTAAGTTTTAATAGAGTTAATATTTTTTGTTGTAATTCATGTAATATCTTTATTTTTAAAATAAATCAACATCTTCAATATTATATTACTCACTAGAACTTATAATCCTTTTAATATTAATACAAATATTTTTCAATCCTTCCTCATCCAAAGTTTACAATTGTTCAATTTATACAATCCTTTATTTAGACAGTTAATACAATCTTAAGACTACATAATCTTACCAGAGAAAATAGTAGCAAATAATTAATAAAAAATAGTAGCCAATAATATCATAACAAAATTTAGGACAAAACTTGTGTGTATTCCCTTATGTGTTTTTTATTTGATTCTTCAATTAGAATTGAAATTTCATTTTAAATAATTAATTTCATTTTAATTGAGAATCAACACCAAAGGAACCACATCTAAATTTTTTCCTAAAACTTATCACTTAATAAGTGACATTAATATTAAATATTGTTTACTGAGTATGATTTTTTACGGTTAAGATAATTCGAGGCCTAAAGGAACTATTTCATTGATAGTTGTCGCATCTTGTCTACTTCTTTCTTATCGATGTTGTTATTTTTAAAAACAAGCATTTTTTTGATGACATTTGTATATGTAAAATAGATATGTTTCTCAACAATAAATTAATCAGTTAAGTTTTAAGGATATGATTAATAAATTAAAGATGTTAGCCGAAAATACAATTTTAAATAATATAAAATATTACCTAACACTTAAATCAATTGGTCTGAATTAAAAATCTCAAATTCAACTTTTAAATATATAATTATATTAAATATTTAGAGGAAAAATTTGATAATTCATAACAATTCGACTTGATTCGAACATAATTACTTTCAATAAAAAAATACTTGTAGTTTTAAAAAAGATTAAGACATATTTGAGCCCACCTTATTTTAACTTAAACGTTAATCATAGAAATAAGAGCTTCAAGATAAAAATAGAACCTGTATTAGAACTTTTAAGCTAAAAAAGTTGGTTGGTAAAAAAATTAAATATTTCATTTTATTTAAAATTAATTATTTCATCATGTGAAAAAAATATTTATAAAATAAAAAATATGAAAAATTAATTTAATTTAATAAAACTATTTTAATGATGATAAAAATAAAAATAAAAATAAAAAATATTTTAAAAATTTCAAATAATACATTAGTTAATAATATTTTATTTTTAATGATTTGCAAAATAATATATATATAATGTTAATTAAAGTAATATAAATTATATTGTTACTTTGGAGAACGAACTGAGGAAGGTCAAGTCCTTCAAATGCGAGCTTCAAATTGAGGAAGGCAAAGGAACATTTATTTTTTTTCTATTTATTTGTTTATTTAATTTTGAGATTATTTGGTGTTTTGGCGGTGGAGATGGAGGTTAATTTTCTTGAGCAGCTTAGGCGTCCTGATCTTGTGAAGTTGATTGGGTTTTGCTATAAAGTTGTTTATGACTTCATGCTTGGAGGGAGTTTGAAAAATCACTTATTCAAAATAATTTCTCAGGGATTTTTAGCTGTTAGAAAATGGTTCAACCAAATAATTTTTTATCAATCTTTAATTATCAAAAAATAAAAATATCACAAAAAATTTAATAATTAAAATTAACTGTCATATTATCATTTAATAAGATAGTTAATGGAAGGAAAAAAATCAAAATGAAAAAATAGATAAAGAATCAAGATTAGTCAAATATTAATTTAAAAATTATAAATTAAAATCTTAATAGTGAGGGAAAAATATATTTTAAAAAAAAGGAGTATATTATGTTTTAAGTCTTTAAATATTTTAGGATTTTTGTTTTTATTTTTGAATTTCTTTTTACTTATATTTTTTAATTCTTTTTGTTCCTCTTAGAGTATCTTTAATGCAGAATCTTGGGAATAGATCTTAAGTTAAAGATCTAATCTTTCTCAGATCCAGCAATCAAGCAGTAATTAAGATCTCCATGTTGGAGATCCATTTCTTCCACAAGAAGTGTAGATTAGCACATATTTAAAAAAAAAAATTCATTAACAGCATTAACAATAAAATGTGGAAGACAACAAATCCATTAGAATGAAGTAAGAACACAACAAATAGAAATGAAGAAGAAAAAAAACAAACAACCTTGTAAAAAAATGGTGAAAAAAAAAACATACCAGGGGAAGGGGAAGGTGGAGGGCCGCGAAGGAGGAAGAAAGGGAATGTGGGGGGTCACGCACAGAGGGGAAGGGGAACGGGTTGGCCGCGACGGAGGGAGAAGGGGAAGGGGGGTCGTGCGCGTGGAGGAAAGGGGAGGTAAGGGTCGCACGCGGAGGGGAAGGGGTTGGCCATGACAGAGGGGGAGGAAGAAGGAAGAAGAAAAAGTGGCGAAAAGAGAGGAGAGAGAGAGAGAGAGAGAGAAGATAAAAAGAAGAAAAGTAGGTTATGGAAGTTGAATGGGGTGAAGAAAGGAGAGAGGGAGGAGGGGATAAAAAAGAAAAGAGGAAAAATTGATGTTGAGGAAAAAAGAAAAAACAAAAAAAATGTATGCAAAAAAGTGTATACAATAACGGTAACTTAAAAACTAGTCGGTATAGTGCAAAAATAATGGTTGTTAGGGAGATAAACATCCTATAAATTGGTTCATTATACACCAAATTTGTAGACACATTTTTTATTCTCTTTATTCATTTGTCAATCTTTTTTCTCCAATCTCAGTCTAAGTTAAATTTTATTTGTGTAAAATGGATCCAAATCAATTTGATTGACAAACTTATATAAAGTTTTTACAAAATTACCACATGCCTCCGTCAACCCAAAATTCAGAAAATCGTCGTCATTTTTTTCTCCCTCCTTTTTTATCACCACCACTATCAAATTATTTTATGTCAAACACTCAAACCCCTTCCACTCAAAGTTCTCAAACATTTTCTTCAATGCCACAAAAAATCCTACCATGGTTTCAAATGATGAAGTTGGTTCACAATTTCCACAATTTGCTACCCAAGTTGGTTCACAATTTCCACAATTTCCACGACTAAGGCATATTCATTGTCATCTAATCTAGAAACATCGGTCAAAGATGCCGAAGCTAGCACACCGTCTCCAATTGTCTATCCAATGGGGCAAAAGACAGCCAAAAGGAAGAGCAAGGGGAAAGGAGTAGGAATATCTAAGAATGATGTGGACTTGACTGGTGTAGAAGAAGCAACGAGGGAAAGAAATGTTGTCAATGCCAAACTAGCAGTCTTAAGGGAGAAATACTTGGAAAATGAGTATTACGACATTCTAATGTTGGACACATCTACAATGTCTGAAACTCAACTCGAAGACCATCAAGCCTTTTGTAAAATAATTAGGCATAAACTAGGAATCTTGTATTAATTTGCTAGGTAGTTTTAATTTGTTGTAACCGTATTTTAATTTGTTGTAATTTAGTTTGTTCAATTTTTTTAATTAATAAACTAGTCGTTATAAAACTAGCAATTGTAAAACTAGTCGCTATAAAAACTAGTTGTTGCATAATTTGCTATTTAGTTGTCCAATTCTCATTCATTGTTATACATCTCTTGCAAAAAAATATTTTTTTCACTTGTTTATTCAATCAATCATTCATACAATGGATCAAAATAATAAATTCGACATAGTTTGGAAACAAATTGTTTATGAAACACTTGACGACGATAGTGATGAACAAATATTTAGCTAGAAGAGTCAACACAGAAGGCCTAGAAGAGTCATTAATCACAATCGTGAAGATGAACGTCTACGACTGATGAATGACTACTTCTTAGAAAATTCAGTATACACAGAGACTCAGTTCCGATGTAGGTTATGAATGCGGCAAAAATTGTTCAATTGAATTGTCAATGCTTTTAGTAACCACGATGAGTATTTCCAAATGAGACCCAATATTGTTGGTAGAATGGGCCTCTCACCATTGTAGAAGTGCATTGCAACTATTCATATACTAGTATACGGATCACCTGTTGATTGTGTGGATGAGTACGTTAGAATTGGCAAATGCCTGCAACTCTGCTTACAAAACTTTGTAAAGGGTGTCAATGAGATATTTGGAGAAGAGTAATTGAGAAGACCCGACAAAAATGACATAAATTGCTTACTACAAATTGGATTTGTACGAGGGTTTTCAGGTATGTTAGGTTCTATTGATTGTATGCATTAGGAGTGGAAAAATTGTCCAGTTCCATGGTAAGGTCAATTTCTTATAGGTGATCATCGGAAACCCACAATAATACTTGAAGGAGTTGCTTGACAAGACTTATGGATTTGGTATGCATATTTTGGAGTTGTGGGTTCAAACAATGACATTAATGTGTTAAATCAATAGTTTGTGTTTGATGAGGTTTTGCAAGGTCGAGCTCTTCCAGTACAATTTAGAATTAATGGAATTCAATATAATATGGGGTACTATCTTGTAGATGATATTTATCCTAATTAGACCACATTTGTGAAGACCATACCAATGCCACAAGGTCCCAGAAGAAAATTATTTTCAAAATGTCAAGAAGCAGTGAGAAAGGATGTGGAACGATCATTTGGTGTACTCAAATATCGATTCACAATTATATGTGGTTCATCGTGTGCCTGAAACATGGATACAATGAAGGATATAATGTTGGCATGCATTATATTGCATAACATGATTGTCGAAGACGAACGAGATACATTTAGTGGTAATGTCGATGTTGATTATGATCACGTAGATAATAACATTTCAAATGTTGAAGTATTTCATAGTACTCCTCCTGATTTTGCAAAACATACTTGCAAGCAAGACGCGTTATGTGTACAAGAGGAATTCACCAACAACTTCAAGCAGACTTGGTGGAGCATATTTGGGAATGTTACCGTCACGAAAATAATGAAAATTTATTTTTCTTTGGAATTAATGTCTTGCACTTTTATTATTATAAAATTTATGTATTTTTCATTTCTTTAACATTTAGTCATAAATAAAAATTATTTAAATTTTCTCATTTCTTAATATTCATATATAACCAAAAACTACCCTGATGAGCAACCAAGGCGACAGAAGGGGCAGGGGTTTCAGACTTGGCAGAAGCAATCGCAATAGCAGGGATCTTGCGGCGAGGCTGTTTGCTGAAATCCCACCATTCAGGATATCCAATAATTTCAAAGCACCTTTGTTTGGAGTGGCCAGTAGAACCACAATGGGTACAAGAGAATTGATTTGATTTTGTAGAAGATAGCTGCTTACGCGGTTTCGAAGATGCAAAAGAAGAGAAAGTTAGCAGTGTTGTGTTGTCCGGTGAAGGACGAAAAGAATCCATGGTTTGTCTTTGGGTGATTTCACGATGAACAAACACGTAAGATCCTTCAAGGTCGAGTTTAGGTTCCTTTCTAAGTTTTCACCGTGAAGATGGTCAAACTCAGGGTCCAATCCATTGAGAAAAATGTGAACCCTCATACGGGTCATGGCCGAGTGGAGATGAAGAACTTCGTCAACCGTAGAGGCTTCAGATTCCGTTCGATGATCAATCTCTTGAAAGATCACAAGGAGCTCATTGTGATACGTTGCTAAGGGACGCCCATTCTGTTTGGTGGAGAAGGATCTTTGATTCAACTCAAAAAAACACATCTCGTCAGATGCATCATAATACGTTCGTTTGCAAGCCTCCCAGATTTCAGATGCGGTCTCCAAGCACAAGAACCGGGTCATGAGAGAAGGACTCATAGAATCCATGAGCCAACTATTTACCTGCTTGTTATCCGTGACCCAAGTAGCGAAAGTGGGATCATCTACGAGTGGTTTTGGATTCGTACCGGTGAGATATCCGGTTTTGTTGCGAGCCCCAATTTGCATGTCCATCAGTTGGTACCATAGGGAATAGTTGGATTCATCCAAAACGATGGTTACAGGGAAGGAGGAAGAATCTTGTTGGATAATGATGGAGTTAGGATTTGATGGGTTTTTGGTGGCACCACTGGAATTTGAAGTATCTGAGGGATTTGGGGACTTTGGGTTAGGGGAATATGGGTTAATGTTTTCCATAGTAGCTTGGGTGGGTTAAAAAATTGAAATTTAATGTAGAAGGGTTAGTTAAGGGTGGTGGTTCAAATGTAGGTTGCAGTGAGTTTTGAGAAATGCAACAGGTTTTCGGATTACATGATTCAATTTTCTCACTGCCACTGAGAGAGGAGTGTTGTTGCAGATTGGTTTGCTGGTGGTTAAAAATTTTGTTTAGGTCAGGGATTTTAGAATCCTGGCTCTGTTGATACCATGTTAAATAAATGAACACCATTAACTACAAAACTTCATTCCTACTTTTTCATGTTATTTTCCCTTAATGTGGGTTCTTATATATACAAGAACAGTACAAGAGTAGTTCAATAACATGCTAATAATAAGGAATAATAACAAACTAAGATAATCTTAATTCCTATTAAAATATAATAGCAAACATCCTAACAAATTCTAACAATAATTTTAAATTTAAAATTACACAATTCAACATTGATAAATTGATTTTAAAAAAATGAATAACTTAAATTAAATTTTTGAATTTATAAATAATATAATAAATTATTTTTATAGATGATTTAATAATAAAGTATTTTTAAATATTGTAACTTAATATTAAATTGATCATAAAAAATTATAATTTATTATTAAATTGATCTTTGAACATTATAATTTAATGATAAAATGATTTCATAAATTTAATAACAAGACTAATTTATTATAATTTTTATACATTCAAAAATTAAATTTGAATTTTTAATTTTTTAGAAATTAATTTATCAACACATTATATTTTCAAAGACAAATTTCACCATTTACTTTTTTTTAGCCATAAAAAAACTGTAATTTATTTTCAACGTAATTCCCTAACTCTGATGTTTTAAGATTTGTCCTCGATCTATTTTATTTAATTTTGCATAATATTTTCTGGATTTGTAATGCTGTCTGAACGGCAATGTTAATACTTAATATACATCTCTCACATAACAATGATATCACTATGTTAACTTAGATATATATATATATATATATATATATATATATATATAGAGAGAGAGAGAGAGAGAGAGAGAGAGAGAGAGTTTTGAAGGAAAAAAGTTGTCCAAATTCAAAACAAATATTTCATGTATTAGATGAGACATAATCTCTGATCCAACAAGTTCACAATCAATTACTAATCAAGAGACCCAAACAATTAGGTTTTTTCCCATATACATTACTGTGCATGGGAAAATGCCTAATATACACTACTTTTGCATTTTATTCCCAATGTGAATTAGTTTCTTGCTTACGGTGAGAAGTTGGGGTGAGGTAACCCGACTTCTCACCTTGTATTTTTCTTCTTCTTTTTTTTTCTAAAAAATAATAATATCATAAAATTTTAAAACAAAAATTTATGTGACGTTGGGAAGTCGAGAATTCACTACCCGACTTTCGTTCTTTTTTTATAATTTTTATATTTTAAAAAACTTGTTTTTTAAAAAATATTTTTAATTTTATTTTTTAAAAATAATTTTAAAAATTTTATTGGTTTAATAATTTTTAGTAGTATTAAAATTAATAAATATTAATGTTAAAATAAATAAAAAAAGACAGATAAAGTGATTAAAAAATAATTTGATTAAAAACAAAGTGAATATATAGTTATCATATGTAAGTTATATTATATGATGAATTTAAAACATTAAAAAAACAAAAAATACTAACAATTACACAGGTAAACATAGGAATGGAAACATCATAAAATAACGGAATGTACAAACAATAGCAATTAGAGAGACAAATACAACAAATAGAACATTAAAAAATGAAAAATATAATTATCATATTTTTAAATTTTTGTTTGAAAAATATTTTGTGCAGCATTTTAAAAAATATATATTTTTTAAAATAATTTGTTTGAATAACAAGAATTGTATTGATAACTTGCTTAAATACGTTATTTATACCAGAATACATAACATTATAAATAAAATACATAAAGAAAGATATTTGTCTAAGATAAAACTATGAAGGTATGTTAGGACAATTTCTTCTGTTATGTCCTTGTTGTCGATAAATTCCACATTTATTTCTGGTATCCCGTTCAATTTCTTCGTCCATTTTGGTGGGAATGTGATTTGAAATCGGACCACCATTTGCACTCCTCCTTTTTCTTGGATCAGGACCCCACTGATCTCCTTCCCTATTCTTGCCACATTTATTCGTGTGGCAGTAAACCAAATGAGTTGTTGTAGATGTGAGGGTTTAGATATTTTACCTAGATTTTTTCCAACTGAATTCCAACTAAAGCCAGTAGTATAAATAGCTCAGACGTTTCAACCTCTCTGCACCAACAACCTACACAAACACTATTAGCTTTCACTCTCTTCCTAAATTTTCTCAAACATTTTCTTTACATAAGATTCTTCTCTCTTAAAATTATTCCAACAGTTCTCTAAGTCATCCACCAAAAGTTATTAAAGATAGGTTAGGCTTCAATCTCAAAATTAGAAATTAAGTTTAAGTTATAGACTATATTTAGCCTTTAATTAGTTAAAAATTTAAGTTATAAAATGTTAATTTATAAATAAGATACTATGATTTGTTTTAGCAAGAGGGTGTAGGAACCTATAATATATATATATTTATAATTGATAACATGGCTTATACGTGAATTTTTCGTAAGTAAATAATGTAGAAACATTGTTAAGAACAATTCTTGGCATATGGCATAAAAAACAATACATAAACTAAGTCTGGAATAGTAAAATATTATATAAATGTTAATCAGGTACGGGAATAGCATTTCTGCACTGCACACCCCGGCACCTCTAAGGGTTAGCTAGTTACCTTAGCATCTTTGATATAAACCATTCCCGAAAAATTTACCGAGCCTTCATACATGTACCAGCTTATATTTACTCCAAGAAATTATTATTTTCATGCCCGATAATATAGCTTGATCAACTCGGGATATTTCCATACTGCTATCCTGTTCCAAGAAACCATATACCAACCAATTTAGATGTACCTCAGCACTTTTATTATGAACTTCCAGAAATATCTCTCATCACCTCGGCATCATCCCTGCACTTTGGCATTCCGGATGACATCAACCAAGTCATAGTATCCATGCCAAACGAACCCGGACCTCTATGAATTAACTCGGCCAACGAACCCAAACCACTCCTGAACCCGGACATCCATGCGCTCGGCCACCACTCTTGAACCCGAACACCCGTGAGCTTGGCCACCATCCCTGTACCCGGCCACCCATGCAAGCCGGCACCCATGCAGCTCGGCACTACCCAATCAGCCCGGCCAGCATCTAACTCGGCCTATACCCAGCCCGGCCAGCTAGCATCTAACTCGGCCTAAACCCAGCCCGGCCAGCATCGAACTCGGCCTGTACCCAGCCCGGCCTGCATTCATCCCGGACTACACATATCCGGTCTGCACCCAGCTCGACCACCATGAATAATGTAACTCGGCCCACACATGCAACCTCGAACTCAGCATGTTCCTTTCTCGGCCTCACACATACAACCCCTATATCGACAACCATGAACTCGGCATGGCCGAGCACCTGCACCTCGGCATGGCCGAGCACCTCTGCACCTCGGCATGGGCGAGCACCTCTGAACCTCGGCATGGCCGAGAACCACTCACCTTGGCAAGCCTGAGTTCGGCACCCACTCACCTCGGTAAGTCCGAGGTCGGCACCCACGTACTCACCGCGGCAAGTCCGAGTCCGACTATAACGTAGCTCCTGTGCAAGCCCGGTTATACCCATAACTATTAACATCTCGGCACTTTCTCACTTATAGTTACCTCGGCATTAACACCCACAAAACATGAAACTACCTGGCTGGTTTGGCCATACTCAACAACCACACATATACCTTGGTATCTCGATCAAACTAGCGCATACACATCTCTGCACTTAGCATGCACAAGCCATGCAAACCAAATATGGCCACCATGAAGAACTCGGCCTGCACCTACCCTGGTTTCTTTCTTATAGGTATATACTAGATGTAGCCATTTTATCTATTCCAGACCATGCACAACATACCTGGTTAGCTCGGCTAAACTCAGCTAACCCCTTTCAACTCGGCCTCTTCACTAATATTCTATCTTGGTACCACAAACATTACCCGGCATTATGGCAACTAGATATATTATGCGATACCATACACCTCGGTTTCATTTATAAACTATATACATAATTAGGTACAACATCCTTGGGCCATGCAGGTTCTACGTATAATTTGCATTCATGATGCAAGTCTGCATGCCAACTTAGATTAGCTATATATATATATATATGTATATGTATATGTATATATATATATATATATAATTCCTAGCTACATTTAACTACGATAGTTTCATTCCGTTTTTATTCTTATAGATATATATATATATACTTATATATATATATAGAAAAATATATCTATATCTATATATATATATATATATATTGTTCTGCTCGAAGAGAACAGAAATGTCCAATAAGTGATGTTGGATGATTTTATGTAGGATTAGGCTCTCTCTCTCTTAAGAAGCTTATGAACTGAAGCAACTTAAGGAAGAAGAAGATCACAACAACAATACACAAAACAATTGGGGTGCGATGTGTGCCGTGTGAATGGAAAGAGAGAGTCAGAATTGTATGTGTGTACCTTTCACCATAGAACGTGTTGTATTTATAGGGTTCTAACCTGGACTTTGATAACAGACGGTTGAGCCCAATATCTTATTCCTTGATATGCGGAGATATTGATAACTGGAAGATAACACGACCACGATCATATCTTCCATCTTCTGTTGGTTATCTTCAGGCGGTTATGATAACATATCAAAGGAGGTTTAAACATTTGAACTGAATGATTAAAAGATAATATATTCTTATCTTTTATCCATAACAGTGCCCCTCAGCCCGGTCATCTAGCATTCTGGATGACCAGGATGTATCAGTAATGAAGTTGACCATGCTTTTCAGGAAAAACCTGAGCAAGGCTAATTGATGTCCGAACCGACATGCTTATCATCCGAGCCGGTGTATTCAAGGTCCGAGCCGAGGTAGCAATCGTCCGAACCGAGGTGATCAGGATCCGAGCCGAGGTGATCATCATTCGAACCGAGGCATACTTTGCACCTGCTCCTTGTAGAGATGGCACATCATCTAATCAAGTCTGCCAATCATTCCTTATCGATTTCAATGCCGAGCTATCCCTTGTCTTTTCACAGCCGCCTGGGCAGCTATGAACATAGAAGAATGGAATGTCTATGAACATAGGGGAATGAAACGTCTTCTCACCCTCAGCCACCACGTGTCTTGTTGATCAGTTTTTGTCCTTTCCTTGCACGTTTCAATCATTTCCCTTATGCGCTAATGACGCATTTACCTTCTCCACGTTCTTTTATGACCAGCAGTTATTATCCATAACTTTTGAATTCTGGCGGTTACTCTTCTTGGTTTAATGCGCCCTTTCCGTTTCATTTCATTAAAATACTTTTTATTTCAATTTGGCCTTCACGTTTTCTGTATTTTCATCTTCCTTGCGCCCCTTCTGCATCTGTTGCGACCTCTGCGTTCTTGGTCCTTCCAGCACCTTTCTGGAATCCTTTAATCCTCTTTCCGTCACCCCTCTTCTTATCCAGGTATCTTTCAATTCATCTTCTTCTTTCTTTTACTGTTATTGTAATTCTTTATACTTCGTTTCATTCTGCACAAACCCTGAGTATCAATCTCTTCTGCACATTTTTTTTTACCTTTACATTCCCCAGTTCTTGTACCTTCTTTCTCATTCATCATGAAATATACCCCTAAGCAAGAAGAAGAAATCCGCAAATCGGTTACCCCTCGTGCTGCATTCTGGCTTTATGGCTTGCCTCTTCCTGAAGAAGAAAAAAGAAAATCTCTGCTTCGGGCTCCTTCTGCCCCTGGCAGTTCAAAAGCCGCTATCCCTAAACCTCCCAATCCTTCCAGATTAGGGCCTTCTAGGGCAGGGTCATCATCACACCAACGATCGGCAATACTTACCTCCGAGCCTAGGGCACTCCCTAGGGCTCCTACCCCTTCAAATAATGCCCCTTCAATTCGTTATAGGACTAGCCCCACACATAAGCCAGAATTTGAAATCCGATATGATCATTGTCTGAAATGTGTGGAGGAATTCATATACTTAGCCAGTAGGGATCTCAATAGACAAGCCGAGGCCTTACTGGATCAATGAAGGCACAACCCCGTTAGGGTTCCTAAGCCTCCTCCCAAAGAGATCAATGCGTCACAGCCCCGATTAGACAGTACTGCCGGGGTGCCAACTTCTATTGAGGCTCCCGCTGCACCGGCTCCGAACTCTTCTTCCCCTTGTCCTTTGATGATTCAGTCTCTAGGTACTTCACTAATCATTGTCTTTTCTTATTGTCTTAGGTAGCTATGGATCCTTCTATTGCCAGAACAACCGAGGAATCCACAACCGGGTCTCATTCCCAAACTCTCTCCCCTGCTCTAACAGGTAGGTTTCCCTGGGTTGCTCATGAGGTGTTACAACATACCTCGGTGCTGGGTTCCGAGGACCTTGCTTCACTCTCCCTTGGGGACCAAGAAGGTTTTCATGTCTATCTTCCCAGCCCGGGTGAGCCCATATGCTCTACCCGAGAGGGTAATGACCATGATTTCTTTTTATTTTATAAGGACATAGTCACTCGGTTGGGAGTCCGTCTTCCCTTTACCGACTTTCAAATGCGGGTGCTAGATCACCTGCAAGTTGCTCCTTCCCAAATTCATCCGAACGGTTGGGCCTTTATGCAAGCCTTCGAGATTCTTTGCAGTTGGCTAGAAGTTCTTTGCACTTATCCTTTATTCTTTTATTTTTTCTCTGTCCAAACTAACCGATCAGGCAAAGAACCTGCTAACCGGAAAGGATGGACTTCTTTCCGAGGTCGGAATGATCGCCATTCTGACCGTCGACTTTTTTCTCTCTTTGCTGAGTCCTTTAAGGGCTTTAAAGATAAATTTTTTAAGGTTGTTGCCGAACCCGGCCAACATCCTTTCTTTTCTAACTCTTCCTCGGGATCTTGGAAATTCCCATTATATTGGTCTTCCTCCCACCATGATCTCCCTTCTGCCTTCTATCGAACCAACGAGACTCGGTTGTCAGATTCAGATGCTTCTTCTGCGGCTAGCATATTATCATACAAAGCTTCAAAAAGCTTGGCTCCCATATCTTATTATATTCAGTGTGGTTAGTTTGAATTTCTTTTGAAGATTATACTTGGAGATTTACATTCTGTCATGCTAACATTTTTGTTATTATTGTTTTGTTATTATTGTTGTACAGCGGTCGAGATGAATCCAAACCCGGCTCCCCGACCTGCACACCTTGAGGCTCTTAAGTCTCGGAAGAAGCGTAAGCGGGCTGAGGGCAAGGGCAAATCAACAGCCGACGAATCCCGCCCGGCCCCAGTTCTTGCCGAGCTTGTTGCTGAGGCTTCCTCAGTCCCTCTTCCATCTTCTCCGACGGCCGAGGCGCCCGTCGACATCCCTGACGAGCCGACGGTCGACGTTATTACTGATGCCTCGGCCCCTACTGATGCTCCCGTGCCGGTGTCCGAGCCTTCCAAGGAGCGCATTCAGCTATCTCCTCGATCTCTCTGGAATCATGGAGTGACTCGGGAATTTGTAGAAGTATCTCGGGCACCCAAGAGGTATTCCGACTTTGTGCCCTTTTCTGCTCCAGAGTTGGATGTGCTGGGCTCAATGGAGTTGTCGTGCTTGAAGACCGCCACCTTGCTCAGAAGCTTCGCATCTTTGAACAAAAAGGCTTGCAAGGTGGCTACCGAGCTCGAGGCTTCCGAGAATGAGACTCGGCGACTCCAGCAGGAGTTAGACTTGGCTCGGGAACAGGCAGCGTCCGCGGTCAAAGAGCTAGAGGTATCTCAGGCAGAGACTAAAGAAGCTCAAGAGTCGGTGACCAAGCTGACTACCGACCTCGAGGCTGCCCGAGCCCAGCTGGAAGCTTCTCGGGCGGAAGCTGAATCCTCCCAAGCTGCTGCAGCCAAGTTTAAGGAATCTGCGGCCGTTTACTGGGGTCGGGCCGCTGAAGCTGCTGAGCGGTACAAGGAATTGATGGCATTAAACGATAAGAAGACCAGGCAGGCGGATGAAGCCTTCCATGAACTTATGTTCGTCCAATCCCAACTTGCTCGGTCTTCCGAAGCTTCCTTCAACAATGCCTTGGACCAAGTTCGCTTCCTCAACCCTGGTGTCAAACTGAACACCGAGGGTATGCACTTCAAGTCTTATGTTGGGAATGGTCAGCTACTGACTATTTCCGATAGTGAGGAGGAGGAGCCGAGCTCAGCAGACACACCCGAGGAGAATCCAAGTCCGAGCGGCGGTGGGAACTGAAGGGCCGGAATGCCGGTTTTGCTTGTATTTTCTTTTCTGAACTTTTTCAATGTTTGATACAATTTCTTTAAGTAATTTGTAGTTGACTTTTATCAGTTTTGATTTGCCGCCTTTATTTCTTCCGTATAATGGCTCCAACGGCCAAGTACTTTCTATCCTGACTTATTGGTTGGGATTTATAATGCTTCACTTTCATATTTTGGCTTCTATGGCCAAGTATTTTTTATCCTGACTCGTTGGTCGGGATTTAAATACTTTCATATTTGGCTTCTGTAGCCGAGTATTTGCTATTCCGACTCGTCAGTCAGGGCTTAAATATGTCATTTTTGGCTTCCGTGGCCGAGTATATTATTTAATCCGAATTATTAATCGGCATTATGGGATCATGTTCCCGTCTTAGCAACTGTTAAATGTATTCGCAACGTTAACCCGTAGATGTAATTCTTTCAGAAGAATTTGATGATTCATCTAGATTAAATAGTTACGTCGGATTGATCAAGGCTGAGTTAATACAAAACAACGACTAAGCGCTCAAATATGTGCACAATAAACTGTTCCTTTCAATAAGGATTTTATTAAAAAATCTTCGAAGATTTACATAAATTCATGTTTTCAACTACCGATTTGCGCGGGTTTCACATTCCCGGTTCACATAACCGACTAATGAAAAACATGAAAATTTACATAGCTCATGATCTCTAAAGTAGACTTGCGCGGGTTTTTACGTTCCCGGTTCACAAAATCTAGTGAGATGTTCATGAAAATTTTCTGGTGATCCCTATTAATGGAAATCACATTAATCCCATGATCCCAATGACGGGCCTAATGACCGATTAAAGGGAAACACATGGCGTTCATGATTCCGATAACGGACTTAAAGCCGACTAAAGGGAAACACATGGTGAAATTCCATGATCCCAATGATCGACTAGAAGCCAACTAAAGGAAAACACATGGACCTTTTCAGCTGTACACTGTCAGCTATAATATCTCTTTAACTTGTCCGCGTTCCACGTCCGTTTGACTTGCTTGCCGTCCAATGCCTCCAACACATATGCTCCTTACCCAAGATTTTGGACAACCCGATATGGTCCTTCCCAGTTTGCTGCTAGTTTACCTTCTCGGGCATTCTTATTCCCAATATCTGCTCGGCGTAAAACGAGGTCACCTTTTTCGAAGGTCCTCGGTTTCACTTTCTTGTTGAATCTTTTAGCCAACTGGCCTTTCCTATGTAGTTCTTGGCAATGGGCGACGGCTCGGACTTCTTCTATCAACTCTAGCTCGACGGCAAGTGCAATATTATTGTCCTCTTCCCGGGATACGTGTTGCCTTCTCCAGGAGGATTGACCAATTTCGATGGGAATCATGGCTTCACACCCATAGGTCATTCTGAACGGGGTTTCTCCGTAGCTGTTTGGGCCATAGTTCTGTAGGCCCATAGCACATAGTAAAGCTGCTCGACCCAGTTCGGGCCGGCTTCATGCATCCGTTTCTTCAAACCTTCAAGGATAACTTTATTTGCCGCCTCTGCCTGGCCGTTAGATTGCGGGTGTTCTACTGAGGCGAAATGATGCTTGATATGGAAGCCGATCATCATTGCTTTGAAGGTGCTGTCAGCAAATTGTGTCCCATTGTCGGTGACAATCTCTGCCGGGATTCCAAACCTTGCTATTATGCTCCGTTCCAAGAACTTTTGAACACGGGCCGAGGTGATAGCAGACAACGGCTCGGCCTCAATCCACTTGGTAAAGTAGTCAACGGCCACTATCAGCCATCACATTTGACCTTCTATAGCCTTGAACGACCCCAGGAGATCCATTCCCCATTTGTAAAATGGCCACAGAGCAGTGATCAGGCTGAGCTCGGACGGAGGGACCCACACTATCTTTGCATGCTTCTGACAACTATCACACTTCTTGACATGTTCTGTTGCGTCTGCCTTCATGGTCGGCCAAAAATAACCTGCACGAAGAGCCTTCAATGCTAAAGCTCTTGCCCCCATATGTTGTCCGTTGATTCCTTCATGTATCTCCAAGAGCACATATTCGGCTTGGTCCGAGCTCAAACATAACAGCAGTGGAGTGTGCAGGCCTCGGCGGTATAGTTCACCGTCGAAAATCACATACATCGCAGCATCTCAGATTAATCTCGTTGCCTCTACCTCCGCATCTGGGAGGACTCCCTGCTTCAAATAATTGATTATGGGCTTCCTCCAGTCCTCTGCAACCATTATTACCATGACACACGCCGGCTGGGCGAGCTCCTGCTGTATGACCGTCTTGTGGCTCCCTGTTCCTTTAGTAGTAGCCAGCTTTGATAGAATGTCAGCTCGGGCATTTTCCTCTCTCGAAATATGGGCGACTGTTACCTCGTTGAACTCCGCCATAATTTCCTTTACTCTTGCCAGGTATTTGGCCAATAGAGGACCTTTGGTTTGATATCTTCCCTCGATCTGGGCGTAAACCAGCTGCGAGTTGGTGAAAACGTTGACTCGAGATGCCCCCTGTTCCTTCACCTGCTTTAGCCCTGCAATTAATGCTTCATATTCCGCTTGATTATTTGAAGTCGGGAAATTGAGCTGGAAGGGCTGCTCAAGGGATACTCCATCGGGATTTTCAATGATGACTCCGGCTCCGCTTCCCTTAGCATTAGACAAGCCATCGACATAGACCTTCCATACCCTATTTTTCTGTTGAGTGACTGACGTCGGGGTCAGTTCTACTATGAAGTCGACCAAAGCTTGTGACTTGATTGCATGGCGGACTTCGTACTGAATGTCGAACTCGGACAACTGGATGGCCCAGTTCATCATTCTTCCTGCCAAATCCGGCTTGTGCAACACTTGTCGGATGGGTTGATTCATTCGTACGATGACGGTATGGCTCTGAAAGTACGGGCGAAGCCTCTTTGCTGTGGTGAGCAGAGCAAAAGCCACTTTTTTGAGCTTCTAGTATCGCAATTCTGAGTTTTTTGGAGCTCGGCTTACAAAATATACTGGGAGCTGAGTCTTGTGTACTTCTCTGACCAAGACGACACTAATGGCTTCTTCGCCAACCGAGAGATACAAGATAAGTGTCTCCCCCGACTCAGATTTCGATAGCACTGGAGGTGAAGCTAAGCATGTCTTGATCTGCTGAAATGCCTCCTCACATGCCGAGTTCCATCCTATGCTTGCTTCTTTCTTCAACAGTTTGAAGAAGGGGAGGGCTTTCTCCGCGGACCTCGGAAGAAACCTGGTTAAAGCCGCCATCCTTCCCGTCAATTGCTGGACCTCCATCTTGTTGGTCGGGAATTGCATATCCAGAACAGCCTTGCATTTGTCCGGGTTTGCCTCTATTCCCCTGTGGGTCAGCATGAAACCCAAGAACTTCCCGGCTTTTACCCCGAATGCACACTTCAATGGATTCAGCCGTATGCTATGCTGCCTTAATTTTTGGAAGATTTCTTCCAAATCCCGGATGTGGTCCCCAGCCACTGGTGTCTTTGTGATCATATCGTCAATATATACTTCAATATTGCGCCCGATTTGATCTAAGAAGACTTTATTCATCATTCGCTGGTAAGTTGCCCCGGCATTTTTCAAACCGAAGGGCATGATGTCATAGCAGTAGTTTGCGTTGATCCCTCAGAATGCTGCTTTCTCTCTGTCGTTGGGATGCATGGGTATCTGGTTATACCCCGAATAGGCATCCACAAATGATAGCAGCTGGAAACCAGCCGAGTTTTGTATGAGCTGGTCGACGGCATCGGATATGAATCCTTGGGACAGACTTTAATCAAATCTGTGTAATCAACACAGACCCGCCATTTCCCATTGGGCTTCTTCACCATTACTATGTTGGAGAGCCACATCGTATACTGGATTTCTCTAATGAACCCAGCCTCTAGCAACTCTTCAATGTGTTTGGTCAACGCCTGTCTTCTGTCTGGGCCGAGCTTTCTGTTCTTCTGTGCCACTGGCTTAGAACCGGCGTACATTGCTAATTTGTGACAACAGAAAGTAGGCTTGATCCCAGGTATCTCGGATGCCTTCCAGGCAAAGACATCCTGATTTTCCCTCAGGCATTGAATCAATCTGCCCTTGTTTTCTGGATCGCACTGCTTGCCTACCTTGGTAATCTGTCCCGGGGAAACGCCGATCTGGACGTCCTCAAGCTCGTCCACCGACCAGGTCTCCATTCCTCGACATCCCGCATATCGAGCTCTACCAGATTAACCGGCTTCCGGGATGAATGCTCCTCGGCCCTGGATCCTCTCTGCTTTCCTTGTTGAATTCGAGGTGGGGACGACAGGCTTCCCTCCTATTATAGTAACACTACCGAGATTCTCGCTGATCTTCACAAATCATGATGACTTTGCCAAGATGCCCAATTATCTTCATCTTCTGATGTTTGCTGGACATCAGGATATCCCATTTATGGAGCGTCGGCCTGCCCATAATGATGTTGTACGGAGACGGGAAGTCACCCACGGTAAACGTGACCCTTTCCGACTTGAAGCCTTCCTCCGTTCCCAATGTTAGCTGGAGATCGATAGCCCCCTTTAAGCCGGTGCCTTCTTCGTTGAAACCATATAGCAAGGTTTGGCATGGTCTCAGGTCTTCCTTTTTCAAATTCATCTTTTTGAAGGCGCTCCAATTGATGATATCGGCCGAACTACCATTGTCGACAAGTATCCTTTTGATTCGGAAATTTGCCACGGTCCCTGTTATGACGAGGCCGTCTTCGTGTCCGGGCACCACTCATTTCAAGTCCTCCTCAGTAAAGTAAATGAGTGGAGGTGCGTCTTTTTTGCTGTTTCCGCCATTACTCTCCTTGAATCTCGGTCTATCTCTTACCGACATTACCTCCTTGAGGTACTTCTTCCGTTGATTGGCAGTGTCGCCTCCTCCTCCCATTCCTCTTGTGATGACATTGCATTCAAACTCGGGTTCTGGGAATTCCTCGTCCCTCTTGCTTTTCTTTTCATCTCGTGGTTTATTCTCCTGTCGGGCTTTCCTCTTAGCTTGGTGTCCCTGGGTTCGAATCACGTATTGGCGCAGTTTCCCTTCACACACGAACCTTTCAATTGCGTCCCAGAGCTCCCAACACTGGTCGGTTGTGTGTCCTGGTCCATTGTGGAAATCACAATATCGAGAGTAATCCAGCCCTTCTCGCTTCACAATGGGGGGTGGTTGGTCCACTTTCCTCATCTCGGTGAAGGCCACCTCCTTCCAAATTTGACCTCGCGTAGCGTTGAACGGAGCGTATCTGTCGAACTTCAGCTTATATCTCCCTGGCCTGGAACGAGCGCCGGGGACGCCTCGCGGAGGTCAGCCTACTGGGGTGTTTGACGGATGTCGGCTGGACTGTCCGACCTGGAAGTTTTCTGGACGTCGGTTCCGTGGTGAAGAGGGTTTTTTATTTTCCCTCGGAGCCGAGTTGGCGATCTCCATCTGCTCCAATTCCAAATATTTTTTGGATTGGATCCCAAATTCATTTAGGGATTTCACGGGGTCCTTGTAGATCGACTTGGCAAGTCGGGAAGATCCATTAAGGCCGGCCAACAAGAGGTGAGCATGGACTTTCTCTTCTAGTCCCTGGACCTACAGTGCGGCTTCCTTGAATCGGTCCAAGTAGCTCTGCAGTGTCTCCCCGTTCTGCTGGCGTATTTTTCCCAAAGCGAACTCGGATTTAGGCTGTTTTTTGCTTGTTGCGAAATTCAACAAGAACTTCTGGCCGAAATCCTCAAAATTGCGAATGGTCCTCGGCGGCAACAAATGGAACCAGGTCTGGGCGGCTCCGGTAAAGGTCGTAGCGAAGATCCAGGATATGATGGGTCCGTCGATTCCACGAACACACATCTGCATATCGAACTCGTCGATATGTACCTGTGGATCTTGGCTCCCATCGTATTTGTTCAAGAAAGAACCGTCGAAATCCTCCAAAAAAGGGGCTTTGACTATACGGTCGACGAATGGACTGTTATTTTGGTGGCCCCGACTATACTTCCTTCGGTACGTGCCGCCGCCTTGACCGGGATGGCGGATGATCTCTCCCGTCGGTCTCTCCTCCACGACATGTTCAAGTGTCATGGCCAAAGACGAGCGATAGGCCTCGTGTTGTGAACGAGACGTTCTCCCCCGCTCGGAGTGGTCGACAGGGTATCTCTGGTCGGCTTCCGCTGTGCAGGCCGACGTTGCTGGTCGCTGTCTCCTCGTTGCTGCATGAGGCTGGTCGATTTCTGCGTGGTCTTCCATGTGGTCGGTATTTTGCCGACGCTCCTCTTCTCGCCTTCTGTCGGCATTTTGCTGACGTTCGTCTTCTCGCCTTCTGTTATCGCAATCCTCCAACTGGGCAATCAGCCGCTGGATGTCTTCCTGGCGTTGGAGTTCATAACGCTTCTCCAGATTCTCCATTCGAGCCAACAACGACTGGAGAGCATTCTGGATGAAGCGCTGAGAAGCTTCAGAGTTTTCTTGTGCGGCCGGTAGTGTGTTGGCCGGCTCATGTGTTGCAGGTCCCGCACGAGATGAAGCCGTGTGGGACAATGCGTCTTCTACCACCATATTCTCCGGATTCGGATTCCTGGGTGGTTCTTCACGTCTGGCATTCTGGTGTCTTGTGGTATTAGCCATTGAGAGATGGTGGGATTCGAAATTTATCGTTCCCACAGACGACACCACTGTTCTGCTCGGAGAGAACAGAAATGTCCAACAAGTGATGTTGGATGATTTTATGTAGGATCAGGCTCTCTCTCTCTTAAGAAGCTTATGAACTGAAGCAACTTAAGGAAGAAGAAGATCACAGCAGCAATACACAAAGCAATTGGGGTGCGGTGTGTGCCGTGTGAATGGAAAGAGAGAGTCAGAATTGTATGTGTGTACCTTTCACCATGGAACGTGTTATATTTATAGGGTTCTAACCTGGACTTTGATAACAGACGGTTGAGCCCAATATCTTAGTCCTTGATATGCGGAGATATTGATAACTGGAAGATAACACGATCACGATCATATCTTCCATCTTCTGTTGGTTATCTTCAGGCGGTTATGATAACATATCAAAGGAGGTTTAAACATTTGAACTGAATGATTAAAAGATAATATATTCTTATCTTTTATCCATAACATATATAATCATAGGTAATTTACTATATTAACTATGTGGTATGACACTAATTATTAAGACTGCAAATATTCCAAGGATAGTTATCCGATCAATTCCGGATAATATATTTCATGGCAACTAGCTATATTAAAAATATCCTTAACCATGGTAAGAAATACATGGTGAAATTATTCCAAATTATTTCATTAAATCGGTCTTTGTTATATATATTAAAAAAAAATTGGTAGCTCCAAAATACTAAATAAATTTAATTTAGTTGGTACAATTTTACGTGGACAAGGTATGAAATGTTAACTACCTTGCTTTATGAAAGAAGAGTAATATCTTCCTTATATTATGAATTTTTGTGATATGAATGAGATTGATCCGGGTTTCAAGATCGGACCTATGATTTTAAGATTGACCCGAGTTGTGAACACCAGGCCTATGCTACTGATATTATGAGACTGACTTGAGTTGTGAACACTGGGCCTATGCTACTGATTTTATGAGAATGACCCGGGTGTGACAATCGGGCCTATGCTACTTCAAGATATCAGGTTCTAATACATGGAAATTCATGCATGATTAGCGTAAGACAGCCGTAGCATTCCTACATGATGTACACATGTAGAGGCCATGTGCACCTGTGACCATTGCATTTCATTCCATGCATTCATACATTCATGCATTCATTCTGATATGTTGAATTATTGATCTGCTTAAGTGTGTGATGAATTAGATTTGCTTTATTTACTACCTCTCTAAGGTGTCTGAGGGAATAGAATTGCCTTGTTTACTAACCTTTCTAATGTGAATGATATAATAGATTTGTCTTATTTACTAACCTTCTAACATATTTGGTGGTTTAGATTTGCCTACTGAGAAATTTATTTCTCATTAGATTTTTTTTTTTTAGATGACAATGATGGTCAGATTTCTTGAAGCTGGAGTTTGGCTGATATGTTGAAGAAGCTATATACTATGCTGGATTTTGAAAAGAGATTTGTACTTGTATATTTTTGTATCAGAGACATGGACTAATGTATCAGTCCTTCATATTTTGTAAATTTTATGACAAAGAATTTTACTAGTACACGTTCCTTGTAAAATTTTGGTTCTATTGTTCCTACCTCAATTCATATTTTTTTTGAAAGAAGGTTAAAATAATAAAATTTAAAATAAGTAAATAAATAAGTAAGTATAAAGAAAATTAGTTAGGATGTTACAGCAAAACACTATTATGTTCTTGTGATTGCACAACAACTAAATGATCCACGCACAACAATTACCCATAATGCTGCAGGGACAACCGTTGAAGAATCACATATCCCAGATCCACCTCCTTAATCAATGTTTTCTACTCCATCACCTGTTCATCAACCTTCTGGTCAGACTCGTGAGTCAGTAAATGCAACTAGCCATGAATGGATGACCAATTTATTTGGTGTCGATTTAAATACACCAAATTCTGCGACATCATATTTAGCTTCTTGCAACAATTCGATGCACCTTATTCGTTTGGAGAGCAAGGACAAAGTTCTTCAGCTGTAGCAATTGAAAATGAAAACCCTGAGACAGAACAACAACAACATCATGACGGACAACCAGTGATACATTAGAGAAGAAATCTGCGATGTAATCAACGTCCTCCCCCTGTTAGACTGGTCATCGTCTTGAACATTAAAGTATAAATTGTTGTGGTAATGGGATCAACTTTGTTTAACTACCATTTTGATGTAGATTTCATAATTATGTTCAAGTGGTCATGCCATGTTATGTAATGTTTAAATGGTCATGTTAGACAATTAAAATAAAATTTGTCGAATAAATTAAAAATATGTATGCAAATTTTGTTTCATAGTTTTCACATCAAAGAATCCAAAAAATATATATCGCCTAACAGTTTCATCAATAAAAAAAAAACAAAAAAAAACATGTTTTCGACCCTTAAAACAATGTTTAAGTGGTCATGTTAGGCAATTTAAAAAAAAATTCTCCAATACATGAAAAATATGTCTTCAAATTTTTTTCATAGTTTTCACGTCAAAGAATCCAAAAAAATATATCGCCTAACAATTTCATCAACAACGCCCTCAAATTAATGGCAAAAAAACAAAAACAAAACATGTTTTCGACCCTTAAAACAATGTTTAAGTGGTCTATTTACAAAACTGACATTGAATTGACAACTGACAATATAAATTGAAAGTATGACATCAATAATGGACTGGTGCACTATGTACAAGGGTAAAATCACAGTTGAAAATGACAATACTATGCACTATATCGATAAAAGAAAAAGTTGGAATAATGACATGCCTCAATCAACATTGGATACCAAACAAACCTCTACCAAATACATAATTCTAACCTTATCATAATTCGATAACATCAACATGACAAATATTCAAACAACTATAAATAAACAAAACTTTCTCAATACAGCCACATACTTCAACATAATATACCTTCACAAACAAAATTCAATCTCCATATTATGGCATTCTTGGGAGAAACAATCACTCAAATCATTGTTAACTCGATATTAGCATTCATTTTTCCAAATGGATCAATCATACACAACAAAATTGGTGTTTATTTTCAATGTCCTACTCCAATACCAATGCGAGTTTCTACTGAGTGTTCTTTCCAAAGACTAAAGAGTAGAATGCACAACACCCTTCAGCTAACCAATGACCAATCTGTGCATGAAATCTACTATCGACAACCATCCATAGATGCAAGTCAGCAATATTTTTTTCATTCTTTGCAATTGAAAAATAATGATGATGTTTACACAATGTTAATGTGCAATGAAAAACACCCGTGTGTTGGTCCTATAGAATTATTATGTATCATCAGCAGAACACCCGATAGTATACTCAACCTACTTCGATCCACCATCACTCCTACCCATGATGCATTGTTGTATTACAACGGCAAGTGAAAAATACCACGACAAGACAATTTTTTGGGTTACTCCTTTACTGGAACAAATCCAATAAGATTTAAAGTTCATTCCAGATGCAACATCAAAACACTCAAGGATATAATCAAGCAAGTTGCGCCACTAGGGATTCCCCTTATGGAATTCACGAATCACAGGTGGTCAGACAATTGTTCTTCCGACAGCTAGGCTATGCAAAATATTCAGAAAAATTAATCGAATATGAAATAATACAATTGAAAATCGATGAAGACGTATTAAAGGTGTTAGCAGAATCCAATGACTGAAAGCATTTTTGTCCAATATAAATTTTAACTATTTTTAACAAACTAGTAATCCAACTACTCGAACATGTCCGCTAGACAACAACTTTCAAATTATGATTAGTTTCCTCATTTTCATGTTTCAATTGTTATTGTTAGTACGTTTCGTTATTTTCATTTTTTAATGTTTCGTTTGTTGTATTTGTCTCCTAATTGCTATTGTTTATACGTTTCGTTATTTTATTATGTTTCCATTATTATTTTTAACTATGTAATTGCTACTATTTTTTGTTGTTTTAATGTTTTAAGTTCATCATATAATATAACTTAGATATGATAATTATATATCCACTTTGTTTTTAATCAATTTATTTTTTGATCACTTTGTCTATCTTTTTTATTTATTTTAACATTAATATTTATTAATTTAAATACTACTACAAATTATTAAACCAATAAAATTTTTAAATTATTTTTGAAAAACAAAATTTAAAATATTTTTTTCAAAAAAAAGTTTTTTAAAAATATAAATATTATAAAAAAAGAATGGAAGTCGAGTAGTGAATTTCCAACTTTCCAAGCGTCACACAAATTTTTGTTTTTAAATTTTATAATATTAACTTCTTTTTTTAATTAAAAAAAGAAAATACAAGGTGAGAAGTAGGGTGACCTCACCCCAACTTCTCACAGTAAGCAAGAAACTAATGCACATTCGAAATAAAAATGTAAAAATAGTGTATATTGAACATTTTTCCATGCATAATAATGTATATGGGAAAAAACCTAACAAATTATCTAATAATATGAGAATATGTGGCAAAACTTATCATGACTTAAAATTGTATTTATTATAAGATAAACTTTATCATTAAAAAAATTAAAACACTTAGAAGTGAGATATCCTTCTAGCATTTGAGACTATATAAGAAGGACTACATATGTTCATTTGTGACCTTAATTATCGTTATCAATTATCATTATATTTAAAATTTTTGTATCTCCATCACTAGTACATAAGTTCTTGACCTGTCGCCGCGTACATCCAGATTGGGCTTCTATAAAAATTCAGAGCACGTTATTCATTCGTATAACGTTTTTGACGTCACCAAAATCGTGGGCACTAATCGCAGCCACAAAAGTTCTCTTGTCCTCAAGTATATCCTCCAAGATGTTCTAGTAATATTAAAATCAGAGTAGGTACACAACCACTTTATTCTTTGAAATTCGAAGATATTGTCATATTTGTCTTTAAATTGAAAGAAATTGAAGAAAAAAAAGTCCTTGAAAATATAAATTAAAAATCACATTAATCTAACTTAGAAAAAAAACTGTACGATTTAAGTGATAATCATGCATCATCAATCAAAATTTTATGGTTAAGTTAATTTATACTTTTATTTGATATTTTTTAATTTCATTGATAATGTGAGTCCAATTTTATAGAGTCATTTTCTTAATTGTTTGTCCAATTAAATCATGATGAGACTTACATAATTTGTGGGGTCTCAAAATATTAATTGGATGGTAACGATCTTTTGAGAAGGAAGAAGAAAGAGTGGGGACAAATAATTTTTCTAGGATTCGTTGTAGATGGGATAGACACGTGAGAATGAGAGATAAAGCATTTGATAAGTGTTGAAAGGAAGTCGAATGAGTACAAGTAGCGATGTAGGTGGAGACTGAGAAGAGGAAGTGTATGGGGAATTTCCATGGAGATAAGGATAAGAGAAGCTGATTAGGATCCAATGGAAGTTAAGCAAAGATGAAGTAGCATGGGATAAAATAGGCCAGGTGACGATGCAATGCCATGCAAGTTGAGATAAAGATTGGACTTTTTCTAGGTTAAAAGTTGAGAGAGTTGGGGAAACTACGCTGTTAATTTAATAAGGAAAGTACAAGATAGTTTAATTCTTTGATTAAATAATGGAAGGTTGAATCAGCGATTCAGCAGCAATTATTAATTACTATATATTCTTATATGAGAGCTTTACTTTGTCCAACAACTATGATTGAATTTTAATAAGTTATAATTATGTAAGTTTTTTTTTATTCTTCAGTGAATGATTATTTTTATCATTTTTACTCATGTAACAACCTGTCTTAAATCTTTAACAAGTTCTGATTACTGAATTATTTTAAATATTTTCTATAATATTTTATTGGTAACCAATTATTAGATCCTTCAATTTTTAAAAAGTTCATACGAGTCTTTTATTTTGCAAAATGCAGTGTCACGATATCTACCAAAGCCAAACACCATCGGACCACCACAGGTCACCACCAACCTCCACAAACCAATCCGCATCCACCACCCAAACAAATATTTTCCATAATGTGACATCACTAATTGAATGTTACTCACTAACATAACAGTGGAAGATTTTGAATATAGTTTACATGTTGTCTTAAGTTCTAACATTATTTTTTAATACACAACAAAACAAAAAATAACTAATTAATTTTTTTCACCTTTGAAATTAAATGGAATCTAAACATGAATAATTGATTTGTTTTGTCTAATAAAAAAAGCTAAGATTTGTCCCAAAAAGCATTCATGGAGAAATAATTGGTATAATGAAAACGATTTCATCAATTACGTATCAACAAACGGTTAGCAGAGTGGCACGCGTGACTTATTTTATTACCTCAGTATTATTATATTTTAATAGAAGATTAACGCTTGTTGACGTATACATCATTCTTAAAATGTCATTCTCTAAACTAAACAATGCTCCAATTATTCAGACTCAACTTGCACATATCTTATATTATTTGAAACAATAGGGCAAGGACAGGTTTGGTTATAAGAGCATGCTGTAAGAAAAACTAAATGATCTAATCACGCTTATATATATATATATATATATATATATATATATCAGAAGTTATTAGATCAAATGTAGAAAAATTAAGATAATAAATATATCTCGCCATTGCTATTCTTGTTTGCTCGGAAGATAATTTGCAGTTATCCGTGAATCAAGTAATATGTAATCAGTTTATGAATATCCAAACTAATTTGACTTTTGGATTAAGGATCTTCTATACTTTCACTATCACTCACTGATGGTGTATTGATATTTTTTAGATAACAAACACAAATACCTTGCCATGATGACCTCTTCCTATCATAGAGATTTTTTTTTTATATCCATAAAACATGGACATAGTTGCTAAAGATAAGAAATAAGATTAGTAATAACTTATTCCTAAGAAGATAAGGTGAGTGGACCACCTTATGTAATTTTGATTCAGTCAAGCAACAGAAAAACAACCAACACAAACAACTAATTACACTAATTATATGTGAGATTTCATGAAAATACACAAAATTCTCCTGCTTTTCAATACGTACAATCACTTTTATTTAGGAGAGTCATCTAATGTAAGTTTTTCAAACAATTCACGAAGATTGGTGTAATGCATAAGGGTGAAACAATGTATGTTTTTAAGAAATTAAGGAGTTGATGTAGCAATAGAGAAAAAAAGGTGTTTGTATAATTTTACAAAACCTTAGGATAGTTTGTTAATATTTTTTATTAAGTTAAATTCACTACTACACGTAATACATTTTATGTCGCTGCTACTATATTGGTTCTTCGAAAATCGATGTAGTAGATGATATGGTGGTATTTTGGTAATTAAATCCAATTATACGATATTGATTGTTTATAAACCGATGTAGAAAACATAATTCTACATCGATTCTTGTTTTAACCGATGTTAAACTAGTAATCTAACATCAGATAAAGTCTATATTATTGTTGAAATTGAATTCTAAAATTGATTCAAAGTAGAACCAATGTTGAATTCTTTTCTTTTCTCATACTTATTCAAACTCTCGACCCACTCTCTATACCTACTCTTCACAAGCCCTAGTCTCTCTCAATCCCCTCCGCTACCACGAACCCAAACACTCCACCACCACCTTGCCTCCAGATAATTGCTACATACTCGTAATTTGTATATCTAAATAACATAGCAATTATCTAATTTCCTATCTTTTAACGCTTCTTTTTAGTTAAAAAGTTAGGAATTTAGATCTTTATGAGTTTTATCCAATGGATGCTAAACTCAATAAATTTAACAATGTTTTGGTTCTATCTTTTGTAGAAAGTGACACAGTAGGAAGTCTGGAAGATGTTGAAGAACTGGAGCAGCGCACTAAGTGCGACAGTGCCCGCTACGCGCGATGGTGCCTACTCAACACGACAATGCTTGCTCAACGCAAGGAGCCAATTTGGAGGCCAGCTGTAATGTGCATGCGCGCTAAGCGCGCATATGGCGGCTTAGAGCACGGTCACTTAAGTCAACATGACTATGCAACATTTTGAAGATAAAAAGGGGGGAGCACTAAGCAAAAAGGGGATATAGATAGAACAAAAGCTAGGGCACGAAATAAAGAGAAAACCCACTTACTTGGAGACCATTTTCCTCCATTCTCTTCCATTCCTCTTGTTCCCTTTTTGTATTTGTAAGTCTCTCATGACAATGAGAGGCTAAACCATCCATTATTGGGAGCTCAACAACCAAACACGCTTGACGTAATGATTCTCACTATCTATGTAATGTTATTTTGATATTATTGTTCTTTTTCTGAGTTTATTATCATGTTTGTGGCTTGATCATCCATGCACATGTAGTGTTATAGGATTTATGCATTGGAAAATGTTTACATCCTAAGAACTTGAAAAGAACATCTAGGTAATCTTTATCTAGGGATAAAATGGTATTATTTAGCCTAAAGTATGCGTCTTTATTCTTAATGCAAATTATTTGATGTAGCTCTTAAGGGATTATGAGTGAAATTAGGTAATTTATGCTCTTTCACATGGTTAGGATAGGTTAGCAGATGAAGTTAATACTTGAAATAATATTAAATGGTGAAAAATCTCAAACATTGCCTCAAGAGTAGTTTTGATAGGCTGAGCACCCAACACGTCACATAATTCTACATCAACCAACAACTCACCCCTCCAAGTGTTTGTTTTTTATCTCTTTAATGTTCTCTTTTTAATTATCTTTATTTATGTTGAATTTTATATTTCCGCATTAGTATTAGACAAATATTGAATTTAATTCATTATTCACTTAAAATTAGAAATATACAAACTTCAAGTACAGTTAAAGTCTTTGTGAAATCGACACTAAGACTTATCGTTTTAATTACTACTTGGACAAATTGGTGCACTTGCCAAGGAGTTAACAAGTTTTTGGCGTCGTTGCCGGAGACTTTGTTCTTTGTACTCGGTAGTTTGTATATCCTCATTTTAAGCATCAATTCTTTATTCTTTGATTTTTTGTCTAAAAATTTTGTTTTGTAATAATTTCTTGAACCTTATTTTTATATATCGAATTTTAATGTGTCTTAATACTAGGCAACTTCACCTTTTCTACGTATCTAAGCTTCATTCGTTTACTCTTTAGATTTATTTTCTAAATTGTGCTATCTTGTGCTAATTTGTGTGATCTAGTCTTTTGTTTTCTAGTTATTTGTGTTGTATTGTGCTAATTGTATTAAAAAAGTACCTTTTGTTTTGTGAGTCCATGCTTGCAGGATGGATGGAACATTTGAAGAACTTGATCCATGGAAGATATTTGGAGTAGTATAGTATGCTCAGACAACAAAGGCTTCTTATTAACCAATTATAGATATCTGCGCATCTTGAAATCATGCAAATAAGGGTCAATTACCCACAACCTATCAATTGTGATTTTTGTGGAGGAGAACATTTCAATGGTAGTTTTCACTTTACTCCATGGAAAATTCTTAGTGGGAGCAAAAGTCACACCCTTACAATCAATATGAAGAAGAAAGACTCTCTAATCTTCAGAATGTGTTGATGCAATTGATGTAAACTTCCCAAGCTAGCTTCAAAGCCAATCAAAACTCAATTCAAAATCTTGAGATTCAAGTTGGTAAGCTAGTAACAGAAGTGGCTGAAATATCTTTTTCGGTTAGAAAGGAAGAAATTTTTGTAGAGGTTACACCACATGAGGAAAGTCTTGTAGAAAAGCATGATTCACGAGAAAAATATGAAGAAAGAAGAGAAAAGTGAAGAGATAACACAAAAACAATGGGAGAAGTGTTCACAAGTAGAAATTCAACAAGAAACCCCTCTCCAAGTCAATACCTTTCCTCATCAATTGATTGTCAAGGAAGAAAGGCATGGAGAACATGATAAATCCTTAAGTGCCATTTTTTCCATGATCACCGACACTTCCCTTGCAGTGATATGAAAGTCATTTCATGGATACATGATGTTCATGGAGTCTCCACCTTGAAGGCATTTGGCCCATCAAGCTAGTGACGTTAAAGAAGCGCTTACTGGGAGGCATCCCAGGATTTATGCACTTTTATTTTTTTTGTGAGATTCTGTTAATATTTGTGTTGGTTTATATGTGTGTTGATGTTGTTGATGTTTGTTGTCTAATTTTTGTTATGCACTTAGCATGCAAGTGTGTGCTCAATGCACATTTGTTGTTTTGATATATGTGCTAAGTCAGCACCTCACGCTAAGCCCAAAAGACTCTTTTTTTTGAACTATCTCATATTTGGGCTAAGCGCACAAGTGCAGGCTAAGCACACATGGGCAACTCGCTAAGCCTGCAGTGTTAGCTAAGCAGAAGTTGCAGGAAAATTTCACCTGCAAATCTCGCTAAGGTGAACAAGCGCGTTAAGCCCAAATTACTCTCTAGAACTTTAATTACATGAATGGGGCTTAGCGCGCATGTTAAAAAAACTAAAAAAAAAAATCTTTAGGTTAGCGTGAGGGTGCATCATCTCTGACTTTGTGTTGACACCTAGGCTAAGCGTGTCTTGCGCGCTAAGCTCAATTAAACCACTGTCCAAATTTCATGTCAATTAGGCTTAGCGCGCTCCTTTATGCTAAGCCCACCTTGCATCTGTGCCTATTTTATTTTTGGTGGTGTTGAACGCGCTCCTATGCGCTTAGCGCATGACCCTTCCTGCACAATTCCATTTGTTTCTTTTTATGTCTGAATTAACTATTTCTTCCCTTTCCACTTACATTATCATTGTGTTGTCCTTTTTTGCATATGGCTTCTAGACAATGATGATGGTCCAGCTGCTCAGGGAGCTTAGGAACCATGGCGACCCAGGATTGAGGCCATCTTATTATGGAATTATCTTAATTTTTATGCGTTTATGCCACTTTCTTTCTGCAGTTTACATTTCGTTTAATTTTGCATGATAGACAATTTATTTTCATGTTATGTTTTGGTTGACTATGAAAGTTAACACATTTTGGGCATGTTTTGGTTGAATTTATTGCATTATTAAGATATTGCGTACTAGTTGTCGACGTTGTGAAATTTTAATTTTTGAGTGAGCAAACGCTGTTTCTGATTGATGGTTTTGTGAATTGAATGTGCGTGAGTGTGTTGGTTAGCTTGCATGACAGAAACTCTTGTGATAGAAAAGCTAATTGCTTCATGTTACCGTGTGAGTTGTGTGCAACTTAACTATGAGAGAACGGTTGGTTTTGCTTTGCTGGTGTTGCATGATTCTTAAACTGTTTGAGTGTATACATGATGTGGATATGATCAAGGCCTTGTTGGTTAATTTATTTTTAGCCATTTAGCCAAAAAGCCAACCTTGTTGGAAATGAACGTTGAATCCCTTTACCCCTCTTAAGCCTAAGCTGGGAATGAATCTTGTTCTTGAACCCTGAATAAAAAGAAAATGCAATTATGTTCACCTTACCTTAGGTTATAGGAGAAACATCATTTATGGATCAAGGAAAATTTGTTCCAATTTTGGAGAGTATGTTGGTTAAACTCCTTTGTAGGGATGTGAGTAAGAAGTACACAACGGACCAAAATTGCAATGTACCTTTTGGTACTTTTTGAGCTAAAAAAATCTGGAAATAAGAATTGAAAAGAAAACTCATGTCAAGAAAACCGTTTGTGTGCTGCCAATCATGGTATGTAAATAAGAGGTTGGGAGGTCAAAGAAAAAGTGGTTTACTTTTACACAAGTAGGGAATGAGTGAATGCTCTCCTAGAACCCTAAGTGTTTTGAATTTTTAGAAAAACCATGATGTCTTTGTTAGCCCAAGCACGTTACAAGCTTAAATAAGTCCTTAGTGATCTATGTTATGTGTGTGCAATTGCATTGAATGAGATAATGTGCAAAGCTGGGATTTGTAACTTCAATCAGGTTTGAATGAAATACACATAACTGAAACACCTGTGTGCTTGAGAGAAACACTGGCCCTGTGAGTGAAGCATGGTTTGCTCTTTCTTTTATGACTGTCATACTTGCTAACCTTTTCAATCTCTGAGTGAACTATTTGTATGATTCCATCATGTAAACCATAAAAAGTGTGAACCTAAGGATTGGAAATTAAAATTGTTTGGAAAGTATGCAACTGTCTCAGTTGTTATGATTTAGTTACATCTTGACAGTGCTATTAATCTAACTTAGCTTAGTATTAGTTTACTTTTGCTTGAGGACAAGCAAAGCTTTAAATTTAGGGGAGTTTGATAATTGCAATGCATACGTTATTTGTATATCTAAATCACATAACAATTATCTAATTTCCTCTCTTTTAATGTTTTTTTAGTTAAAAAGTTAGGAATTTAGCTCCTTCTGAGTTTTACCCAGTGGATACTAAATTTTAGTAAATTTATAGTGTTTTGGTTCCATTTTTTGTAGAAAGTGACACAACAGGAGGTCTGGAAGATGTTGAAGAATTGGAGTAGCACGATAGTGCCCGTTCAACGCGACAATGCTCGCTCAGCGCAAAGAGCCAATTTGGAGGTCAGCTATAATGTGCATTTGCACTAAGCACGCATATGGAGGCTTAGCGCGTGGTCACTTAAGTCAGCTGGACTTTACATGTAGGCTTAGCGCACAGTCATTGTCGAAAAACATGACTGTGCAACGTTTTGAAGATAAAAGGGGGGAGCACTATGCAAAAAGGGGAGACAAATAGAACAAAAGCTAGGACACGAAATAGAGAGAAAACCCACTCACTTGGGGACCCTTTTCCTCCATTCTCTTCCATTCCTCTTGTTCCCTTTTTGTATTTTTAAGCCTCTCATGACAACTAGAGGCTAAATCGTCCATTGTTTGGAACTCAGCAACCGAACACTCTTGATGTAATGATTCTCACTATCTATTTAATGTTATTTTGATATTATTGTTCCTTTTATGAGTTTATTGTCATGTTTGTGGCCTAATAATCCATGCACATGTAGTGTTATAGGGTTTATGGACTGGGAAATGTTTACATCCTAGAACTTGAAAAGTACATCTAGTTAGTCCATATCAAGGGATAGAATGATATTATTTATCCTAAAGTATGCATCTTTACTCTTAATGTAAATTATTTGATGTAACATTTAAGGGATTATGAGTCAAATTAGGTAATTTAGACTCTTTCATATGAGGGATTATGGTTAGGGTAGGTTAGCGAATAAAGGTAATACTTGAAATAACATTAAATGATGAAAAATCTCAAACATTGCATCAAGAGTAGTTTCGATAGGCTGAGCACCCAACACGTCACATATTTCTGCATCAACCGACAACTCACTCCTCTGAGTGTATATGTTCTATCTCTTTAATGTTATCTGCTTAATTACCTTTATTTATATTGAATTTTATATTTTCGCACCAGTATTAGTATTAGAAAAATATCGAATTTAATTCATTATTCGCTTGAAATTAGAAATATACAAACTTCGAGTACAGTCAAAGTCCTTGTGAACTCGACACTTGGACTTACCATTTTATTTACTATTTGGACGAATTAGTGCACTTGTCAAAGAGTTAACAAAACCCTCCACCACCACCTTGCTCCACCATGACCCCAAACAACCACCATGACTATACGATTGCCACCACCATGAACCCAAACCACCACCACCTAGTCTCTACCGCAACCTCATCTCCACCATGAACCCAAACCTCTATCTCCATAATTCTCTACTCCCTTTCTCTCCCTCTGAATACCCTAGATTCACAACTATGATCACATAGGCACAGAAAAACCCACCACAACGGGCATTGTCATTACTAGCGTCGAACCTCAAGTGTCACACCACCATGACTTTGTTGTCACCCCACTAGTAAGTGTCTTCTCATCCTCCCCCTTTTTGATCTCCTTTCTCTTTATCTCACCTTGCCTCTCTCTGTCAGTAAGTGTGTGCCACCACACCAAAGGTCTTGTTTTATGTCGATCGTCATGATTGATTCTTACAATAAGTGATTCTTTTAACTTACTACCTTGGCCTGATTTCATCTTATATTTTGTGTAATTGTAATGTCTATTATTGGAATTTTGTGTTAGTCTGATAGAGTGCTAATAGCTAAACTAGGGTAAAAATAGTAGAGACTACACTACACTACAACTATAGAGAAAATTGTTCATTAATTAATTCATGACATAGTCTTCACAATATAACATTAATATACCTAAGTTGGGGTAACTTTAGGGAAAAGAAAAACAAAACTCTAAATAACAACTGAATATAAAAAGGCCCAAATCACTTCTAGTAGAAATCCTTCATCTAGTATAGATTAGAAGTAATTTTGATGAGCCTAGTAGTCTCATAGTTTGCAATCCCACTATCAATATTCCCCTCTTCAGCGAGAACCTCGTCATCAAGGTTCATTGAAAGAGATGATGAGCCATAGATCATTGATGTGGATGGTGGGAACAGATGGTTGATTGTAGCACGTGATTCCTTGAGAGAAGTGTTGGAGTTCAAAACCATGGGTGCTACTGGTTTTGGAAGGGTGGTATTGTCTTCGTGGGAGGGAAAAAGACATTGGATGTGGAAGCGAGTTGTAAAAGAGTTATCGATGTCTCCTAAGGAAAATGTGTGAGAATGGTGAGTGGTCACATGACGATGTGGCAGATGTTGGAGATTGGGAAAGATTATCCAATGTAGGAGAAGTGGTTAAATTATGTGGGGTATAGGCTGTCAATTTGGGCGATGGGGATGGGGTGAAACTTTTGAGGAAGGAGGGGAACTCAAAGAGATTTTTGTTCTTGGGATTTTAGTTAACACTTCAAAAGTGTTTGGAAAAATAGAGGGTTGGGTTGGCTTCTTGTGGTCGACTAAGAAAAAGTTGTGAAGTCAAGAATTTGTGGAGTGTTTTTGGGTTCGTGGTCACTGGAGGTGGCCAGAGGGAGGTATTGGACTGTCGTAGGGTTGAAGTATCGAGACATGCACCACATGGTGAATTTTGGACTTTGGTGGGAGGATGAGGTCATAAGTTACCAAGCCAATTTTTTTGCGAACCTAGAAAGGACCAAAATACCTTTTGGCTAGCTTCTGTGAGGACCGACGATGGAATGATGATTGGAAATAGGGTTGAAGATGGATCCATACTCAATCCCCTTCAACGAAGGTAAAATCCCTTCAATGCTTATTTGCTTGATGGACCATCCATTGTCTTGACTTGTGAAGATTCCCTTTTAGTGAATCTAAAATGTCTTTACGTTGGTCTAGATTGAGATCTAATGTTAGAATTGGAACTGAAGTTGAACTAGGGACATATTTTGGAAGGGCTAGGGGAGGGAGACCAAAGAGGACTTTGAAGGGTGTCATCCCTGTGACAGAATGGTGAGTTGTACGTATTATGCCAATATTTTGCTAGATGTAAAAACTTGCAACCATTAGGGCATGCATGAATTTTCTGATACTCCATACCCATTGGACACAATATCTTCTTCGCCTCATAGTAACTTTTTGGTAACGTGTTTTCCTCTAGAAGCATATCTTGCACTACCTGAAGCAGTGAAGTGACGCTTTTGTCACTCTAACCATATTTGGCCTTCACATTAACCAGACTTAACACCACTGACAACAGCGTCAATGACTTCTTGCACTCTGGATACAAAGGCTTCTTCGAATCACTTTCCAATGTATCATACATAAGGGCATGTGCTTGCTGAAAATACTATTGTCCAAGATAATGAATCATATCCTCTAATCGATCTCCCATTTCTATATCATCTGGTTCAGTTTGGGACCCTCTTTGCATATCTATCAATTCACCATGACATATTCATGTCGTATAATTCTTCTTAATCCTATCTCATAACATATGTTCTCTATGTCTTCTAGTAATTGTCGTCTTCCATTCAAACAGTTTATACAAGGATAGAAATATTTTCCAACCTCATCTGATCAACTTCTTTTGGAGGAAAATTCCAAGAACTGGTCAACCCCTTCCTCATACGCAGGGCTCATGTGACTTGCATTCATCCAACTTTGATCCATCTAATTAATAACTTTGTGATAATCACAAAGCTAGTGATTCCATGCATGAAAACATCACTTTTTTATTAAAGGTGTGGTCCTGTCCCATTCAGGAAGACATTTGTTTATAGTAAATTCATATGTAAAGGTTAAGGCTCTTTTCTTAGATTTGACGAAAATTCGGCAACATTTCGCATTGATCTCCAAGTCCACGACATGAAAGTGGTGACATGAATTCCACCACAATCAAGTATGCACTTAGAGAACAAAGTGAAATGCACTATACCAAAATTTCATCAAATTTAAGTAAAGAGACTTATACATATGAAACTACTATAAAAAATGACTATTCCCAAACTGTCCAAATGGACAATTCAAGATTCAATACAACGATTAATCCAAACTATCTGAAAGAATCATTGTATTGAATCTCAAATAGGAAACTAAGGCTCACTCATAATGAACATAAATTGTATATAAAAAAGCAATAGTCATTAATCACATAAAACAAGTTATAAAAGCACTCATAACAAAAAACAGGCTAAAACAAGTATGAAAGACATTCTACATGTGAAGATTGTCACTAACAATCTCCAATCATCAATGTCGTGATGATGATGAAAATAGGAAAAGCAAAAGTGCCTACAAATTACATTGAACATTTAACATGTTATATTCAAACCTTCAAAAAAATCATTGCAACATGATATAATTGTACTCTTTTTTAACTATCGAAAGGTAGAAGTAGAAGTCGTATATGGCTATGATATTCAGCATATATATGAAATTTTAATTGTATAAAATAAATATTAATTTTATGCCATGCATATGTTAAAATATTAAAATAAACAATTATATAAGATTGATTGGGTGATTAAGAAAAAATATCGCAAGTTTGATTTGTGTCACTACATTTATATACTAAAAGGTTTTTGTGAATTTCATAGAATAATATCTTTAAATATACATCATTGTTCAAAAATCAAACTATTACGCGTGCTAATTATTGTCTTTGTTACGGCTGAAAATGTTCGAATATATTGAAATTAAAATGTGATAATTGCTATTTATACGTAAATTGTGCATTTAAATTACATAGCAATTATCTTCTTTTTCCTCTTTTAATGCTTTTCTTGTGATTGAAATTATAAATTTAGCTTTTCTTGAGCTTTTATCCAATAAATGCTAAAATTAGTAGATGTACAGTGTGTTGGCTGTATTTTCTTTGTAGGATTACACATTAAAGACTTGGAAGATGGATCAAGGATTTAGAGTAGCGTGCAACCAATATCGAAAAAGCTCAATTAAGCAAAGTTTTGATTATAAAAAGGGGGAGCAGTTAGAGGAAAATAATCAGAAGCTAGAGAGAAACCAAAGACACAAAGAAGAGAAGAATGCACTCCACAGAAGTTGGCTTATGCCTCTTGTTCTACCATTTTCTTTCATTCTCTTTCATCAATTGTTGTTCCCTTTTGTTTTTGTAAGCCTCTCATGACAATGAGAGGCTAAACCACTCATTGTTGGGGGTTCAACAACCAAACATTTTTGATGTAACAATTCTCACTATCTATTTAATGATGTTTTCATATTATTGTTCTTTTATGAATCTATTATCATGTTTGTGGTCTGATCATCCATGTGCATGTAATGTTATGAGAGTTTATGCATTGGAAAATTTCTGTACTCCGAGAACTGGGAAATAACATTTAGACAATCCATATCTAAGGATAAAATGACATTGTTTAGCCTTAAAGATACATCATTACTCTTAATGCAAATTATTTGATGTAGCTTTCTGAGGGATCAGGAGTGAACTTAGATAATTTAGGCTCTTTCATATGAGGGATCATGGTTAGAGTAAATTAGAGGATGAATGTAATATGGAAAATAATGTTAAATAGTGAAAAATCCTTAACATGCATCAAGAGTAGTTTTGGTAGACTGAACACCTAACATATCTCATAATCCTGCATGAACCTTCAAATCATCGCTCCAAGTGTTTGTCTTTTCTTTCTCCTTCTTATAATTTGTTTCGTAATTTATTTTATTTCGAATTTATATTTACATAGATTATCACTTAAAAATCCCAAATTATTCCACTAATTGCTTACAATTAGACATATACGAACTCTGAGTATAATCACAGTCCATGTGGACCCGACACTTGGTCTTACCGTTTATACTACTTGGACGAATTTGGTGCACTTGCCAAACAAGTTAACAAAATGGTAAAAAAAAATTGAATTTACATTCATATATCTGAAGTTCTGAACAACTATTTCTACTGTATCTTCCATTTTATTGGGATTTTGGTTTCCAACGCTTACTTGCTTACAAACTCCCCTGTCATATGCTCATTCCTCATAAAAGCAAGTCTTTGTCTGAGAAACTTATGTTTTATCCCTTATATTTTTGTCACCTGTTGTCAAGATTTCTATATTTTTTATGGAACATGTCATCAAAGTCAATACCCCAAAAGTATTCATTTTAACTGGAGTAAATTTTTTTTTAAAATTAATTATAAATATGTATTTTCTTATCACATATTAACTAGACAATCAAATAATATAACACATACCCATTAATATTTTTCATTTTTTCTCTAACTATTTTCTTATCACATATAATTACTACTTACTACTAGTTTATCAATCTATTATCTCGTCCAAAAATATTTTTTCTTAATTAAAATATTTCTTGTAAAATCTAAAGTACAAATGCATTTACTTTTATTTCCTATACAGTGTCAACTTCAAGTTCAAGCACAACCAAGCCTTTCATTCATTTTCTTAAGTTTGGTATTAAACTTGAAGTTGACAAAGCGATGCTTATTTGTTTCCCCAATCGTGAAAGGCCACCCCTTATCAACAAAACCACAAATTTGACAAACAACCTCAACTATCAGAAAAAACATCAACATGGCATGTTGTTGGGAACTAACCATAGCCACAATAACGAAAATTGAAAAGAAAATTAATTATTATAGTGCATGTTGTTTGGAACTAACCATGGCCTCTGGACCAAAAACAACAAACATACCTCTCGTACAATAGTTCAAGACACATATGGCAAGGTCTTCAATTAATTACCAAACCACAATAATTAGAGACTTAAAATTTAAAGAAAGAGACTCAACAACAGGCACAAACTCAACATAATAATCCACATCAAGTGACACCAGTGCCAACTTAAACCTTGATTAAACTGAATCTCTGGAACACTCCAATTGGACAACAGACTCAATCACTTAGCACCATTTACCACTTCCTTGCTCGGAGTATTGGTACACTGATAAAAATCATTCAAGCATGTGTATCACTCAGAGATTGGTAAAGTATTAAAAAAATGACTCAAAAGACAGAGAGCATCAACAATTAGCATAGCATTTGTAAAGTTCACTGCCCTAGCTTCCTGCTTACCAATACCATCACCATCAAAACCAAAGACAAAGTTCTTATTGTTATATGACCACCTTGCATCTAACTAAGATAGAAACAAGCATTTGATACCCTATAACAAAGATTTTACTTTTCGATATCGAAAAACCACCCTACCCATCTTAAAACAAAATTTTATACAAGACTGACCTTTCATGACCTTTAATGACCTTGTGACCTCATCGCTGCTGTGGAGAGCTGTGAGTGAGAGCGAGAGTGGGACTGAGGAGTCGTCGCACCGCCGCGGAGACTAAGAGTGAGAGATGAGGGTTAAAGTGGTTCAGAGTAAGTGTGAGAAGAGGGGGGTTCAATAAAAGGAAAAATACAACGTCAATTTTTATGAAAATCGATGTCAATATGAGTTCATTAACATCAATTTTTTCAAAAACCGACGTTAACATGAGTTCGTTAATATCAATTTTTTCAAAAACTGATGTTAACATGAGTTCGTTGACGTTGCATCACATAACTAGCAGGTGTTGCTTGAGATAGTCATTAACTTTACATTAAACACATAAACAGGTAAAATGTGTCACATAATATTAACTTTTTGAGAGATGAATTTTTTTATTTATAAAAAATTAAAATTAAATCTTTAATAAAATATTATAGGCTTAAATATATTTTTAATCCCTCAAATTAAGGTTACAATATTTTGAAAAATACTAACCAATACACTAAGGACATTGTTAAGGAAGTAGAAGAGAAAAATATTTGTTGGGAGACAAAGAAATATGCTTCATTATGATTTTAAAATGTGCGCCCACATGATTTCCTATAAAATCTTACCTCTTTTATTTTCTTTAACTAGTATTTTTAGGATACTTATTAGTAAGATCCTAATTTTTTAAGTCCCCATATTAATTTTTTTTTTGTCTTTGAAACTTGAGAATTACTTTTTTAGTCTCTTTTTCCATATGACAATAAAGAATGTCAAAGAGAGAATAATAAATTCATAATTTATGTCATTATAAATCATGAATTTAATATTTCACACATACTTGAAGAGACTAAAATAAACACTTTATAAAATTAAAAGACTAAAAATAATAACTTTGAATTTAGAAGAGTAAAAAGAAAATCTATTATATTTAAGAGATTAAAAATATATTTAAATTAAAATTATATTTAAGACTCTAACAACTAACATTTATCTATATAAAAACAAAAATAAGCATCATCCAATCCAATTCCTATATGATATAGTTGACAACTTATCAAAATTTGTGAAGACATTGATGGGAATGCTCACAACAATCTTTGTGGGTGTGAGCCACGAGATCGAGAATCACATCCCACCTTTCTGTAGACCATGATGTCCCATAACTAATAACTACAGTACAGTATGCATCAAGTATGTTGATATCGGACGAGTCATGTGATTCCTATCTTAATTCTCAAGTCCCGTTCATATGCCTTTTCACACTCTAATTTTTATTCTATATATTTAGTTTAATTTATACTCTATTTTTTTAATCACATCATTTATCAAATTGATTATATTCTTTTTCTTTTATTTTTGTCCTTCTTTCTTTAAAGATATATATAACTAACATAAGTGTGGAAAGACTTTTTGTTTGTCCCATATGGCTATTTGTTTAATTTCGCATATAATTCTTTCCAACATTCATCATCTGCATGATAGCGTCATCTTAGGAAGACCCTTTTTATTATTATATTCATATAGTAAAATATAAGAAATGAGATTAACATGTTTTCTATCATATTCTTTATTGTAAATTAAATTTTATTAAGAAATATAAAATTTTATATATTTCACTTCTTATTTAACAACATTTAACCAATTAATATTAAAAAATGCATTAGAAAATAAATTATTACATAGTCTTGAATCATCACGATTAATTTTCACATGATATATAATATTTTTTATGTAAGCTTAATTGTATATTTTATCATTTAATTATAATTGTTTTGTAAATTTTACCCTTCAATTTTTTTGTGCTCATTTTATCATATATCATTTTTTTTATTTTTCATTTTACCAATCTATTAAAGGTGTAATAATGTTCCTACGTGTAAAAAAAAACATTTAATCGAAATCATTACCTCATAGTGTTTTGGACTATATGCATGTTAGAAAATATGCTATCAATACTCACAATGAAATACGTAGAAAGAAAGGAAAATCTAAAATAAGATAACCAACTTTTTTTTTTTTTTTTTTTGCTGACGGAATAAGATGACTAACTTAACTAAGAGACATAGAGAATAATATACTACTATTTAAATTATTGGATGATCGAGTATAATTTTTTATTATTGACATATGTACGGGAACCTCATTCTGCATTTATCGTGGATCGCATTTTCTCTCTCATGGTCATCATCCACTTGGAGTCTTGATCTTGTACTTCATTGCCATCACAAATGTACTACTATATATAGCCCAACAAAGTCGTTGATTTATCAGAGTTCACACAAGGGAGTTTCAGTTAAGTGTACCTAGTTGGTCTTTATATTTAGTTATCGACATCAACAAAGTCATGGAGGAAGTTAATGGTATGTGCCTTTTCTTAGGGGCGAGAAATTTCTCATTATCTCTCTCTTTTCCTTTATATATACCTGGATTCTGATTTTATTTTTCTCCTCATAGTCAATTTCTTTCTTCTAATTTCAACATTTCCAATATTTATACTTCGCTTTGAATAAGTGTTAATATTTCTCATATGTACTTATAAATTTTAATTGTCCACTAGTCTTATATTAATTGTCAAAGTGTAGTACAAGGTCATATAAGGCTTCTGCAAGACTGCAATTTGCACTGGTAGTATAACAAAAGTGTATAAACTGAACCACACCCATAGATTAAACATGAACTTCTGGTGGATTGGTGCATCCCCCAGATTCCCTAATGCCTTCTTTGGATTAAGGGTATATATGTTTAGTTTAAGGAAGTGAAAGGAAGTAAGATTATTTTATAAGTTCTTTAAAAGAAAAGAAAACAAAAGAAAAGAAGTTAATTAGTATGTATATAAAATATCATAAATATCTCTTAAAAATAAAAATATATAAATAATGATATTTTAGATATTTAATGTATAAAAAATCTTTCTCTTCTTTTATTTTTGGTATGGAAGGTTGATAAATTTGTAGGACCCACTCACTTTTAATATTTCCTCCTCAATTGCGAAAGATATTTAAATGAAACAAAGATGGTTTCACTTTCTTTCCATCCTCCCACCTGAATTTCCTTAATTTTTTGCATAACAAAACAGTGATGAAACAAATGAAAATGAATAATATAAACAAATAGAAATATAAGAGAAATAAAGTAAAAAATGTGTTATTGGGATAGATATAAATAGAAAAGTAAGAAGTGGAAAACTTTTCTATCAACTTATTTAGATGAGTGAAAAAATCAATAAAAAAGAAAGTAAAAATAAAAATAAATTACATAAAATATTTTTATGGTAATTCAGAAACACTTTTTACTTCATTATTTTTTCTCAACATAAAATTATTTATTATATATTTTTAAAAATGTTATAGAAAAATATTCAATTTCTTAACAAGTTAAATAAAAAAGTCACAAATCATCTTCTTTTCACCTCATTTGAAGAGGGTTTACTTTACAGTAGAGCCCATAATTTGTGTAATTTCTCTATCCCATTTCTATTCTAGCTAGACACAGACAGAAAATAAAAATAAAAATCCTTTTTATTTCACTCCCTCTTATTTTCCTCTCCCAGGTCAACCCAATCCACACAAAGGGTAATAATTATTGTTCAATCTTTTTTTTAGTATTGTTTATAATTTTTTGCTTTCTTGATCATCCCAGTGGTTCAAACCAAGAATGGAACTGTTGCAGTAGCTTCTGCGTTTGCTGGACACAAGGAAGGTAATGCTTCTGAACAATAGCTTTCTTGTTGCATTCTTTGTTTGATTGATGTCTCAATTAGTACTTTTAGAATAAATAAAAACAAGTAAAATAAATTAAATGCCTTATACAAGTTAAAATTAAATGATACATTGAGGTCCCCTTTTGAGATTTCAATGTCTTATTATGAAATTGTGCTAGCATCATATTAATTAGCTTTTGGTGTTGCATTGCCTAATTAGCTATACAACAAAGGGACCACAAATTTTTAAGAATTGCTGTTGAAGAAGCCTATAAAGGGGTAGACTGTGAAGATGGGGGTCCCTTTGGTGCTATTATAGTATGTAATGATGAAATAGTTGCTAGATGTCACAACATGGTTCTGAGGAACACAGACCCTACTGCTCATGCAGAAGTCACTGTTATAAGAAAGGTTAGATGATTGCATATAGCCAGATAATTTCCTTAAATTGCTTTTAAATGCATATTTTCTTGTAGTATATGTTGGTATTTACATTTATGCTTTTCTGTCTGACGCAGCATTCATCACCACACTAGAGGGATATGTCATTGCCTTGCTTTCTCTCGCAATTGATTGTATATGTGCAAATTGCAATTCTTTATTCTTGTAATGTTATGAATGGATGTTCACATATAATATATTATGAGTTGAAGGATGATGCAAAATAATTTTATATTATTATTAATAATAAATTATTATTGATATAATTTTGAAATATAATTATTGTAAAAATTAATAAATTTATTCTTTATTCTTGTAATATTATGAATGGATGTTCACATATAATATATTATGAGTTGAATGATGATGCAAAATAATTTTATATTATTATTAATAATAAATTATTATTGATATAATTTTGAAATATAATTATTGTAAAAATTAATAAATTTATTCTTTATTCTTGTAATATTATGAATGGATGTTCACATATAATATATTATGAGTTGAATGATGATGCAAAATAATTTTATATTATTATTAATAATAAATTATTATTGATATAATTTTGAAATATAATTATTGTAAAAATTAATAAATTTATTATAAATAGTAATTTATAATTGAATACCAATATCAGTATATAGTTTTTTTTTACATCATCTATCTGGGCAGTTTCCCCAATTAATACCATCAGTGATTTCTACTAGGACAATATTATAATATTTTCATTTGAGAGGTTAATGGTTAAGAATTGTTAGCTTTGAAATTACTATGTTCAACATAATGGAGATCTCTAGAATTGATTTTTAGCTGCAATCTCTATGATATTTGTTGAGCATCATTTGTCTTTGCTTATTATATTGTTTCAGTGGATTCCAGTTGGCAAGTTGCTAGAAATCTTAATATTTTATTCATTTTATTTTATATTCTGCTGCAGGATTTGACAAGGCAAATATATTATGCATATGGTATCAATTCTATGCATACTTCAGGATATTTGTATCAATTGAAATTTTAATATCTAATCTTTGTGAAGGTTCACCACCAGAATTTATCAATTTCTTGCCTTACTCTTCTGAGCTATGGTTTCAGTCAAACTTTATAACATCTTAAATTCCATGAAAACAGAACTGATTGTACATTACTCTGCATTTTTTTTCAGCTGTATGTGCAGCAAACATAATTTGTGCAATTATTGGGATTTGTATTTCAAACTCAGTGATTTCATTTTGCAGGCTTGTGAAAAGTTAAACCAGATAGAACTTTCAGACTGTGAAATATATGCTTCTTGTGAACCTTGCCCTATGTGCTTTGGAGCAATCCACCTCTCACGAGTTAAGGTTGGAAATGCCCTGTTTTTTCTAGGCTTCTCAATTTATCTTTACCTTTTATTAATTTTACAAGAAATTAATTAAAGTACAATTTTGTGTACAATAATTCGATTAAGGTTATAACCTAAGATTTCATACATATTATCACAAACCACTATGCAAAGTATATTAATAGTGTAAAAGTTTTTTCACACTATTATTTATGTATAAACAATAATGTATTGTACGATTACTAACTCTTATAATTAAGTGAGTCTAGTTTAATTTGTTTAGTAGGTGGAATTGTTATAAGCTCTCTAATATCTATTTTTATCTCTTATATATGAATCAAAAGAAAAAAATATTATTGATTTTTATAATAATTATTTTAAAAATTAATTTATGTTAATATCTAATTAGTTGATTATTTAAAAATCTTTAAAGATAGAGTAATGAAAATTAAATTCATTTTACAATGCTTACTTTTGGGCACACTTTCTTACAATATTCACTTTATTTATATAGAGGTTGGTTTATGGAGCAAAGGCAGAGGCAGCAATTGCTATTGGGTTCGATGACTTCATTTCAGATGCATTGCGAGGCACTGGATTCTACCAGAAAGCACAATTGGAGATTAAAAGGGCTGATGGCAAAGCGGCTAACATTGCTGAAGAAGTTTTTGAGAGAACAAAGGAAAAATTCCGAATGTATTAATTGAATCTCTATGTTTCCTAAGCCATTAGGTATTTACACCTGATTAAATCTGACTTCACATACATAAGCTCGTTGCTCTCGTGTATCGTAAATCCTAATGAATAAATTGTACGGGGAGAAGAGAATCAAAATGAAACTTACTTGGCATGTTTGAGTAAGTTTCTTTAGAAACATTTTTTAAAAAAAAAATAAGAAAAAAATATGATATGAATTTTTCTATAAGTAAAAATAAGCTTTCTATTAGCTAATTTTTAGAAGCTCACCAATATAACTTTTTTAAAAGATGATATGATATCTACAAATGAGCTAATGGAAAACTCATTTTAGTTTATGGAGAAATTCATTTCATTTTTTATTTTATTTTCTTCATTTATAAGTACTTCTAGAGAAGCTTACATCCAAACATACCCTTTGTAATATTTGATGCCATTCTAATGTTAAATCCTTGTAATGATTGTAAATAGAATAATTTTAAGTTTCTGCATATTTTCCTTTCTACTATAAATATTGAATGAGTTTTATATTTTAAGACATTAAATATATTTATGTTTTTCATTAAATATTTTCTTAAGAGGATTTACATGAATTTGTAAGACGATACATTATTAATTTTTATACGTGTATGATGCTAAAGAATATCCTTTGTTCTTCACCAAGCCTAATAATATTCTTTTGAGAGATTTGAAGGTACTCAAAGTGGATTAATGTCTCCTCCTGTAACGCCCTTATGCTCACCAGGGTCATTACCACGCATAAGCAACAAACATCATACATGACTCATCAGAGATTAAGCAGTTTGGAAGCATATATATAAAAGGGCATCATCAAATGCCATCGTCATACACACTGTACATTATAATATGGTGATTATACATAAGTTCTCTGTTTAAGTACAAAACTGTACATAAATCTCCCCTCAGGGTACAACAAAATTAAACCAAAGGCGAATACAAAAATATCAGAGCCACACGCTCATGTCATCTAAGCCTAAAGTTTATAAACCTCAACTATCCCTGCAAAGGCTTCTTGCCTTGGGATCTATCTGCTCCTCCTGAGGACTCACCTGCAAAACATAAGCCCCACACAAGAGGTGAGATATAAAATCCCAGTAAACTCAGGGCCCTTGAAGGTATTTCCTTCCCCTGGTTCACTATCTGGCACATACATAGAAATAGTATATTTCAACCATTCATAATCAGATTCAATATCAGAATAATTCTCAATCATTCATCACAATAGGCAGGGTCTCATCACCCTTCACTCAAGATCATTTCTATCATTTCATCTCAACCCGTCAATACACAGGTGATATACATTACTTAACTCGACAGAGGCTACATCTATGTATATAGGAACATCTCCACTCAGGGAGGCTACATCTATATACTAGGAACATCTCATGCCTGGATCTCAACATATCTATTGGAGGCTTCATCTGAAATATAGGAACATCTCAGTCAAGAGGCCACATCTATATAACAGGCACATCTCCATCAGAGGCTTCATCTGTGTATATAAGAACATCTCAGTTAAGAGGCTACATCTATATATCACAGGGATATCTCCATCTAATGAGGCTACATCTGTGTATATAGGAACATCTCTACTCAAGAGGCTACATCTATATATCACAGGCACATCTCATAACCTATATCAACCCAATTGCCTGAGGAGGCTACGTCTGTGAATATAGGAACATCTCCATTCGGGAGGCTACATCTATATCACAAGAACATCTCACAGCAGGTCTTACTCAGTCTCAAGTCATCTATCCTACTACCATAAGATGCAATTTATTCATAGAATTCACAATCAAATCTCATATTCAAACGGCATGTTATAAATCAACAGTTCACAACCATGCATATCAATTCCCAAATCATTGGGTCCAACCTACATATCAATTTCCCATCACAAGGTTCAGAGCACAATTCATCAATCACCATCACAAGGTTCAGAGTACAATTCATCAATCAATCACATCAATAAGATCAATGCATATCGATTCCCATCACAGGGTACAAAGCATAATTCATTAATCAACCACATCAATATACAATTTCTATATACATGCATTTGCCCACAACAGAACCATCACCCCACTTGGTGAATGGTAGAACACAGCAAAGGGCACACATCCAAGAACCAAGAGCTTACCTGCTCTAAGCAAAGCACCGGCTCTCCCGGTCTCGTTGTCACCACCACTGAAACTATCAATCTCACGTCCTACATAACATCAAACATGTAACGTTTCAGTAACGGTGCTAAGCCGTTAGAACGAAAGGCCATAATCCGTTTGCATAACACGCACTCAATCACTTCATAAGTGATTCTCAGACCCTCAATGGTCTCGCTTGGCCTAGCCAAAGCACAAAGAGCTTGAAGCTTACAACAGCCCAATTCCTCAGAATTCACCCAGGGCTCGAACGGTCCATATCACACACACAAGGCACCGTTCTCATGGCCTCTAAGGCACAACAAAACACATACCAAGGCTCTAGCATGTCCAACAAAACTAAGCAACTCAGTACATCAACAAAACATGCCTCACCTAGAGCCCATAATCAAAGTTCACCAAACTAGATATTGAGAGCTAATCTTTCATCCTCAACACATTCTAATCACATATATCTAAAGGACCCAAGGCTAATTCTAGCTCTATCACAAGTGGGTCACTATTCACCCAAAACCCCAATCAACAAACTAAACGGTGAAACTTGAGTTTCTTACCTTAATGACGACAAGGAAGGCCCAAGGACAACTCCCCCTAGCTTGGGTACCCACGAATCGTCGCCGTTCCTCGCCGAACTCAAGCTTCAAGAACTTCTCTTGAGAAAGGGATCCTCTAAATTGGGGTTCTCAAGGAAAATGGATGAAAGATTCAAGCTCACTAAGTGTTTTCCATCAAGAATGGTGTTTAAGGGACTTGTTTTGGTGAACTAGGGTGCAAGAATGAAGCTTGGAGCTTCAACAATGGCTGTTGGACGTCCCAAGGAAGAAGAAGCAAGGTTTTCCTTCAAAAATCGTGACTTGGGCTTTTATACCAACTCTGTCAGACGTCCCGCGCGGATCCCGCCACGCCCCGCGCTACCCGCGCCACTCTTTCAAGACCTGTGGCGCCAACCACGCCACCCCTGGCGCTGACCACGCCGGTTTCCAGAGAAAACTGACTTTCCAAAGCACTTCCGACGCGACTCGCGCCGGCTCTGGCGCCACCCGCGCTGGATTCCAGAGGAAAATGGTTTTCCAGGGCACTTGTGGCGCGACTCGCGCCACCAATGGCGCTGACCGCGTGAACTTCCCGAAGCTATGGCGCTACTCCCGCCAAGCCGGCGCTACCCGCGCCACATCCCAGACAGGGTTTTCTGCTTAAGAACCCTGGCGCTGACCGCGCCAGCCACGCCAGGCATCAGAGCCATTACATCTCCTAACAAGGTTTTTTCAGGAGTGTTCAGTATCGAATCAAATTGAACGTAAAATTTAAAATTGATCTAAAAACTAAAAATCGCTTAAAAATTGTTGGTCATTGATTTGGTTTGGCTTTTTATTTTTTAAACTGCACGATTCGGTTTGATTTGCGACTTGACACACAAAAATCTAGCCTAACCAAATCGAACCATTCTTGTTAAGTCAAATGATTATAATTTTTTTAAGACAAAAGAGGACTATGGTAGAAGCTAATTATTTTTTTCATCCTAACCAATGTTGACACCAAAACAACCCTTAGCAAAACCTACACCATCCGAATTCATTCAACAAAGTAATAAGAAAAAAGCATACAGAGAACCAAGGGAGGACATGAGGCCAAACCCTTGGTAGGCCAAGACAAAACTCTATTTAAACTTGTAGTAAGGTAGAGTTATTCTATCCAATACAAAAAATTTAGTGACAAATGCTGGAATGTGTTGGGAAAAAGATACCAATTTCCCCTTCCAGGACCTGTTATGAATGGTCTTGCACAAGCAAAATACTTTATGCACAAATAATAATTATGCAAGCAACATAACACAATTTTTAACGTGGAAAACCTTATCAATGTGAGAAATAAAAACCACGGGATCGATCTCGGAGTTCACCCAAATTCTTCACTATCAATAGAGAGAGATTACAAAATGGTTCCAACAACCATTACAATCAACAAACAACTTTAACAAAAGTTGTATCAAACCATCACAAGAGGCAAACATACAAAATAGGATTTTATACGAAATTAATTTCTACCACCAAAAACAACAACCAACAAATCCCAACGGTCAAATTGACGTATCACAAGAGAGTAACACACTGACTGAATTTGAGGACAATCCAACGGTTAAGCAAAGAGATAACTCTTTCTCAATATCACTGCCCGAAACAAGACAGAATAGAGCAGGAATTCTGATAACCTCTATTTGCAGTTGAAACAATCCCTCTTGAAACCATTCAATGAATGATCCGATCAGTCAGAATCTAGTAACCAATTTTATTAACCGTTTCTCAAAGTTTGAACGCGATCCAACGGTTAATGTGAGAGAAACGTCTTTTGCAATAAAACTGCATACTTCAAAAAATGGTTACAGAACCAGTTCGGTTTGGGAATTTCTGGTGATGCTACAAGCCTCTATTCAAGAAACCAACCGTTAGATGTTAATATTGGTGAGTCAGGAACTTGGTGTAAAAGTTTCACCAAGATCTAACGGACCAACCAAGGAGATAGAGAAGATTGAAGGATGACAGTTTCTACCCTTCTCCACATGCGAATTTTGGTGGTTTCTTTCTCCTCTCCTTTTCTCTCTCTTGTGTGTTTTCAAATTAACTGCCAACTTCTTAAAAGAAGTAACTGCTGACCCATTAATATAAGGAACCTTAATCTTTCCTTATTGGGCTGGACTTGGCTTGGGATTCAAGCCCAACAAATCTCCCCCTCCAGTCCAATGAGGGAGATTCCAAACATCAATCATCAAGTGAAATCCATATCAGCAATAATTAACTTGTTGGAAAATCGAAAGGGATAAATATCAGAGAGATTTTACACCAATAGATCATGAGTAACCATATAAGTGAACTAGACATCACTCCTTTCTTATATGGTGCTCAACTTTTCTATTCCTATCCGATGAGGGACTTTAACTCACACTTGTACTCCAACAGAATGAAGTCCCAACAATAAAAAGTGTCTAAGCTAGTGTCATGAGAAGCTAGACTATATGCACAAGTATTTCTCTCACGAAATATGTGACCTACTATAAACGATATAGAGTTAAACAAAGTGACAGACATTTTTCCACCTATTCCTTACCGCCAAAGGACAATTTTTGTCATCTTTGAAAGCTTGAACCACTAAGACAGAGTCACATTCAAGTCATAGCTTGTTCCAACTTCTTTCCTGAGCTATCTCAATGGCTTTTAATGGCCGCTATGATCTCCGCAAAGAGGACATTTTTTACTCCAACATTAAAAGTGAAACAACCCACTATACCAGCAAGGTGATTTTTGAAGATACCTCCGCAACCAGTTATGTCCCTGAGCATCTTGCCGCCCCCATTAGTGTTGCATTTGACCCAATCCTTTAAAGGAGGGTGCTAAGAAACTTGCTTGATCAGAGTGGCTCTCCTCGAGTGACAAATCACATTAAACAATTATAATTATACTTTTAAGTTTAATAGTTATTATTTAAGTTAAATGGTTACTTTTAAGTTGAATGGTTATTATTCAAGTATTATTCAACTTGAAAATAATTACTATTTTATTTTAAGATCAATTGTTGAAATATTTGTTGTCCATTTTATAAGGCAAAAAAATTTAAATAATATTGTTTTTAATAAAAAAATTATCAATTTGGAACTGTTTTAAAACTATTTACGCTTATGGGGCAGTCAATCACGCTCAAATTGGGCATGATTGGACACGCCCAATTTATTTAAACCTCCTCTCCAAACCCATTTCTTCACACCTTATCTTCTAAATCTTCTAATATTATATTGTTTATTGATATTAAAAGTTGTTGTTTTTGTTGATGGCAAGAAATGAGTTCAGGTGGTGAGTGTGCTCGTGTTGTGTTATTTTTTAATGGAATGAAAGTTGAAGGGCGACGGGATGTTGTTTTTGAAATGGAGAAAAGACCGACATGTATCAAGTGAAACTCAATACTGGGTGAATTGCATCAGAAGATACGACAAAAATTAGGTCTGAAAGACAACCAATGTATAACTTTGCTGACGGCAAGATTATGACAACATGAACAATACAAAGGGTTTCAAGTACTGGATAATGAAGACATAGAAATGGTAATAGAAGAATTTTTCAACCAGTCAAGGAAAGATTTTTTAGAGTTGTACGTTGATTTTACCAGAGCAGAGGATGTTGTTTTACTTATGCGGTCAGTTGTTTAAATTCTGCACATAATACATCATCATATGCTGCTCCAGTTGTAAATGTGTCTGAGGAAGATGAACAAGATCCGACTTGGGTTATGGATGACGATGATGAAAATATTACAATGAAAGATCGTCTTCTTGAGGAGGATGCTAGTGCGTTGGATAATGATGAGGATTGTGGTGTGCATGCGACTGAATTCCAAGAAGATACTGATGTAGGGTCGTCTCGAATCCGTCATCATCCAAACGTTGGATCTACTCAACTAGAACAACATATTGAAGGTATGTTAGATGACTGAAATCAATGAAAATGTAGTAGTATATGTATATTTGCATGTTATAGTATTTTATTTGCTTGATATGTTTATTAAACTGATTTTGTATGTAAAGGTGCTGAGGTCATTCCTTTTTGGGATGGAATTCAACATTACACATATATTGATTAGAATCATCCAAGCGAAAAAGAATCTTTTACTGGTTCTAGTTCGGGTTCAGGTTCAATGCAGGGTCCATGACAATTAGGGGATGAGTTGTTTGTTAAACAGGAATTTGCATCCAAAAAGGACGCGCAATTTGCAATTAAACGGAACCTCATGAAGGAGCATCAAGAAGCAATTATGGTTGAGAGCAAGCATAACAAGTTTAGCATGCAGTGTATTGCTCATAACGAGGGTTGCCCCTGGAGGGTTAGGATAATTAAACCAACATACGGTGAGAAGTGGCTTGTTTCAAGATGGGGTGAAAAACACAATTGCCTGAATGACCATATTACATAGGGTCACAGACAGCTTGATGCTGATGTTATTGCTTCACTTGTAGTAGGTATGTATTTTTTAAATTTCCTCTATATGTATTTAATAATGGTTCTTTAAGATATGTTCTTAATGTGAATGTTACAATTTCATTATTAGGAATGATTAAGAAGGAACCGTTTATGTCGATTGCATTGGTTTAGAAGAGGATCACCCATTCGTATGGATTTAAAGTTTCATATCGAAAGGCCTGATATGCGAAGCAGAAAGTAATGACAATGATTTATGGGGATTGGGAAGAATCTTATGCATGTTTGCCCCGGTGGTGTCGCTACATGCTTCGTTTTTTACTAGGTTCTTTTTATGATATTCAAACAAATGATTATTTTGTGGGACATCAATTGATAGGGACAAGCGTGTATTTCATTGCATTTTTTGGACTTTCATACAATGTTGCGAGACATTTAATTTTTGCAAGCCCATGATTCAAATTGATGGGACTCATTTATATGGAAAGTATAAAGGGAAATTATTGATTGCCACGACTGAGGATGACAATAATGAATGTCTGCCACTAGCATTTGCCATAGTTGAGGGGGAGACTTTGGAAGCCTGGGAATACTTCCACATAACCCAAAGGCAAAACATACGTCTCATTTCAGATAGGCACCGGAGCATATTATCTGCTGTGAAGAATCATGCTGGTTGGCAACCACCTTATGCGCATCACGTGTTTTGTCTTCATCATATTGCTAGTAATTTTAATCAAAGGTTCAAGAATGAAAAATTGAAGAAGACCCTGTGAATTTAGGTATGCTTAAAAACTATTTTGAATATATTAAACGGATATATCTGTAAATGGAATATTGTTAATGGTATGATTATTTTGCAGGTTATACTCCCTCTATGGTTGATTTTTAGGTAGCGTTTGCACGATTTCGTGATACCAGTCCTCAGGTTGTAAAATGGATTGATAACATCCCTAAGGAAAAGTGGACACATGCATATGACGTAGATGAGAGAAGATTTGGTCAGATGACAACAAACTTGTCTAAATCAGTAAAACAGGGTGTTGAAGGGTGCAAGAAACATGCCTATCACTGCTCTGGTGAAGCACACATACAACAGGTTGGTTCAATATTTTGTAAGCAGGAGTCAGGCGACTATTTCACAAGTTGACCATTCACAACGGCATTGCAAAAATATGGTTGATGCTATGAGGAATAATCAGTCCCTTGCTACAGGCCACCATGTACGCACATATAATGTTGATCAAACATTATTTGAGGTGGAGGAGGGTTGGGAGAGGTCATATTCAGTCAAGCTTGCAGAGCATTTTTGTCAGTGTGGCAAGTTTAAGGCCTTCAAATACCCATGTAGTCACGCTGCAGCTGCTGCTTTACATGTTCGCCAAAATCCTTATCAGTATGTGGATGATGTCTTCCTGGTAAGTAATTTGGTTCAGGCTTACTCATTGCCATGGCAGCCAATTGGTAATGAACGTGCTATTCCACCGAGTGAAGATTCAGTTCTCATACCTAATAGGGAAATGTTGTGTGCAAAGGGTCGTCCAAGGTTCACTAGAATACATAATAAGATGAACGAAGTCGAAACAAGTCAACGACGTGTCAAATGCGAAATTTGCAAGTTGGACATAACCAGAGAGCTTGTCCTAATCGTAGTGCTATTTCATGATTTTGTAATGATGTTTCTTTACATAGTAGTATCTTAATGTATTTCATTTAAAAAAAATCACAAATTTGTTGAAAATATGTTCAGACTTTCATCATTTGCCAATTCGTATGTGTTTGTTTTTTTTTTAAAAAATAAGGTTTTTTTTTGGAATTTTTCAATTCTAAGTAGTATTTAAACACATGTACTTGCTCATAATAATAATTAAAAACACTTGAATAACAGTAATTGAGATGAGAGACAGAGAGACAAACATAATAAACACTACTTAATAAAATGAAAATAACGGAGCTGACAATTGAAATAACAATAACAATTGAAATACGAAAATAATCAAACTAATCATAGGTTCATAGATGTTGTGAAACGGACATGTCTTCTTCCATTTGAATCATTCTAGTAAGCATCATGCCCAACATCTGCAGTGGACATGTCTTCTTCCATTTGGGTAACTGGTTTGTTAAAAATAGATAAAATTTCTATTGGACAAAAATGTTTCCAGTAGTTGGATTCTGCTAACACCTTTAACACATCTTCATCGCTTATCAACTCTACTATGTGATATTCGATTAATTTTTCTGAATATTTTGCATGAGCTAGCTGTCAAAAAACAATTTTCTTACCACCTGTGAGTTGTGAATTCCATAAGGGGGAACCCCAACAGGCGCAACTTGCTTGATAACATCCTTGAGTGTTTCAATGTTGCATCCTGAAGGAATTTCAAATCATATTGGATTTGTTTCGGTAAAGGAATAACCCACAAAATCGCCTTGTCGTGGTATGTTCCACTTGCCGTTGTAATATAGCATTGCATCATGTGTAGGAATGATGGTGGATCGAAGTAGGTTGAGTATAGCATCGGGTGTTCTGTTGAAGGTACATAATAATTCTGTAGGGCTAACACATGAGTATTGCTCATAGCACATTAACATTGTGTAAACATCATCATCATTTGCCAGTTGCAGATAATGAAAATAAATATTGCTGACCTGCATCTAGTGATGGTTGTCGACAGTAGATTTCATGCACAAATTGGTCATTGGTGAGCAGAAGGGTATGGTGCATTTTACTCTTGAGTGACTAAAAAGAACACTCATTAGAAACTCGCATTGGTATTAGAGTAGGACATTGAAAAGAAACACCAGTTTAGTTGTTTTTGATTGATCCATTTGGAAAAATGAATGCTAATTTGGAGTTAGCAATGATCTGAGAGCTTGTTTCTCCTAAAAATGACTTAGTATTGCGATTGAATTTCGTTTATGGATGTATGTTGTGTGGGAGTGTGTGGTTGTGTTAACGAGGGTTTTGTGTTATTTATAGGGGTCAATCACGCCCAATTTGAGCGTGATTGAACATGCCCAGATTAGGCGTGACACCCCCTTGGTTAGAATCCAATGTTGTAACAGCCCAGTGTTTTAATTGATTGTGTGTGTGTGTGTGTGTTTTTATTAACGCGACATGAATATCCATTGGCATAGAGTGAAGGATGAATGGTAAATCCTACACGAAAAATAAAATCCATCATACGAAAATGTTGTAATAAATGTCTGACGATCAAATAAAGTCCATTACAAACGACAAATTTATGACTTTGGTGGCCACTGATAATGACGCACCTGACGATCAGGTAACCTCCGTCTACTACGGGCCTGAGAAGAGCCTGCCTACGAAGGGCCTGCCTATGAAGGCTCTAGATCTGCAGATGGGTATGGAGTTACCTGGTCTGGAGATGATGCTGGGGGATAATGAGGAGGTGGGGTGGCATATGGTCCATGTGATGGCCAATCCCCACAACCGCCTGGAGTATAATCAACCTGAGCCCACAGGTTTTCAATATCGACAACACTCTAATTCGCAGCAGGTACATCACTACTGGTCCCAGAAGCTGCAACCCTAACGTCCCCTGATGCCATGGACAAAGCAGTAGCGTAATACACAGGCTGTGTTTGGGAGTCTGCCAATGGAGGAATATGACTCTAGTAGCTCAACCCCTTATACCCCATGTCCCCCTGCTGAGTAGCCTCATAATACACAGGTTGATTGCTGTATGTAGAACCTATTAGCGGAGGCCTAAACCAACCATCAGTACGAGGCCTGGGAGGTCCTATGGGCTCAGGAACATGGTGCATGACTTTTCGTCGATGCTCTAGTCCATGTCCCTCCTGTCTGCCACGGGGAACGTCCACATGTACCTGTGGGTTGTGCTGAAGCTACGATGGGGGTGCATGTGGGTCTGCCTCCTCCAGGCGACAACTCTATCTGAAGATACAAATAATGTGACCAATCACTTCATGCACCCAGTCGACGGTGTATCCTGGCCACTGCTCAGTGCCAGTCGCAAAGTACAACATCTACAAGCCATCAATCTACAAATTATAAAACAAATACATTAGTCCAGACATTAAATCCATCATAATAAAAATAAGTACACAAATTATAATTAAACAACACGTACACCATGACCAGTCTTGACAACCCTCTTCGACACATATCGTTTCCCATTCTCCCTGAACCAAATCATGTACTCATGGTTTGGTGATAGCAACCCAGTCAGTAGAGGGGGCAGGTCAATGTGTTGGTCCCTAACCTCCCATCGTCGTATAAAGGGTCTCAGCTTACGAACCCAGTTATCCTGTGGTTTACCTTGCAATAACAGCTCATGCACACCCTTTAGCTTCCTAGGCCTTCGTGGGATTGGCTGATCCCTTTCAAATTGCTGCATGCATATGTCTGGATGAGAATACTCAAATGTGTGGAAGCATATAACTGGAGTACTAGCCATCCACAACAGTCGTTGCTGATAAGATGCACTAAGGAAGTGGTAGTCTGCATATGGTTGCCAAACCACCTGCACAAAAGAATTAAAACACAATTATGAAATAACAACAACCAAAAATACAAATTATCAAAGTACAGCGACCAAAACTCTTATAAATAACAATACATACCTCCTCCTGACAAAGGGAATCTAATATTAGCCGATACCAAAGAAGTTCGTGTGCTCAAAATCGGCCTAAAGCATTAAACCTAACTCACAAAATAACTGACATTAGAATACTTATAAGACTCATTAATACATAGTTAATAACAAAAAATAATAACACATACCTGTGTCCGTAACACTACTCCGACTGAGTAGGCTGAGGAATAGTTGGAGCAATGGGTAAGAATCTGAGCCACGCCCATATCTAAAGAAGCACGTGACACCCACCAATGTCACTTTTTTGTGGATCTGTACACTCGCACATTTGTTTAAACAAATGTGCAAGGATCGTAGAGCCCCAACTATAGCTACCTATGTCTCTGAAGTCCCCTCCAAGCAACGAGACGTAGCGACATGCGACAGTGCTCCCCCTGGATTTGTCGCATAGTAGCCATGCTCCAATCATACGGGCAATGTGTGCCTTCTTCAACCGCATGACTTCTAGGGGATCCGCAACTACCCCACCCCAATACCCATAATGTTTATCAAAGTAAGACAGACGCAGAAATCCACCTTTCAACTCACTCCCATCTTGAGGAAGATGACCAAATACGTCCTCAATGACGGTGACCCAGTCGTCTGAGGTAGATCCGGTGATGACATTGTCGTCGTTGGTCAATCCTAAGATACCAGCCACGTTTTCCAACGTGATGATCATCTCTCCCTATGTCATGTGAAATGTATGTGTGTTTGGTCTCCACCTCTCAACCAGAGCATTAATAAGCGCAGGATCGATTTAAATTAAAATTAACAATAATCAATCTGTATGTATAGTTATAAACAAAAATATTTTTGTAGTTTTTTTGAAATCCAAAATTTAATTTATTTAATTCAGAATTGCGTACCTGAATATGTCGCATGCGTTCGGCATGTAAGAACCTAGCTTGTCCTAACATCTCAGCAACGATGTCAGGTATATTGTCACAGTCTGGCCACCCCGTGACTTTACCACGTCGAGTCTTCAACACTCAACATGTGTCCTCGTTTCACACAGCCTATGAAACATGGGTGCGTTGGGTACGTCTTCGCAAAACACCCCACTTATACGAGGTAGACATAACATGGGTCATCAGATCCCTGGGCTCACCCTCATAATCAGATCCAGACAGTAAAGAAGCAGACGATGATGAATCAGCCATCTATGACTATCTTAATATAAATAAATTAATATTATAATTAATAATTTAATATATTCAAATTAAATTACATTACAAATAATTATCCTAAATAAATCAAATTTATAATTAATAATTTAATAACCTTACTTAATACTTCCTATTAATAAAAAATAAACTAAACTAAACTATAACTTTAATAAAATAGTTCCAACTAAACTGAGCTAAATAACTTTAGTAAAATAATTATAAATTCAAAACTAAACTAAACTAAACCCTAAATCCTAAACCCTAAACTAAACTATCATCTAAAATAATTCTATGTAACAGTCTCTAACAATTTTCTACGAAGCTAACATCTATGTTGATAAAAATTACCTACGTCGCTAACAATTTCATATGACCATAACAATTTTCTAATTTAATAATATAACATATTAAATAATATGTAAAATTAATAAATTCACTTATTTGTTGGCAGAGCTTCGTTGCAGAGATAACCCACTCACAAACTCTAGAGAAAAAGTTCAGAAACTTTTAGAGAGAAGGTGAAATGGTAAAAGTATGAAAAAAGTAAAGTTTTTTGGCTTATATAAGGGTCAATCACATGATTGACTGCCCCATAAGCGTAAATAATTTCAAAATAGTCCCAAATTGATAATTTTTTATTTTAAAAGTATTATTTAAATTAATTTTCCCCATTTATAACCTTAATTGTTGAATTAGTTATTATTTAAGTTTTGTTAAATTAATAACAATTTTTTTTACTCTAAATCTTCTTCGCTTCATTGTTTTTTTCAAAGGCTTCTTGGCTTCTTTGTTATGTAACCACTAATTAAGAAAGTTCTAGTTAGAAAGCAACCTTAATCATCAAAACCCAATCCACTAATCCTCGGATTCTCCATCAATTCACCATTAATTAAGAAAAGAATCCTCACTATCCATCCTTGTTTTTTTTTTTTTTTTTTTTTTTTTTATCATTTATCGATCCTTCTTTATTGACCAACATATGATTTTTTTTACCACCTGAATGCCAAATCCTCGTTAGTTGAGCATCATTCCATTTACACTGGGATAAATGTGAAAATTAGATTCCTAAAAAATAAATTATATACATAATTGATTATAATCAGACTCAGTTTTTTTAGAATAAATTTGCTTAAAAGTAATTTTAAGATAAATGGAATCATTATTTCCTAATCTTTTGCTTGATTTTATATGTAAACTATCTTTTACTAATGCGAACTTATAATCTTTGAGTCACACATGTCCAATTTCTATCGATGCACCTATCCTTAATCATTATTATTACCGAATCTAGTTTCGTCCACGAACAATTAAACATTTGTCCAACAAAGCAATGAGACAAAATAAAAAATAAAATAAAAATAGAGGAGCATAATATTCAATATTCAATATTCTAATAAGGTGAATTACATTTTTTGATTTTCTTGTGCCCCCATATTTTGCATCATGCACCCAATACAAATCTTGAATGGTAAAAATATCCTTTGCTTTTTTCTTTCTTTTGTTTTTTCAGATCTAGTTACCATTTCAGATTCTTCAATCTGGAGTAAACAAAAAAATGCATAATTTTAGATTGTACACTCCATAATTATTCTTACATAATTCTAGAATGACCAATCTGAAATAAAAAAAAAAATGCATGATTTTGGATTGTCCATTCTAAAACTATGCATATACATAATTATGAAATTAACAATTCAGAATTATGTAAACAAATTTTAGTATTCTAGAATTGTCAATTTGGAAATAAAGCATATACATAATTCTGAAATTAAAAATTCAGAATTATGTAAACAAATTTTAGTATTCTAGAATTGTCAATTTGGAAATAAAGCCGTATATTTGGAAGAAAAAAAAAAAAAAAGAGGAGAGGAGGATTTGGAGATGGGATTTAGTGTTCTCAATTTGAATCAAGGAGAGGAGCAATGGATTGAGCTAGGAATGAGTATGAGGGGAGAGGTGTGACCAAAGGGATGACGACGATTTGAGCGAGCAATTTGTTTGAAAAGGTTGAAGAGCGCCTCTAGATGGAAGCACTACTTATTGGAGGAGGAGGACATGAGGTGTGAGATTAGTGTCTCGAAGGGAGAGGGATCGACACCGAGGGTGGTGGTGATCTATGAACATGAAGAGGAACAAAGAGCAGCAAGTGCCGGCGATGACTACCCTGCATCATGTCTGCTATAGTAAATTCAATTTTGGAATTTAAAAAATTATGGAGTGCAGAAAGCAATGGCTTGTTTCCCAATATCATAGTCCACAAGCCCAAAATCATATGTCCAATTATTTCACTCATGCCCAAGTTTAATGTCTAATTCAACTGATCTATTTTGGTCACTTTTCATAAAAGTAAATACATTAATTAATTTTATACCTGTTTACTCTATAACATTAGACTAATTATTATAATACATTTTTGAAAAATAAATATAGCTAAAATTAGGGATTTACATTTTTGAAAGACCAAAAGTACAATGGTGATCTAAATTTTAGTATCAAACAATACCCCAGGCAATAAATTTATGCTTTTGAAGATACTACACTAGATACGAAGTGCCAATAACAGTATTGTATTTATAACAAGCCAAATCTGCTGAATTAGTGGAATGAAGGTGTTGCGAAACGACAAGTCACTACTAGAAAAATAGGTTTTAACATCGCCTGTTTAACATCGGTTATTGGGAAAACCGATGTTAACGAAAACGCGGTGGCAAATTTGTAAATAAATGGACTTTGTTAACATCGGTTTTCAAGATTTTAACGTAAAACCGATGTTAACCATGTACTGTTAACATCAGTTTTCAAGATTCTTAACAAAACCGATGTTAAGAATGTAATGTTAACATCGGTTTTGAAGATTTTAATGTAAAACCGATGTTAACTATGTACTGTTAACATCGGTTTTCAAGATTCTTAACAAAACCGATGTTAACCAAGTAATGTTAACATCGGTTTTCAAGATTTTAATGTAAAACCGATGTTAACCATGTACTGTT
>PYAF01001445.1:4690-15610 GCA_007407185.1 Glycine tomentella
CTCAACCATAACCACCAAACTCTCCACATCCTCCCTCAACCTACACCACCACAATGCACCTAAGCTCGCCGCCACCACCACCCTCTCCACCCATTTCTCTTCTCTCGCCGCGACGCCGAACACGGTGTCGTCCACCACGGGCCTCACCACCATCCTGGCCCAAACCTGCATGGTCTCGTGCAACCCCAAGAGGAATACCACTCTGCTTAACAAGCTTCTCTCAACACCAAAACTCATCGACTCATCATTAGAGTCATATAGCCCCGCCTCAATGCTCCCCTCTATGCCCAAACCAACGCAAACTTGGAACGTGCAAAGAACAATCCACGCACTTAATATACGAGGTTGAAGAAAAGTGCTTGATGATGATAACGAGTAACTCAAAATGAAGATTTTTCCCGTTAAGCCGTGGATTAAGGAAGCCATGCTAATAATGGACACAAGAACGTAGAGAATGAGAGGGTTGATGTGAAGGGCAAGAGTTAAAACATAGGGAAAGTGTTGTGGTGAATGGTACCAAGTGAGGGTTTGGAGATAGTATTGCGCATCGGAAAATTTGGCTAGGAGAAGAAACGAGAGGGGTAAGAGGAGGGTGAGGAGGGTGAAGGTGATGAGGTAGAACATCTCTTTTGGAGTTAAGCACTTGAACTTGAAGAGCTCTTTGGCTTTTTGCTGCAAATTACCCATAGCAACCATGAGTGGGTGGGTGTTTGCAACAAATTAAACACCACCTTTTATTCACAAGCTACGTACGGGGATGAATTAAGTTCAATAATATTATTGAGGTGTGTCTTTCTAGTCTCTATATACGTGACTTAGCAACTATTTGTTGCTGGAAAAGGAATTAAAAGTGGTTGCCACGTCCCTTGTTTGTTCAGTTGACATTTTTCAGGACATATATGGTCTTCAATTGATCATTGTAAACTTCATTCTTCTTTTGCGCGTTGGTTTGGTAGTAATACTTTGGAATTTCGATTCAACTCGAGCTGTCTGGCTCCAAATTTGACGGGTAAAAGGAAACTGCCATTGCCACACACACAAAAAACATAAATGAAATTGCCATTTGGAAATCTCTGCTTTCTCACAAGCTAGACTGATTCTGTGAATTTTTTCTATTCATTATTAAATCAAATTTGCCTTCGTTTTGTTACAAAATGTAGCTCTATAATTATTTCTAGATGTTTTGCAACTAGTATCCACTATAAATATATTTCAAATTAGAAATATGCATTTTCAGGATTATAAATTACAGGAAATTAATATTTTTGACAAATAATTAATAATGTTAAAATTTCATAAACAAATAAGTTGAGTTTAGCCGAAGGAATTACTTATAACATCATAAAATAAAATTTTTGGAATTCTCGTTAAGAAAGATGTCCACTTTTTAGCAAAAAAGAGATATATACTTTTAGGATCTAATTGTATTTTAAATATAATTGTCTTTTTACGAACAAAAAATTCAAAATATATGATAATTTTTTTTGTTTAAAAAATGAATTATAATGTTGTCAAATTCAAATACATGTATTCCTAAAATACGTATAATAATCTGCTAGAGTCCCTTTTAGTTATACATAAGTGATTTTAAAATATGAAAGCAACGTGATCTCACGGATACTTACGTAGTTTGAGGGAAAAAGGAATAAACAATTTGGAAATTTAGAGGACGCCTATTTGGCACTTCAGTTCCGTGGTTCTCACCTTTCAATTATATATAAGATTGATCCAAATCCACATCTATAATTAATCTTTTCTGTGTTTTAAATATTAGATTTTTTTTTTAATATAAAATAACCGGAAGAGGGATCGTTATTTCACGATTGGGTTTTTTTATACACATTTTGTAGTTAGTGAAGAAGGATAAGTGACAAAGTGAATGATTGAGCCTCCGTTATCATAAATTCATAATCATACGGAGAAAAAATGTTCTTATATTAAAAAAGTTTCATAAAACATACTGTTTATTTGAAAAATGTACCATTATTTATTTATTTTCATCCTTTAATAGTTAAGGATGTGTTTAGTTTAAAGGATAAAATAAAATAAAATTTTTGAATTAAAATAAAATGTAAGAAACATATATTAAAAAATACAAAATTTATTTTTAATATTATTTCTTTCTTCTCTATAAACACGTCATAAGTGAGATGTTCTTTATATATAGGTATCACTGTAAATGTAATATCTTGGTTGGTTACTGTTTAAGGGAAGAAAAAAAAACTCCTAATAATTTATTTTTTAGGTTTAATATTTTTAGAACAAGAAAATATAATAATTCTAAAACAGTGGACCTTATATTATATGAAACGAGTAGATTAGAATAAAATATTAAATATTATAAATTTCCTGTTAGATATTGACTATTCCTTTAACTTGTCATCATCACAGTACAAGTGAATTTCACGAGTCACGATCGATTCTTATTTAGCGTGTTTGAGCCTTTGAGTTTTTTTCTTCTTCTAAAAGTTACAATTTAGTTTTTAAATAAAGACCAAACGTGATATTAGCTATTTTGCTTGTATTTTACTTTAGGATTGAACCTTGCCATGTCATGCATTCAGCATTTCCGAAGAAAATAGTGGAGTGTTTATTAATAATAGGTTAGGAAGGGGAGGTCCAAAGTAAGAAAGAAAAAACAGTAACTTCATGTTACATAGATATATACCACATTAGTAAAACTTTTTTATTTGAAATATTGATGACTTTCCCTATCCTATTCATTTGTAAGCTAATTGATGAGTTTAAACTTTAGAAATTAGACTAGTGTATTTTGAAATGAACTCAATACATTTTAAGTTGTTCTCATCCGTCTTAGTATTATATATTCTTCTAAAAAATTTTATAGCGTAAAATATACTTAATATTAATATCATTTACTTTATTTTATAATTCAGCTATACATAACATTAAAAATAATATATAATGTCTATAAGTCCGATCTACTTGCATCTAATTTCCTATATTATGAGTTGTTATTGAATTGAATCAAAATTTGAATAAAATAACTCTATCAAAATTTAAAATTAAATCGACAGTAAAATAAACTCATCTCTTGACGATGGAAAGTGACTGTGAGCAGCAGGTGAATGGTGAAGTTTTAACTGCCAATGGATTAATTTAAAAAGTGGGAAGTTGGTATAGAACAAAGGTGGAGAGTCTTTGGATTGGAGTGGTGAATTCTTTTATTTTCTTCTATCTTGTTTGGGACAAGAGGTCAAGAGGTTATGGATTGGTTAATCATTTTTTTGAAGCCCAATAATCTAAATTGGACACTCTCTTACTCTTCCAAGTTGTGTTGCTAGCTCCTTTTCTGCTTTCTCATCGACAAAAGTAAGTAGGCCCACCTAATCATAATATATATATTCCATGAAATTCAATTGTCATATCACTGGATCTTTGGAAATTGAGACAAAGATGAATGAGGTTCCAATTCAGGTAATCCAAGAAAAACAGAATAGCCCCATACTGAAAAGGGGTTTATAGAGCTTAATTTTAATATATTATTAATGTATAAAAAAATATTACTAATTAATTAAAAATGTTATTAGTACAATTTTTAAAATAATTATTATAAAGATAATAAATTAATCATATATTATTATATGATTTACAATTAAATGATAGTATTTTTTTAATATTATTATTGTACATCCTATTTATTGTTGTCAGCATTCTAAATTGATCGTCCTTGTATTATATAATTAACAATTCTAATATTGATATGTAAAATTTTAAAATTCAAATATAATAGTAATAAACATTTAAATAAAACATAAATATAAATATAAATTAAGAAGAACTTTGATAAAGTAAAATAATTACAAAATATTAAAATGTGATAGTAAATCAAAAATAAAATATATTTGAAAAAAATATTTTAGAATAATATAACTTAGATATTAATTTAATTTTATAAAAAAATAGACTTAAATATTTTTTGTATAAATAATCTTTACGATATGTTGAAAGGACCTTCGATCAAATTCAACTTTCGAAATTCTATCTTATTGTATTTATCTTTACCGCATTTTAGTTTGAGCTTTATTGCCTTTAATTTTCTTTATCGTTTTATCTTAATTTATCTTCACTTACACCAAGTTCTTCCTAAAGTAGGTTGGGAATTCCTAAACGAAAAGTAGAATCGCCTTTTGGGTGTCAATCACTTGACTTTATTTTGGAATTGTGTTGAAATAATAGATCTCCTTTCGATTAATTTTCACGTGACAAGAAAATTACTATTCTTAGTCATTCATGAAAATTACTCCATTAGAATTCTTTATTTCATTAGAATAATTCTTAAGGTCTTCTTGTATCTTCTTTTTATATAAAAAGTGTTCTATTGAAAGGGATATTTTCAATAAAAGCTTATAATAATTATGTAAGTTTTTCTTTTCCTAAAAGAAATTAAAAATTTAAAAAACTTTTTAACTCAAAAAGTTAGTTAAAATTTATGATATGTTGAATTAACTGTAATTGAATCATTACTAAATCTGCAATAATTAATATTTTAATATTATATAATATATCAGACAATAGATTAATATAATACATTTAAACACACAATACATATAAAAGTTGTCCATTATTCGTAAAACCAAAAGAAAGGTCAAATTACTTTTTGTTATACTGTATACGTGCTTTATATACAAGTATTTCGTAACATATATATATATATATATATATATATATATGATATTTTATTTGGTTAATTTTTAAAATAATTTATTTTCTTGAAAAATGCTAATATAATTAAACTGATAAGTGACTAAATTAAATAGCATTTTCATCCCATTTTGGTCAAGCCAACCGCAACACTGGAGTACCCATTATTGATCAACAATCAATTTTATCAGTGCACATGCCTTTAAATTAACTTATGTTGAAGAAGTAATTACTTAAAAAAAAATGTAAGAAAACTTAAAAAGAATATCTCTTAAAGTAAATGTGACTATTTGGACTACTAGTTTAGCCACGGAATATAGTTTTAGTATGTGACTGAATGAAAGCTCCCAATCACTGATTTCCTCACAAATGGGAATGCATTTTTGGTTTCACATAGGATATGTATTCCACGTGGCAGTTGAGGATTCTCTGTAGTAACGAGCACGGCCAACCTTGGTGCAGCCAATTCTGGAAAATATCTCTTAAATTAATTTATTTAAGGCTGCTTATTAATATATTGCTAAGGTGGGGTTGCTCGGGGGGTGGGGTTAGTGATATGTGCATACTTGCTCATAACTTTATATTAAATGAGTGAAAAGAAAGCGAGAAAGTAACTTGCACTTGCAGGCTCTGCTATTATCTCTTCCCTTGTCCTTCTTCCTACTATACTATATTTTCTCTCTCTAATCAATCATAGTTCTGATCTTCATACACTTAACCCCGAAACCTCCATTTCTCAGATCAAGCTTGCACCAACACATTAAGAAAGAGAAATACATACATAGCTATGGACAATAATATTAGTGCCTCCTCCCAACTTGAGTCAGAAGAAGCATCTTCTGAGCACAAATCAGAAACTCAAACATCAAAGAAAAGGTGGGTTAAATGCTTGGTTAACAAAATGAAATATTCAAACTACTTTTTTTTTTTTTCCTTCTAATTTTGCTAAACTGATGCTTGGAAGCTTTATATATATAATATATGTTGTGCATGTGACAGGAAAATGGTTGAGAAAACAGTTGTGGCAGTGAGGATAGGAGAGAATGTTGGCCAGCTGAAGAATGAAGGGCTACCTTCGGATTTTTGGTCTTGGAGGAAATATGGACAAAAACCAATCAAAGGGTCTCCATATCCAAGGTGTACATTCTTTCTACTACAAGAAGGTGGTCTATAGTCCATATTCACAGTCTTTGCTTGTCCTTCCTCGTGATTCCAAACCCACATAAAAATTATAATTCAGAAAAAAAATGATCAATTTAGTGCCTGTGCCTTTTAGTTATTGTTAGTTGTTGCATTTCATTGCATTATAGTCAAATTGAATCACTTGGTTAGTATATCCACCTAACTACATTCACACGCACAGACCCTGAGACCCAAGAGGCAGCAAAATCTATTTATTTTCTTTTACTTTCACACTATAATTAAGTTAAACACAAGCTAATTAACCATCCATCACATGGATCAATTGACGTTATTTCAACTTAACATGGTCTCAAGTTCGACTCTGAATAGGTAATCGCGTGAAAAAAGAATTTTACCATTTATAATAGGTCTACTTGACACGAACCCGTCTCCAAATCCTAATTAAAATGCTAAGTTCAATTATATACTAAATTTTTGCAAGATCTATAAGTTTGGTTTTGTTACAAATATTCAGGGGCTATTACAAGTGCAGCACATCCAAAGGTTGTTCAGCCAAAAAGCAAGTAGAGAGATGCAGAACTGATGCTTCAATGCTCATAATCACATATACCTCTACACATAACCATCCACGCCCCACTGCCATCACCACAAATTCACCCCAACAACCAAAAGAATTATCCGAATCCGAAACCACCCAAGACCTCTCAGCTACCACAAAGGAGGAAGACCAAGAACATATAGAACTACAAGAAGAGCAAAGGGATAATAATAAGCCCAGTGATGAAGTTGCAAATGAAGAATATTTTCATTACTTGCAATCTCCAATACGTTGCTCCGACCAAGACATCATTATAGAACAAGAAGATCCTTTCAAACTAAACATGGAGAAAAGCCATGACAGAATGGATCTCCTCTTAGAGGAAGAGCCTCTTTGTTTTGCACAGCTTAAAAACTTGTCTGCTTCCAAAAACGAAGAGCTTGACTTTTTCGATGAGCTTGAGGAGTTACCCATGTCTTCATCATTCTTGCACTTTACGAGGAACATTTTTTCCGATGAAAGGATTCCCGTTGCCCCTTCTTGATTCAAGTGTTGTTTTCTCGGTGCTTGCTTTGCTAGTGTATGTATTATTTTCATCCATGTTATATATCCATTAATTTCAGCTAGTTTTTCAATTCGGAATTTTTTCTTTCTTTTGTACCCTTTATTTATATGATTATATCTTATACTTTTGTTGGTTCACAACTAAGCACAGTTCATCACTTTGGCATGAGCAGAGTTAGTGTGTAGACAAAATCATCAGCTTTTGTAGTTAAAGAATGATGGCTTGGCTTACAATTAATGGTATGCAGTTATTTCTATATTCAATTTCTATATTGTGCATTAGCTAGGTAGAATATAACAAGTTTTTATGTAATAAATAATATTCATGATTTTGATACTGGAACTATCTATTGTAAGTTATTTTTTTTAGCATCTATTTTTTATTATATGCTGATGTAGAGTAAACAAATTTAAATACTTTTTACTAAATGATTTTAATATTGACATTAATACATAAATATTTCTTAATAAATTTTATATTTTAAATTTCTTATATGTTTGTGAATATATAATAGATGCTAAAAAAAGAACATGAGAAAAAGTGTTATACATATATAGTATAAAAGATATATTATCATCCAATATTATTATGTATAATAAATTTATTAATTTTGAAAATAATTATTTTAAAAATATTTTACATTATTAATATATTATCATTAAATTCTAATGTTTTACACTACATACATCACAAAAAAACATATTGTAAAGAAAAAAACTTTTGCACAATATTTTTTTAATAATTTTTTTGAACGGCTTAACTCATGTACCAATTATGGTAACATTGAACGCCAAAATCAACTTGCGGGAGATTATTTGCGCTTAACCAGTAGTCTTGTGCTTAGATCATGAGTATTATGTACATGTTGTCTCTTAAAAAAAATTATATAATAGTAAAATGATTTTGTATTTTATAGTATAAAAATTATTTAGACGGTGGAGATGTTGTGCAAAGGATCATAATCCACGCACGTGGTAATGAAGTTGTTTGGAAGGGAAACTGAAGAAGATTGAGAAGTAGGGGGATTATTGTCATTTACTTCTATTAAAAGAAGGCACGAGGTTCTAGAGTTAGTGCCTCCATTTAATAGTGTTACTTTCTTTCGGCAGTTGTGACATGCTTTATTTTATTTATTGTATATTTTGCTATCATGAATATTGAGTGGTTCGTTTCGTGGAACAGTTGCCAGTGCCACCCCATTTTCGTTTTGGCAGCACTAACATCATCGATGGAGAAATATGCTTCAAAAAGGTCTATAGAACTCAAGTTTAGATCATCTAAAAGTTGAAAGTTCCATTACACAAGATGCCAAAACCCACATGGTTTTAGTAAGATCGTTGCGGTTCTGCGTGTAATGTGTATGCTTTGCTTTCACAGTGAGAAATCTGGTGTAGGGTTGAAATTATTCATTGATAATCAATCTGTCTCATACAACTGAAATCAATATCCCTGGACCACAGTTTGATGAAACAATTTCAAAGGTCGATTGAGAAATTATTTTATTTTATTTTTAATTATAAAAATGTTATGTTATTAACACTTTAATTCAAAAAAAAATATTTATATAAAAATAAAAAAGCTATGAAATTATCATTCATTATTAGATTACGAGATACATATATAAACATGGGTGGACCCAGATTGAAGAGAAGGGGGGCAAGTGCTCACCCTTAAATTTTGAATCTAGTCGTCGACCACCATCGTGTGAACAGAGGTGGAACCATGTACATGAGAAGGGTTAAAGGGGGGGCAAGTGCGGTGCCCACCCTTAAATGTCGAGAACGATTACACTTGGAGATCATTATTTTGGCGGAGGATGAAGTACTACATCTCCTATGGTGCTCTTTCTGTGAACCGAATCCCGTGCCTATATCATTCTAATATATCTTACTACACCCACAACTGCTACAAGGCCCGAGGCCCCGTTCACCCTTAATCCAGAGGTTGCTCTATCATCACGCGCTGCTGGAGATGACTGAGTTCAGATCACATCACACCTGCGCCTCACGCTTCAGATCCCATTGACAGAAGAGACAGGTACCAATGCCCACCCTTCTAAAATTTTCTGGATGTGCCACTATATGTAAACACAGAATAATTTAACACGGATTAAATGTATGCGTTTGGTACTTGAAAATACAGTGTTCTTTAGTTACTTTCAATAAAAGTATATGTTTCTCAATAAATAAGTAAATAAATAAAAGCTATATATTTTTAGCCCCTCAACAAGAATTACAAATATATGACTTTTAACAAAGTGATTAATGTGTTGAAGTTAAAGTTAAATTGTTCGGATACTTGAGTTCGATCATTGAAAAATAATTTTTTGTCAAATTTTACTTACCTCCCAAGACAAAAGAATATGTGACTTTTAAAAATAAATTTTAAAGTAATTTATTATAAAAGTTAATAAATTTATTATAAATAATCATTTTTTTCTTGATTGACTTCAAAAGAAAATATGTAGGAACTAAAAAGAAGTTTCATCAATGTGACAAACATTTTAAGTGTAAGTTTTCATATAATTATTTATTGTGTTAATCATCCATGTACCCAATACTATATTTTATTTTAAAAAATTTGAATTTGTTTTTAATACATTGTTAATATAAAGATTTTTAACTTTTAAATTAATTAAAATGATCTTAAATATGACTTTAAAAATAATTATTACGAACTTCATATTAATCTATCCTTTTTTTTTTATAAATCAGAGGGTTACAAACAAAAAAGAAATATAACATTCAAAATAATTATTTTGAAACTTAATGATCTTATCGGAATCATTTACACTGAGCATATTATAATTAAGTTCATCATTTATAATAGTAACCTTGCGTTTTATTGATTAAATAATAATTCTTTTTATCACACCCTATAAGCAAATCGTTTCATGATTTACCTTTCTTGTATGATTAACTGTTTGTTGTACCAGAAAGTACGACTACATTAACTATTTTTTTTTATTGTTAACTACTACATCAAATATGATGTATATCCATTCTAGTTTTAAATTCAGTATATGTAACTAATCTAACCTAATCGTTTTTTCAGATTTTACTATTATAAAATCCCGTAACTTTAATGTCCGATTACATGAACACGCACCGAAAAGGTCACGGTTTCCTCGCATTATTTCCATTATTATTATGAGGGGATCCAATTGCAGAGACCTTATCCAATAGCCGTGCGAATACAAATTCCGAAGGACAGATACACGAATACATACGAAAAGTCTTAAGGATGTAGATTTCTTGGTTAAAAACACGAAATTAGTTGTTAATGTTACCCTCAAACTTATCCACCAGGAGCCGCCAAAAAAGTAAGGATGGAAAGTGGGAAACTAACAGAACCTCCAAAACACATTCTTCTCAACACATTTTTTCCCTATTACTTATAATTTATTTCAAATTATAAAATTCAAAGTGAGATTCATTAAATTAAAAAATAAGACCCACACAATTTTGTAATTTCTAATGCATGTCAATTAATAATAAAAAATATGTTAAAAAATTTGATGCTAACATTTCTCTAGTAAAGAATACAGCAAGCATGGTTTTGGAAGTTATGCATCAATGCCCGTTTACAAACAGCATGTCATCAAGTTGGCGAGTTACCTGACTCCATTACCCACTAGTAAAAGTTGGTTTACAAAATCAAAATAAATATCTGAAGAATTGGGGTGGGGCTTCCTTTCTACCTCGACAAATAGGTGCATGGTTACACAGAAATCAGCAGGTGTAACAAAACGAAGTTAGAGTGGACAACCTAGGGTATGTTTGTTTTCCGTTGATTTTATTGTGATGCGCGTTTTAAGACAAATCTAACGGTCCAACGCAAAATGAACACAAAAGCAATGGTCTTGATCTATTGGCAAAATTACTTTTGACCTCATCAATGTTTTCCCAAACATGCACCTAAAAGATCGTTCTTATTAAATACTAAGCAATAGTCTCAAGTTCAAATGCTAGCCCGATCATTACCCTCTGCTGCAGCCGGCAATGGTTGG
>PYAF01001445.1:20174-42579 GCA_007407185.1 Glycine tomentella
CATGGAGTTATTTATAATGGCTAGTTTTATATTTAAATCAAACAAATATTGGGGGTAAAATGGAGAAACAAAAATTAATTGAAAGATAATATATTAATCATAATCTCAAAAAATCTGTTTATAGTAAAACAAAAATCTTATGATTTTTAATAAATTATTTTAACTTGTTTTTAATAAGCTCTTTTATCTAGTGAAAACAATATATAATTTATATAAAACTAATTTAACTAATGCATATACTTGATAAATCTTTATTCAATAAACACTTCTGAAACTTTTTTTATCCATAAAAATTTAAAAAAAAATACCAAAAAAATTTACAATAATTCATACACATACTCTGTATCAATTAACAAAATTAGATTCTCTTCGTTTTTTTTACTTCTTTAAATACAAGAGGAATGAAAGTTTAAAATTCACATTTCAGTCTACCATCACTTTTCTCCATTTCCCTTCATAGGTGTATTCTATATTCAAAATTTCAAACGGAGAGAATGAAAATAAATTTTTAAAGTTTAAAAATTATGTTATTTTGTTAAAGAAAAAAAAAATTTAAGAAATAAAAATATCAAAATTTTTTTTTTTTTTAGTGCTTATTCTGTCATCTCCCCTCTCGATGTGTCAAAGAGTGTGTCTGTGTGTGTGTTTCAGCTGAAGTGGAGCTCTTTAAGTAGCTTCTGAAACATGTTATCAACGTGTCCCATGGGGGAGTGTTGAATTTATGGTGTCTATATTGACAGAAAAGGAATATTCTTTCCTAGAGCTTTTTGTCATGTTGTTTGTAGTTTGTGCATTTTAACTTTTAAACAAACACTGCCAACTTGCAATTATATGTATGGAACTTAGTCTTAAAAAGTCTAGGAACTTCACCCTTCTCATACGTACTGCAATTAGTCACTCCTTCTTGTTGATCATATTAAATTGCACTTCAAATTGGTTTTCGTATTTGTGCTTACTTTACAGTTGCTATTCATTTTTTTGGGAATTGAATATTGTTATGGAAATAATAGTTGGGCCTGATTGTAAGGCCCAGTTGATGTTAAAAGATAGTGCGTTCAACTAATTCATTGAACGTTAATTCATTGAACGTGGACCATGACTAGGTCACAGCTAGCAGTTGAGGATGCGCGAGTGAAGGCCGGTATTCTCGGAGGCAGTTCGTGCAGCAACTGCAAGGTAACGTGCTTATAAATATTCAGTGATTACAGCCAAAAAGGTACACACATTCCGACTCTCCATCTTTCAATTACACAGAGCACACACCCCACATCCATTGGTGTATTTCTCTGTGATCAGTCACTTCAAAGTATCATTCCCCATTGATATTCTTGAAGTAGCGGAGTTGGAATTGATCCTAAAGCAATTATTCAGTACATTGGTATTGTACATTTGTGTTCTAGAAACAATCAGAACATTGGCGCCGTCTGTGGGGAACGATAAAATTCGAGTCCCACGTTTCAGAAATGGTGAATACCAGAAATAGTCATTCAGTGTCGCGTTCCGAAATGCCGAACAGGGATATTGTCATATCCGAGAATCGAAACGTGGCGCAGCGAGAGGAAGTGCGTGTTACGGAAGCTATCTCTGATGCGGCTTCTTCTCCTGTCCAGGCGGAGCAACGGAGGGAAGTTCCGGCGCGAAGGCTGGTGCAGGAGGAGGAGTTGGGAGAACAATTTGTCAGCAATGCTCTCAAGTCGATTTTGGGTCGGATTGAAAGTATTGAGAGAAGACAAGCTCTCCAGAGACAGGAGGATATCCGGACTATAACACGTCAGATGGAGGAGCGTAACGAAGAATGGAGACAAGCTGAGACTCAGCGAATGGTACAGTTGGAACAGAAATTGTAGACCATGGTGGAACGGGTTGACGTTTTGAACCAAAAAGAGGAATCATTGCCTACAGCACAAGATTCGAGATTACCCTTGAGTCAATCGAGGAATGCCGAGTATCCAGCAGATCGGGCACGAGGCGAGGAGTCGTTTCGAGAGCGGATCCGAGTTCACGAGCCGTTGGGAGATGGCAGAAACAATGGAAGTTTGCGTGGCCGGGTAGAGAATCTAGAAGTTCCACGGGCAAATCAGGGAGGAACGTGCCCCGGCCTCGAAGGGGAGCTAGACCCACGTGGAAAGGAGGGACCTTTTTATCGTCGAAAGTATAGCCGGGGACAACAAAACAACAGCCAGTTTGTAGACGAAATAGTGAATGCTCGGTATCTGGATGATTTTGATGAGTCATTTCTATCAAAATATGACGGGACATAAGATCCACAAGTGCACATTGACGAATTCGATTTGCAGATGTGTGTCCGAGGCATTGAAGAACCTATTATTTCAAGAATTTTTGTCACTACATTGGCGGGGCCGGCACAAACTTGGTTTCACACTCTGCCGCCGAGGTCTATTAGAAACTTCGAGGATTTTGGGCAAAAGTTTTTGCTGAATTTTGCGACTAGTAAGAAGCCGCCAAAGTCCGAGTTCACTTTGGGAAAAATTAAGCAGTTACTCGGGGAGACATTACAAAGCTATCTAGACTGGTTCAAAGAAGCAGCATTACAGGTACAGGGGCTGGAGGAAAAAGTTCATGTCTATCTGATCTCTGCCGGATTGAATGGATCTTCTAGATTTGCCAAGTCCATTTATAAAGACCCAGTGAAATCACTGATGGAGTTTCGTGCCCGGTCGAAGAAATATCTGGAATTGGAGCAGATGGAGATAGCCAATAACCCAGGACGTCAGAAGGAGAGAAGCGACTGAAGGAGTCCACCCCCAAGGAATAGGGGACAGGCCGAGAATCGAACCCGGAACAATGATATGAAGTTTAGGCCGGGTAGGTACGAGAATAAATATGAGAAGTACACTCCGCTTAACGTCTCCCGTTCTCAAATTTGGAAGGAGGTAGCACTTACTGACATGAAAAAAGTAGAACGACCTCGGCCCATCTTTGGCAAAACCAGGCTGGATAAATCACGATTCTGTGAATTCCACAACGGACCTGGACATACCACAGACCAGTGTTAGGATTTACGTGATGCGATTGAGAAGTTCATCCGAAAAGGAAGATTGAGGCAGTATGTCATTAAAACACAAGGAAGAAAGAATAAACACAAAGGAGATGAGACTCAGCCCGAGAAGAAAGATGAAAGGAAGAAGCAGCGAGAAGAGGATGACACGTTCCCAGAACCCGAGTTCGAATGTAATGTGATTTCGGGGGCCATGGGAGGAGGAGGCGACACGGCTAATCATAGAAAGAAATATTTGAAGGAGGTGTTGTCGATCCAAGCACATCCGACATTTAAAGACCGGGCAGGGGACCAGGAACCTCCACTCCTGTATTTTACGAAGCAGGATATGGAGGGAGTGATGCCCGGACACGAGGATGGATTGGTCATCACGGGAACGGTTGGAAATTGCCGGGTAAGGAAGATGTTTGTAGATAATGGGAGTTCCGCCAATATAATCTTGTTGAGTGCGTTTAAAAAAATGAATCTGGATATTGAGGACCTGAAGCCGTGTAAAACTATGCTGATTGGTTTCAATGGGGGAAACACGAACGTTAAAGGATCCATTTATTTACGGCTGACTTTGGGTACGAAAGAAGCCTTCAAGTCAGAAAGGGTGAAGTTTGTGGTGGCCGATTTTCCGTCCCAATATAACATGATTTTGGGAAGACCTACTATTCATAGGTGGGATATTTTGATGTCCACGAAGCATCAGAAGCTTAAATTCGTCGGCAGCAATGGTCAGGTGGTGACGGTGTGTGGCGATCAGAAGGAGTCTCGACAGTGTTATTATGATACAGTCCGAGAAAGTGAGAATAAACCATTCCTAGCGTCTAGGGATTCGGGTAGAATCCAGCAAATCCGGGAGGTCAATGATGACAGTACTAACCAGGTACAACAGGTGAATGTGGTGGAGCTGGATATGCGAGAAGCATCAGATGATTGGAGGCCGGAACCGGTAGAAGAGGTGGAGTAGATCCAGATAGGGGATCAGACGGGTCAAACAACCAATATCGGACGGGTAATGGAGACCGGAGACAGGGAGGCACTCCTTCAATGCTTGAAGGAGAATCGCGACGTATTCGCGTGGAAGGCATCTGAGATAGTCGGAATAGATCCTGAATTTTGTTGTCATAAACTATCCATGTACCCGGGAGCGAAGCCAGTGCAGCAAAGAAAAGGAAGTTGGGACCGGAGAGGACGCAAGCGCTACGGATTCATATTGAGGAGTTGTTACAAGCCGGGTTCATACGGGAAATTCAGTACACCATCTGGCTTTCAAATGTCGTGATGGTTCGTAAACCAAACGGAAAATGGAGAGTATGCACGGACTACACAGATTTGAATAAAACATGCCCGAAGGACGCATACCCCATGCCGAATATAGACCAGCTGGTAGATAACTCTTCCGGATACAAGATTCTGTCGTTCATGGATGCATTTTTCGGATACAATCAAATTGCAATGCACCCGGAGGATCAGGAGAAAACGGCGTTTATTGGCGACAGGGCCAATTACTGTTACAACGTAATGCCGTTTGGATTAAAAAATGCAGGGGCCACGTATCAGAGAATGATGAACAGTGTGTTCGAACCACAGCTTGGCCACAACATCGAGGTCTATATTGATGATATGATAGTCAAGACTGCAGAAATCAGCAAGCACATGGTGGACCTTGAGGAAACATTTAGCCGGTTACGAAAATATAACATTCGTTTAAACCCTCTGAAATGCACCTTTGGAGTCGGAGCTGGAAAGTTCTTGGGGTTTATGCTGACACACAGAGGAATAGAGGCTAACCCGGATAAGTGCCGAGCTGTGTTGGATATGCAATTTCCGACTAGCAAAAAGGAGATACAACAACTAACAGGAATGATTGCTGTGTTGACACGCTTTATGCCGAAGTCGGCAGAAAAAGCCCTTCCGTTTTTCAAAATGTTGAAGAAGCAAGCTTTAGTACAATGGAACACGGAGTGTGAAGGTGCGTTCGCCCAAATGAAAAAGTCCTTGGCCTCTCCCCTGTTCTGTCGAAGCCGAAGCCAGGAGAAGTGCTGATCATGTACTTATCAGTAGGCGAGGAGGCCGTTAGCGCTGTGTTGGTTCGAGAGGTCGACGCAGCCCAGAAGCCAATATATTTTGTAAGTCGGGCTTTGCGCGACTCCGAGTTACGATATCAGAAGCTAGAGAAGTTGGCATTTGCGCTGATCATAGCCGCGAAAAAGCTGCGCCCGTATTTCCAAAGCCACACCATTGTGATCCGAATGAATCAACCACTTCGACAGGTGCTGCACAAACCAGATTTAGCAGGAAGGATGACTAACTGGGCGGTTCAACTTTCCGAGTTCGATTTGAAATTTGAAGCCCGGCATACCATTAAATCCCAAGCGTTGGCCGACTTCATCAGAGAGCTTACTCCTCACACCTCGGGAGCAGAAGACTGGTGGAAATTGTACGTGGACGGCTCATCTAACAGGAAAGGAAGCGGTGCCGGAATCATAATTGAGAACCCGGATGGAGTAGCTACAGAGTTCTCCTTACAGCTCAATTTTCCGACGTCAAATAATCAAGCCGAGTACGAAGCACTAATTGCAGGGTTAGCATAGGCAAAGGAGCAGGAAGCCGGAAAGGTGAAGGTGTTCACAGATTCACAATTAGTGGCGGCTCAGATCGATGGCTGATATCACGTAAAAGGGCCCCTATTGTCCAAATATTTGGGACGAGTAAAAGAGGTCATCGCTGAATTTGACGAGGTTGAGGTCAATCACATCCCTCGGGAAGACAACACCAGGGCAGACATCTTATCAAAATTGGCCAGTACCAAGAGCCTTGGGAATAATCATACTGTGGTCCAACAACAAATATCGCAGCCGTCATGCATAATGATGATCACGGCGGAGCAAGATTGGAGGCTTCCAATAGTTGATTATTTAGAAAAGGGTACGTTACCGGATGATAGGCTGGAAGCACACAAATTGATACGGACAACAGCCATGTAGGTAATTGTCGACGGAAATTTGTATCGAAAAGGATTGCACAGCCCAATGTTGGTTTGTATAAGGCCAGACCTGGTAGAATATGTTTTGTCCAAAATACATGAAGGTATTAACGGACAACACATGGGGGCAAGAGCGTTGGCACAGAAAGCGCTCCGAGCCGGATACTACTGGCCGACTATGGGAGCAGATGCAGCAGACCATGTGAAAAGGTGCGAAAATTGTCAGAAGCATGCATCTCGGATATTGTCTCCGCCAGAAGAGCTACAATCCATCTCGGCACCATGGCCATTTTTCAAATGGGGCATGGATCTGTTGGGACCGTTCAAACCAGCATAAGGACAAATGTGATGGCTAATAGTTGCAGTAGATTATTTCACCAAATGGATAGAGGTTGCACCCTTGGCCACGATTACTTCGGCCCGGGTACAACGATTCTTTGAAAGAAACATCATTTCAAGGTTTGGGATTCCCGGTGAGGTCATTACTGATAATGGCACTCAATTCACAGACAGAAGATTTCAAGAGATGATGGCGGATTTCCATATCCGGCATAAGTTTGCGTCGGTCGAGCATCCTCAATCCAACGGACAGGCGGAGGCGGCAAACAAGACAATACTGGAAGCTCTTCGCAAAAGAATGTATGACATCGGATCTAATTGGGTAGAGCAACTATATTATGTACTATGGGGAATTTGGACCACTATCCAGTCGTCGACGGGTGAAACTCTGTTCCGAATGACCTATGGAAGCGAAGCCATGATACCAGTGGAAGTCGGACAGCAGTCATGGCGACGAACACAGGTGTTACGAGAAGGTGAGGAATCGAATAACGAATCGCTCGCATTAGAATCAGCCCTCATTGATGAATGCCGAGTAGTTGCTCATGCCCGGGATCTCAAGGCCAAACAACAAATAACACTTGCCTATAACAAGAAGGTCGTTCCACGACAATTCGAACTGGCTGAGTTGGTGTTGCAGAGGGTTGACATTGGAAACAAGAATGCCCGAGATGGAAAATTCGCGGCCAAATGGGAAGGGTCGTACCGAATTGCCCATAAGCTCGGCAAGGGGGCGTATATGTTGGAAACTTTAGAAGGCAAGGCAATTAAGCGAACGTGGAACGCGGATAAGCTCAAAAAATATTACAGTTAATGCCTGCAACGATATGGTCAACGGGTGTGGGTTTCTCTTTTATTGAGAGTATGAACTCGGAGTTCGTTTTATCCGAGTACATATGGTTCTCTTTCATTGAGATCACACCATATAAACGCGGTGTGGGTTTCTCTTTTATTGAGAGTATGAACTCGGAGTTCGTTTTATCCGAGTACATATGGTTCTCTTTCATTGAGATCACACCATATAAACGCGAGTGTGGGTTCCTCTTTTATTGCGTATGAACTCGGAGTTTGTTTCATCCGAGTACATATGGTTCTCTTTCATTGAGATCACACCATATAAACGAAGGGGTGCAGGTTTGACTTTTATCGAAGAATATGGACTCGGAGATTGTTTCTCTTCAGTGCATATGGTTCTTCATCGAGTTCGCACTGTTCAGCCGAATAGGTGTTTGGAGGGCACGTTCCCGAACACATATTTTGAAATATCATCATGAATTATGTGATACCGTTGTAACTTATGTTTTATTTAGTTTTTAACTCGGAACATATAGTTTTGAGTAAACTCATTGTAATATGGCAATGTCAAATTTCAATGTTATTCAGTTATTCAGTATCATGGTGTTTTGTATGGATTCATAGGATTCGTTTAAAACGTGATACGTTGCTCTAGATTTTATAGCTTCGAATGATACGCTGGTCGGTTCTGATCAAGTCGGTAAAAGGAATATCCTTCAGCGGGGTTGTTCATAGTGAAAATCTGAGTATTGATAAATATGAATAAAAAGTTTGGAAACAATTATACGCGCGTAAAAAAATAAAGTATCCGAATAGAACAAATGTATGTGTTCCGGGCTCAAGGCCCAACATTAATAAAATATTTACAAGTTAAAACCGGCATTCCGGTCCTTCAACCTTGAACGGTAGGTTGCTGGGTGTCGGCGGTAGGCGGCTGGTTGTCAGTGGGAGCTTCGATAGTTGGAGTGGCAGAGGTCACCTCCCCTGTATTCGCGGGTGCTTCAGCAGCCGCCATGGAGGAATCCTCAACCCCGGCAGGAGGAACCAAGTGGCCCTCATCAACGTAGGCCATAAAGTGCATCCCGAAAGTGGAAAGTACTACATCCGGGTTCAGACAGCGAATCTGTTTGATGGCGTTGTTGAAGGCCTCCTCGGCAGCAGCAGCAAGGGTGGTTTGCATGAAGGTCAATTGACTTTCACAAGCCTAGATTTTTTCCTCATGAGCGGCTTTCAAGGAGTCATGAGAAGAGGTCAGGAGAGCAATTTGCTGCTCGGCAGTTTCAAGAGAACCTTGTGCCCGGCCCAGATCGCGTCGCAGGGAAGCAACAGTGGCCTGGGACCAGAGCAGCTCCTCTTTAAACTGCCGGTTCTTGGTAGCAAACTGAGCCCGTGCCTTCTCGAGCCCGGACTTAGCAGAAAGGAGCTTTTCATAAATTTTCTTCTTTTGCTCTACCGCGGCCCCATACCTAAAAACAGGCATGAATAAGAATCCGCCAACATATAAATACACAAGTTTGAGTCAAGGATACATACCTGTCCCGCATAGTGGCGAAGGCTCATACTAAAGAGGCGCACCGAAAGGCATTCTCCTCGATGCGGACGAGCTCGGCAAGATCATCACCAGTGGGGGCACCCGCCTCAAGAAGACGAGAAGGGGGCTTGGTCAACTTGACCAGCTCTTCGCTCACCCCCTTTCCCCAAAGATTCTCGGCCACATTCCGAGAATCGGAACGTCCGGAGTGGGCGAAAGGAGGAATGGGTGACGCCCTGGTTGACACGACAGGGTTCACGGCTGGGGCTTCAGAGGCCGAGATGGAAGAGGCAGGAGTTCGTGGGGCCGTGGGTTTAGTCGGGACAACCTTGGCCTTTTTATTTGCGCCCTCCAAAGCGGTTCGGTAGGAAGGAGGAGGACGTTTTTGCCCCTTAGGCGGAACCGGACGGGATGGGAGTTTTTCAATGGCTGGCCCTTTATTTCTGGCCTCGGCAGATTTGGGGTCGGCAGCCGTGTCAGATGTTGATTTGGAGGCGGGAGTTGCTGGTTGACCCATGATAGCTGCAACGAGAAAGAAATATTAGGAACAATGCATGCGAAAAGTGAAAATGACTTAAGAAAAACAATGCATGCGAAAAATGAAAGTGACTTAAGGTTATTACGGCGTGCGGATGAGCGGCCGCGGAGACCGCGAATGTAATCAGCCGCGTGAGGCGATCCGTAAGTGTTTATATACTCGGAGATTATGGAAATGGAGGCGGCATCGGAATCCGGCAATTGTTCCTCGGTAAACCGATAAGAGGATCGATCCTCGCAGTAATGATCTTGCGACGAATACAGGGGAAAAGACCATTCTACCTCGGCGGATTCCGGACCGGACAGGAAAAACGGTTGTTGCCCGGGTTTGGCACCAACTTTAAAGTATTTATCTTTAAAACCCCGGAATGAGTCAGTAAATGGGATGATCAGTTTACGTTTGGTTTGACTCCCGAGAGACACCCATCCTTTGCGGGTCGGAGGTTCCCTACCGGTCCTAGGGGTATGGGGATAGAAATAATAAAAGAAGAGGGGCACAGTGCAGGGGATCCTCAGGTCGTCGCAGAACATCTCGAACGCCCTAATAAATCCCCAGCTATTCGGATGAAGTTGAGAGGGGGCTACACGGAGATGATTCAAAACTTCAACTTCGAAAGAAGAAAAAGGAAAGGTAATTCCTATTTCGGAAACTACGGCTTGGTAGAAGAAGAAGAAGTTGGGATCATTCCCTTCCCGGTAGGCACATATGGGCTCTCCCGAGTTGGGAGCCCGGATTCCATACCCGTCCTGTTTGCCTACCGGGGTGGCCGCTATATCAGTTATGTCAAGGATGGAGAAAGTTCTAAGAACTTCGTGGGTGATCCAAGGGAATTTGGATGCCAAAACCGGAGCCATGTACGACTCGGACTCGGCAGACAAGGACTCATCAACGATTTCCAGTGCAACATCATCCATTATACCTACGTAAAGGAAAATGAGAAAAAGTTAGCAAGACATACCTGGAGGCAACACGCCAAATGCAGAAGAGGTTGAGGTCGGAGCCTCGTGGTCGCAAGGCCGGGTAGATGACCTCGGCTGTGGCTTTTGTTAGTGGGGATAAGTATAGGATTATGCCGACACGATTCCAGGATCGATTCGGCTATGTCATCAGAACCGAGGTGAATATAGTGTGTAGTCTCGGAGACGCAATCTATACAAGTATCATACTTAACCTCCATTATCTCAGCCGCGGACGAGGAAGAAGTTTCCATATCAGCCGAGGACGAGGAGGAGGTGTCGTCCGAAAAAGAAGAGGAGAGACCAGTAAGAGGATTAAAACGACGGCAAGGGATACTCAATGGAGGATCCCTTGGACTGTTAGTGTTTTTGGGCTCAGAAAAGTGGGGGCCCAAAATGGGTGAAGTTCTAGAATGATCTAGGGCCAGGCTTGGAGTGGTCCTAGGAATGATGGGGTTTGAAGGAGGCGGAAGAACACCGGTGGCATTAGACCCACGACAGCGATAAGGTGGTAGAGGAGTGTCTTGGGAGTCTGGGGTGGCAGAAACCCTTGGTCCCCTGGAAGAGGAAGAACCTCCAGTACGGCCACGAAGAAGGTCTTTTTGAAGTTCTTCTTCGGAAAGGGGAAAGCCAAACAACCACCACCCAGCCTTGGGGGTGATGGTTTTCCGCAACTCCGCTTCTTCTTCAGGAGTCATTTTCATGGAGGCCAGAAAATAAGGAAAGACAGAGAGATGGAGAAGAAGAAGATAGTGTGACCCTAACCACTAATGCATGTGAAATAGCAACACTCGATGCAAACAAATAGATGAAGAAACAGAAATCAGAGAAGGAATAAGAGAAGGTACTTGGTAATGAAGCAATAAACGATGCGAAGAAGACGAACGAACGGGAAGATTCAAGGAATTACAGAGAGAGAGAGAATGAGGAAAGAAAGCAGAGAAATGTGTGAGAAATGATAAAGGAAGTGAAAGAAGGAAATAGAAGTAACAGAGTAGTGGGATTTTAGAAAAATAAATTTGAAATAAGAGATCAAAACAGTAACCGCCAAGGGAAAATGAAGCGGTTTAGAGAACCGTTACCAATCAGATGAAACGACATGAGGGCACTATGGTAAAATTATGCTTGATGCTGAGGGCAAATGAGTAAAAGCCTAAGGATTGTAATCATTACGAAAAGAATGAAATGACGTGTTCTTTAAGGCATTAATTGGCAGTAATGGCAGGAACACTAACAGGCTTTGTGTGGGGAAGGCCAATGGTCACGTGCGACAGATGGATGGTCTACTCGGATAGACGCATTCTAGACGGTATAACTGGTCCATTCTATTCGGATGAGTATATCCGACTAGGATTCTATTCGGATATAATTCTATTCGGACAGAGCTATATGGACAAATATGTGGGTCGTATTCCCACACGTCAACCTTGGTAGGCTTATTCGGATGATCTCCTACTCGGACGAGTCAGCCTTGGTAGGTTCATTCGGATGATCTCCTACTCGGACGAGTATAATAGATTGAATTCTACTTGGCGGATCTTATTCGGGCAGTATTTTACTCGGGAAAGGTACCCGGATGATTCTATTTGGTACCATTATGCACCCCGGTCACCAAGATTACTTGATCACCGGGCTGGGGGGCAACTGTTATGGAAATAATAGTTGGGCCTAATTGTAAGGCCCAGTTGATGTTAAAAGATAGTGCGTTCAACTAATTCATTGAACGTGGACCATGACTGGGTCACAGCTAGCAGTTGAGGATGCGCGAGTGAAGGCCGGTATTCTCGGAGGCAGTTCGTGCAGCAAATGCAAGGTAATGTGCTTATAAATATTCAGTGGTTACAGCCAAAAAGGTACACACATTCCGACTCTCCCTCTTTCAATTACACAGAGCACACACCCCACATCCATTGGTGTATTTCTCTGTGATCAGTCACTTCAAAGTATCATTCCCCATTAATATTCTTGAAGTAGCGGAGTTGGAATTGATCCTAAAGCAATTATTCAGTACATTGGTATTGTACATTTGTGTTCTAGAAACAATCAGAACAAATATTTATCATTCTGCTCTGATTGAAAATTGTCGCTTATTACATGCTGCTAGAACCTATTTTACTTATTTTAGTGTTCACATTTTTATCAATGTACAGGAAGTTATGAACTTGTGCCCTACTATAAGGGTGAAAATACAGTATTTGATGTTTCGCCGCCCAGCGTCTCAGTTAATGTTAAGCATCAACATGCAACAGTGCTTCAAAAGTTTTAGGTAGATTATATGGATAAAAATGTTTCACATGCTAACCATCTTCACTATTTTTTTCCTGTTTGAAAATTTATAAATATTTGGTATGTTTAAACAGCCTCTTTGCATATGCAAGGGTAAGACTGCGTACAATAACCCTCCACCTTACCTTCGCATAGCGAGGAGTCTTTGGGTAATGAGGCACGTAGTCTTTTAGAGGGCGAGCTCTAGTATAACGGTAAAGTTGTGTCTTGGTGACTTGTTGGTCATGGATTTGAATTCGGAAACAGCCTCTTTGCATATGCAAGGGTAAGGCTGCGTACAATATCCCTCCTCCTTACCTTCGTATAGCGATGAGACTCTAGTCAATGGGGTACGTAGTTTATACAAGTTTGGTTCAATAATAATTATTGTATTGTATTGGAAAAAATCCAAGTCCTACTTTGGCTAGAGATAAGGCTAAGATAGAATATATAAGTGGGAGACAACCCTCATCCCATAAGCTAGCTTTTGGGGTTGAGTTAGGCTCAAATCCATATTCTAAGATGGTATCAAAGTTTATCATAGATCCATTAAAACGGGCCACCCACCATGTCATCCATGCACCAAGTCCAATAGTGCTGTTGGGCATGAGCGTGTGTATTGGGAAAAACCCGAGTCCCACATTGGCTAGAGATAAAGCTAAGATATAAATAAGTGGGAGGCAACCCTCACCTTATAAGCTAGTTTTTGGGGTTGAATTAGGTCCAAACTCACATTCTAAGATATTGTAATATTACTGATATCTGTCTATTATTGTGGTTATGTGTATGTTATTTTTCTCAATTATCTGCTATCATTGTCAATTCTTACAGGTAACTGGATTTTCTGTTGGAGGTCGCGTAGTTGATGGAAATGGCATGGGAGTGGAGGGGGTCAAAATCATAGTTGATGGCCATGAAAGGTCTATTACTCACATTCAAGGATATTACAAACCTGATCAGGTATTGGTATGGGTAAATGTGCTTCTGTTAGAACATTCATTGCCAATACACTCTATTTTCTTTTTTCAGTCTGTGGACATAAGTTTCTGAATCTTTTGATCTTGAATTTTCGTTTACTTTTGTCTCAATAATGTTTCTCTCCCTGCTTTTCGTCATTTGGATAGATTGGCTTTTTCTATCAATCTGAGTATGCAAGAGTTTTTTCAATTGTGCCGATGCTGAGATCTTTCAATTGATTGTAGTTAACATTTATATTTTTTCTCTTTCTTATTTCTCTGTTAAATTTATTAGGTTACATCCACACACTATACCATAGAGGCCCAAAAGGAGCATTACAAATTCAAGAAATTGGAGAATTATATGGTAAATATATCATAAAAATTTTAGCAGATTTTTGAGTTTATTATATCTCTTTCAGTATGATGGTCAAAATTGGTTAGATGGTTGAAAGAAGCTTGGAATTTGGACTTGCTACCTATGTTGTAATAATAAAAAATGGTGCTGCTTAGCTCTTGTTTCAAACATTGTTTGCTTGCTCAGGTATTGCCAAATATGGCTTCAATAGAAGACATCAATGCTATTTCATACAATCTTTGTGGTTTGGTTAGGATGGCTAGTGGTGGTCTGAAAGCGAAGGTATGCATCTCCTCTTCATGTATTATTTTAGTAACAACTTCATGTTACAATTAAAGTTGGTCTTTTGATAATATACTAGGTGGCTTTGACTCATGGACCTGATAATGTGAAACCACAAAAGAAGCAAACTGATGAAAATGGAAACTTCTGCTTTGAGGTATGCTAGCTTAGTGGAATAAATCAATCATTTTTTCCATTTCGTAATGTTGACAGTATCTCTTAGTATCATGTGGATACAAATAACTTAAGCTGAAAGAGAAGAGGTGGTGCATTAGGATGCTAAATAACTGAGCATATGCTCTGGGAGTGTTAGCTAATTTAATAAGCAGCATGTTACCATCGAATCTATCTAATTTAACAAGCTTTGAGAGGAAAGTTCTGAACCTTGGAACTATAAAATTTTGTGATATACTTTTATGCTTGTCAACAATAGATTTTTATGCTAGTATATTGACCATATATAAGCAAAAATTGGAATCGTGTAGTGGCAGTTTTAAGCCTATGAGAAAAAATTTATAATATAGTCTTTTGTTTGAACAGTTTGAGTTGAATCTGTTATTAAGGGATTTGGGCTAGATACACAGTATTTTATATCAAATATTTTAGTTGAAATAATGTATGGGGCTAGGAAGTAAGCCCCACAACCCAAAACGGCGAAGCACAAATAGAATTTGCTACAAAAGCCGGCTAACAGGGGTACCCCCATCCATTTCCTAGGAAGAGAAGACTCAAAAGGATCGAACTACCTGCTCATTATTCGGAGGTGAATCATAGAACTCTACTGGCATGCAGCTATTGATCAATAGAACAGGAAGAGGAGGAGAAAAAAGCATATGAACCCCCCACATGGTAGCGATCCAACTAAAGATGTTAATTCCAGTGGGGACAGCTATGATCATGGTGCTATGATCATTGTGCTACTCCTACTCCTAGGGCAGGAAGAAGATAAGAAAACGAAGTAAGAACATGCTATTGAAGAAGTTGCAATATGTCGGGGAGGCCTCCATTGATTGTGTACAAACAAAGTACGAGTCCAAAGACCAATGCGATTCCTGCCCGGCTTAAGAAGGCTGCGGAAGAAGACAGGTTGCCCTGCCCTGTCAGTCTCAAGCTCGAGGTTGTCTTTCTTGTCTCACACAAGAGAAGCCTTCTTTATACAGACAGGCTTGTTACAGTGAATCCGAAAGTAGGCATATCAGGCTTGTTGAATCACTGTTGAGTGTGACTATCCCATCCTACATGAAGGGGAAAAGGCCAGTTTTCAGCATCTGCAGTTCAAAGAAGAATTTGTGTTTGAAGATGGTTCATAGCTATCCAAATCATGTCTTGAGTTTTCATTTTTTCAAGTGTTAAAATAATTTTATGTCTTCTTTCTTTAATGATGTTTTCTAAAGTATCTGCTAAAGTTTGATTATTCATTCTTATCACTGATGTGCAAATTGTTTGTTTAATGTCTAGGTTCTTCCTGGTGAATATCGCTTGTCAGCCATTGCTGCTACTCCTGAGAATGCTGCTGGACTCATGTTTGCTCCATCTTATATTGATGTTGTGGTCAAAAGTCCCCTGTTGAATATTGAATTTTCACAAGTAATTTTTCACCCATAATTGCTATATGTTATCTATGCTTCTTAGTTCTTTCTTCCTTTTCCCTTCAGTTTTTTCTGTATCATGCATGCTGAATTCTTTTTGGGGGGGGGGGGGGGGGATCAAAATTAGAGTCCTTTATCAACATAGTTGAGCATGAGATGATTAGTCTTATATGGTTGCATGATTGGTTCAGCAATATTAGTATGTAGATGACATTATATAGAAGTGTATTTGTATAATAGAGTTTAAAGAGGGAATGTACTTTTAAGAGGATTTAAATAATAAAATACTATTTTTTGGATTTTTAACAAAAGAATATTAAAAATACATTTCCATCAGATAATTTTCCTGGCAGAATGAAGACTTTTGGTTTTGAATGACATCTCATATGGTAGAAATTTAAGATTCCCCAGCTTCGGTGTGTCGCTGTAATTGTCAAAGGAGAAAGTGATGAGGTATCTCAGAATGCTGTTGAAATGATCATAGAAGCTGCTACTACTATAGGTGGCTATGTATGCCTTCATTCAGGAGATGATGGGGTTTGAGTTCCTATGATAAAGAATGATCAAGTTGCTCTCCTTGCTCAACCTTTGTCAATGAGAAAAACAATTGGCCTTCAAGTGTTCCCTTTTCCTGTATAGTAGTAGTGTACAGTCTCATCAAGGATGGATCAAACAAAATGACTGTATAAATGGTCTTTTCTGTGAGAAATAAACTTCATATCATTCTCAATGATGTTTTCTGTGGCTACATGTGGGTCATCTATGGTGTTTCTGTCAGTGTGAAGGTAGGTATGGAGAGTGAATTCAATGTTATGGCCGTAAGATTGTAGATAGATTTCCAAAATTGAATTTCATGTATAATTATCCAAACAGTAGGTTTTACAGATGTGGAAATTGAACTACTGTGATTTAATTTCATGGTTTTTCAAATTCTTTGAAATTTTAGAACTCTATCCAAACACAACTTTAAGATTCATTTGATAACTTGAATTTAGGCTGGCTTAAATCCCAAAAGCCAGTTCATGACCTGAGGATTGCCCAAGCTTTAATAAGTTTTACCTTGGCCATTTGGAGTATGAAGATTATATAGATTTTTTTTTTTTTACCCTGAGAAAGCCACGTGGCCAGGTAGATTACACTGGGTAATCGACGGGGCCTGATTGATTGCCCTGGGAAATCTGTGTGGCCAGGTTCATTTTTGGACAGCTGAGGTTGACCCAATATCAAATCTATAATGGGCTTCGATACCATCTTGAATTTGGGTTGGACCTAACTCAACTCCAAAAACCAGTACATGAAGTGAGGATTGTCCAAGTCTTTATTATATTTTGGCCATATTTGTCGATGTGGGATCTTAACATATTAGAATAGAATTTCTAAACCAGATTTTATTTGTTTCTAGATTTCCTACATGGTTGAATTTTTATTTAATTCCTCGAAACATCTTTTGCTTTTTCATTCTCTTTGGGAATTTTTATGACCTTATCCTCACAAAGACCAGGATATAGGCTCTAATTTATATTTTTCTGTTCTGATTTTGTGCTTCATGATTGTAGGCTTTGGTCAATATTCATGGTGCTGTATCCTGCAAGGAGAAATGTGGTCCATTTGTATCCGTTACTCTGGTGAGAAAGGTTGATAAACACAATGAAGAGAGAAAGACAATCAGCTTGACCAGCGAGAATAGTGAATTTCTGTTTTCAGATGTTATTCCTGGAAAATACAGCCTTGAGGTTGGCCTTTTTTTGTATTCCCTTCTTTTGTGGTTTTTTAAGTAGAATTTCTTTAGTTGAGTTTTATTGCCTGGAAATTTCTTAAAAATTTTCCACTACTTCTGGTTCAGTATCAGTTTTTTACTGGAAAGTTCTGATTCACATGTTTTTTCCCCACTGTAATAATATTTGTTTTAGGTCAAACATAGTTCCCCTGAATCAGTGACCTTGGAAGATAATTGGTGCTGGGAACAGAGCTTCATAGATGTAAATGTTGGTGCTGAGGACTTAGAGGAATCCTTTTTGTTCAAAAAGGCTACTGGGTCAATGTTATCTCCACTCACAATGTTGATGGTTACCTGACTCAACCCGATGGGTCAAATGTGAATTTGAAAATTCGGGTAGAACAATTATAGTCCATCCAAATATGTCAGTAAATTGCAGCTTCACAAAATTCATTTTTGTTCTTTTGGTCTTATCTGCAGAAAGGTTCTCAGCATATGTGTCGAACAACCCGGCGTACATGAATTTCATTTTGTTGACTCGTGTATCTTCTTTGGGAGTTCATCAGTGAAAATTAATACATCTGATCAATCAGTACGGAAAATTCCGAAATCCATGAATATATTTTTCAGTTCTTCATGTATTATCATATTTGGTTCTTTTGAGGATCTTCTTCCATAACTTTTTCTTTTTTGTAGCCCATCCATCTAACAGGAGAGAAGTATCTTCTTAATGGACAAATAAATATGCAATCTGGCTCACTTGATGCATTGCCTGATAGTATTGTTGTTGATATTAAACATGGTGGAGCTGGTGTTATTGACTATGCTACAGCCATACTTAAGTCCCATGCGAAAGATCAAACGGAGGCTGCTATATTTGAGTATTCCATTTGGGCCAATCTAGGAGAAAAGCTTACCTTTGTTCCTCGGGACTCAAGGTACATCTATCTATTCTAGCTGGTTGTTCAAACAATTTCAGTTAAATATCTTTTCTAGTTATAAGGCTTTTGTAGAAGCAGATTGGATAAGGGATGAAAATCGATTGTGTGAATATACAAATGCTACTATCTCAGTACAACTTGCATATTTTTCCTGCAGCTTGTAAAATAATACAGTACAGTATAGTGGATTTATACCATTTCTTGAAAAAGTAGTTATAAATCTTAACATTGTATTATATGCTTCCAGTTTTCCTGTAGGGTTAAACATTTTAATTAGCTTGCAATTTTTTTTATGATTCCATGCTGCTTATTAGTGTTTTGTGCATATAATACACAGAATTCTATGATTCTAGGAAGTTGGGTCTGGTACTCTGTTTTTTTAATACTTCAATTACTCATATCTTTCCTCCCACCCCTTCCCTCCTGTCTCTGTAAGTTTGAGATTAAACTAATTCTTGCACTACAATTTTGCCAATTATAGTTGACTTGTTCTTGTTTGGTTACAGGAGTGATGGAGAGAAGAAACTTTTATTTTATCCTAGAGAACATCAAGTATCAAAATTAGTTCTTCTACTGATATTTTATGGGACTAACTGAGTTTCATTTGCAAAATCCGTTTCCTTAGGTATCAGTGACAGATGATAATTGTCAAGTTTATATTCCTACATTTTCTGGTCAACTGGGTGCATATATTGAAGGATCAGTTTCACCTCCTCTTTCTGGCGTTCATATCAGAATTTTAGCTGCTGGAGACAGCAGCATTACTACACTTAAAAGTGGTGAATTGGTTCTTGAAACGACCACTGGTACTGATGGTTCCTTTGTGGCAGGTCCTCTGTATGATGATATTGGTTACAATGTTGAGGCTTCAAAGGTAGTCGCTTTCGCAAAACAAAAAATAAATGCCTTGTTTTAAAAATACTAAAAGGGAGTTGTACAGTTTCTCTACTTATCTGTGATGTTTCTGTTGCCATATTCTTTTCTTACATTATTTAATTTATTTGTTTCTTGTTTATATTTGCAGCCTGGATATCATTTAAAAGCAGTTGCACCTCATTCCTTTACTTGTCAGAAGCTTAGTCAAATTTCAGTACACATACATCACAAAGATGATGCTAAAGAGCCCATTCCTTCTGTTCTGTTGTCTTTGAGTGGTGACAATGGTTATAGAAACAACTCAGTATCAGGAGCTGGAGGGACATTCCTGTTTGACAATTTGTTTCCTGGAATGTTTTATTTGCGTCCTGTTTTGAAGGTACTAACTGTAGCTGGACATAACTGTTATTATGTTGCATTGTACTGCTTGTCATGTCCTTGACATGCAACTTTTTATCAATCAACTCTGGTTCACACGCTACTGCACCTGAAGTTAACAATATACTTGATTTGATTATGCATCCAGAATATCTCTTATTAAGCACCAATACTTGCATTTTTTTCATGTATCCATATCTGATATGTATTTGATACCAATAGTCTTGGATATTTCATTGATACGTATCTGTGAAGCATCACAGCCTTTAAAAGATATTTGAGTTGGATATGAGACACTGAAAGGTGCATAAGATAGAAATGTTGAAGCCTTGTCTCTCGATGAACTCAAATGGAAGCTATCCTCTTTAAGGATAATGCTCAAGAAGGGAATGAGATCGGTACTATTCCTATTTGTAAGCAATAGACAATAATTTATGATGACAATGATATATATATATATATATATATATTGTTTTTTGTATTGTTGAAGAAGTATGTTGTTAATTTTGATTTGAAGGATTGTAATTATATATTTAATTATGTTTTATAAATTTTTATACAAATTTAAATATGTATCTGGCATGTATTGCATCCTACATCACCATATTGGGTAAGTATCATATCCAATACCCATTGTATCTTTTCTTTGATTGACAAAAAGAAACATGTGAAAAAGAAAAGAACAACTACAGCATTTCACTGTCATGTTTAATCGTTTTGCTTGCTTATCCAGAATCTTCATGTTTTTCTTTTCAGATTGAGTAGGTCACCTCTTTATGCTTGTACCAAATTATTAGTAATTTTCTGCTTGTGTGCAACTCAACAATAAAGGATATTAGGATAATAAGTTGCAAAGTTTGTGAATATCAGGATTTTTTAGAATTGATGATTAAAATTATGTTGGTCATTGCCGAAGATATATATCTTTGCCAACTTCCTTATTTGTGTTATTATTATCTTATTTCCTAGGAGTATGCTTTCTCACCTCCAGCACAGGCAGTAGAGCTTGGAGCAGGGGAGTTCAAAAAAGTTGTTTTCCAGGCCACACGTGTAGCGTACAGGTTTTATTTCCTATTGATATGATATTTTTGCAGTAATGACAGGCCTATTTATATTAAATAATTGAGACGGACATACATAAATACTGTAATCTGTTTAAAACAAGGACATCTCTCATTTAAGAGAAGTCAGAGGGGCCACCACTGGTTTAAATGAGAAACTTTATTCTGAAGCCCTGGGATAAAACAGCCACACATCAGACATAGGTGTGCTGATTGTGGAATTTGGATAAAACAGCCATACAACAAATATCATCTCCATGAAAGTATATTTTTAGTAATAATGTTACACGTAAAACATTCTTTGCATTTGCATGTCAGGCTGGTTCTACTTCACCTATTTTAAATAATCCAGATTTTGCACATACCTCACGTAGTACATAATATTATTTTTTTTCTTTCTTAAATGCTGAATTGTTTTGTAAATTCCATTTGAATTAGTAGTTGATTTAATAGATGGAATCATATCTATTCAAGTGAGGGCAAGCCATGGCACAGCGGTAAAGTTGTGTCTTGGTGACTTGTTGGTCATGGATTCGAATCCGGAAACAGCCTCGTTGCATATGTAAGGGTAAGGTTGCGTACGATATCTCTCCCCCTTACCTGCGTATAGCTTGGAGCCTCCGGGCAATGGGGTACAAAAAAAAATCATATCTATTCAAGTATGCATGATTAAAGTGTAATTTTATACTGCCTTTTCTGCTAGACAGTGCCTTAGACTTGAGAGACACATCAATTCAAGGTTATGTAAAACGAGTAATTTTCCTTATATAAAAGCACTTAAAACAGTTAAACTATACTGGTGAATAGGGTACGCAGACTATATAAAACTGCTGTCCAGGGTAATTGCATACAACCGAAGTACTGAACTCCAGAGCAAATTAAGCAATGGACATGTTTGCATTATTTATATTTTTTTTACCATGTGATTATTTTAAATCACTGGACGCCCTGTATCCTTTTCTACCTTTTCCTGTTATTTCACTTTTACACTTGAGCTTACTTTACTCTGGAAGATTCTGAGGTAAATCAACTCTTACAGTGCTACAGGTATAGTCACTCTATTGTCTGGTCAACCCAAAGGAGAAGTTTCGCTTGAAGCTCGGTCAGAGTCAAAAGGCTATTTTGAGGAAACTGTGACAGATTCTTCTGGAAATTATCGTCTGATAGGACTACTGCCTGATACTGACTATGTTGTTAAAGTGGCTAAAAGGGATGTGGGCAGTTCTAATATAGAGCGTGCATCTCCAGATTCTATTGCTGTCAAGGTTAGTTCTCGGTAGCTATCTGCTTTAGATTTGCTGTCAATGTTCTGTTCTGTTGTAAGCTTGGGTTGATGTTCCCAGGTTGGAACTGAGGATATCAAGGGATTGGATTTTATAGTTTTTGAGGAGCCGGAAATGACAATTATAAGTTGCCACGTTGAAGGAAATGGTACAGATGAACTACGTAAACACCTGATGGTAGAAATCAGGTCAGCTAGTGACCTAAAAAAGATAGAGTCAGTCTTCCCCCTGCCAATTTCAAACTTCTTCCAAGTGAAAGGCTTATCAAAGGGCAGACACCTTCTAAAGCTTCAATCTGTTCTCCCATCAAGCTCGCTTAAATTTGAATCTGATATCATTGAGGTCGACTTGGAGAAAAATGTTCAGATCCATGTTGGCCCACTGAGATACAGGATTGAAGATCAGCTGAAGCAGGTTTCTTTTGTTTCCACCCTTTCTATTCTTGTCTGCCTTTGTTTTTCAAAGTTCGCCATTAACTATTTTCTGTTTTCTTCTGTTGCTGTGGCATATATATTTTTAATTCTTATTTCTTGTACAATGCAGGAGC
>PYAF01001446.1:12556-24425 GCA_007407185.1 Glycine tomentella
ACTCCTCTAAGCCCCTAAATTTCCACGTGCTCTCCCAATTGGAGTGTAGTCCATCCGTGAGTTTTTCTCTTCTTGGCATCCTTTGATGTCTTAAAGTCTTGTGTGGAACCAATTGGAATCAAGTTAGACTTTTCAACTCTTTGAACCAACCAATTAAAATGGAGTTGGACCTTTCAACTCTTCCTTTCATTCTTTTTTTAGCTTATTGAAAAGTCTTCCCCTATTGGCCTAAAACTACACGGCCTTGACTTTGTTTTAACACCAATATGCTTAATTTTTTTTTTCAACCGTGGGATAGCTCTTAATTTGGAGTTTCCTTTGAGATTCCTAGCATTTATGAATTATTCCCCTTGTCCCCCCAATCATTCCCTTAAGCTTTTACTTGGTTGTTCCTTATTGGTTGCTTTATTACTTCATTGACTTGGTCTCCTCCTTCCTTTACTGCTTCATTCTTACATGGCCCTTCATTATTCAAAGCTGCCCTTGATTTTTCCTTTCTCCTCTTAACCGTAGCTTGCTCATTTGTGCCAAATAATATTTTCTTTTGGCCTTGTACTTGGATATCTTTGGATTCTAGTGATTTCCTTACACATGCTTTCATTAAATGGTTCTTATCCAACCTTGATTTTTCCATTCTTTGTTTTTTTCTTTTGATCAGACGACCATTCCTTGTCCAAGCTACCATATTTTTTCTTGAATTCACAATTCTACTTCCTTATGGGTTTAATTTATAAAATGACTAAACTATCTCAATAAATAAGTTTCTTTAGCCCATAATTAAGAGAAAACTTCCTAGGATTATTCTCATTATTTTCCTACAATTTTCTAATAATTTGATTAGCTTGAATTATATTTTATCTCAGAATATGTATTTAAAATCCTAGAACTTTTACTAAATATCAAATTATAATTTCTAATCATTCTAAAGTATTGCCTCAAAATATAAAAATATTGGGGTGTTACAAGCACAATATTATCTGCAAAAAGCATACACCATGACACTTCCTCTTGAATATATTTTGTTAGTTCATCCATCACTAAGGCAAAGAGATAAGGACTAAGAGCCAAACCTTGTTGTACACCTAGCATGATAGGAAAATAACTTAATGTTCCATTACAAGCTTTCACACATGTGGTAGCCCCATCATACATATCCTTGATTGCATTTACATGCTTTAATGATACTTTTTTCTTCTCAAGAGCCCACATAAAACTTTTCTTAGGACCCTATTGTATGCTTTCTCAAGATCTATGAACACCATATGTAAGTATTTCTTTTTTTTCTCGATACCTTTAAATTAATTGTCGCATCAAGAAAATGGCTTCCATGGTGCATCTTCCTTGCATAAATCCAAATTGATTGTTGTAAAGCTTGTAAGAACTGAATTTTGTGAATAGTGGAACTCTAATCAAGTTTTGATTAGAATAAACTGGATGTAGCTTCTCTTGTTGAAAGGTGAACTAGTATAAGTTCTTGTATTGATTACTTTCTTTTAATCTCTTCTAGCTATCTTAATATGTGATTCTTGGTGAATTCTTTATTACTCAACAAGTAAAGTTTTTGTAATTGTTTTCTTGGGCTGAGTAATTTGATTGATTGAAACATTCTTGATTTAATTGTGATAAAGATCCTATAACTCTGATTCTTAAAGATTGTTTAAAAGGCCAAGTATAAACCAATTCACCCCCTCCTGGTTATTGTGTGTGTTCATATTGTTTTCACTTGTGCTCTACACAATGATTGGGCAGTTTCTCCAAAGGACTGGATTCAATCTTTGTACCCTTAAATATCTCTTTTGATATTATATATATATATATATATATATGAATCATTTCTACTCATTACTGGTGATTTCATTCTGTTCGTAATTCTTGATTGTACTTGATCACTAGTTTCATGAAATTGGATTCTAAGTTTGACTGGGAAGTGCTCTTAGATTTTGAACTGAATGAATTTACTCTTTATGTTACGTTGCTAGGAATAGAGCATTACATTTTGATTGCAAATATCACAAGATTATGCTTGTAATGCCAAGATATTTACTTCATATGCGAGGAATCGATATTTGCTAAATATTCTTAGGATTCTCGAATGCGAGGATCGATTCGGGGTGATTTAATGTGTGCATAAGTGATGTTAGAAAACGATTTATGTACTAATATTATTTGGATACTGACGGTATGAACGATGAAATCCAATTCTACATTTCTTTTGAATTAATTAAATTCATTTGACTTGTTTTTGTAATTTTCCGTATTTCCGACACACTAATTCCGTTATTTCCATTATTTCCATTATTTCCATTAAACAATGAAATTTATTGTACATAACTATTGAACTGTTTACTTTTATCTCGAAAAATTGAGTAACTCAAGTCCCAGTAGAGACTATCTCTTTTATAAAATTTGTAACCTGCGACAACATTGGTACGCTTGTCAATAGTCTAACAAGTTTCTGGCGCCGTTGCCGGGGACTTAAGTCACTAACTCAGTTATTTCTGATTTAAATTTTTCAGTTGAATAGGTCATTATCCTTATGGTAGTTATTTATATTATTTTAATTTTGTATAAATTCTTTCTTGTTATATTTTTGCTAACCTTGGTACTCACGGTTTATTGTAGTTTGTTCTTTTTCCTTTATATGAGGTAAATTTCTTGCAGATAAATCGTTATTTGATTCGGAAATTACCAAGACTAAAAGGAAGAGCATAAAGAAAAAGAAACAAGAAACCAGTAAGCCACCAAGTGAATCTTCTTCTATTGATTCTCCTTCACCAGAAAAACCACTTGTAATTGATATTATGGTTGATAGAGGAGGAGAAGGAAATAGACCACCAAGAAGGACTCTTGGTGACTATGCTTATCAACGAGGACCAAAGCATTACAATAGCATAGTCATTCCTCCTTTCAGTAACAAGGTTGTGGAATTAAAGCCAACGTTGCTTAGTCTGATTCGTTCACACCCTTTTGCTAGAATGGATCATGAAGATCCATACACACATTTGTCTACTTCATGAGCTATGCAGTACCATGGGATCTTATGATGAAGATGATGAAGTTGTCTACCTCAGAGCTTTTCCGTTCTCCTTGCCAGGTAAAGCAAAGACATGACTCCAATCACATCCAAACAAAAGGCTCAACACTTGGGAAGAAGTGGAGGAAAAATTCATTGTGAGATTCTTTCCTTCATCCAGATTAATAAGTCATTGCTACTTTTTCCCAAAGGCTTGAAGAACCTCTCTGTAAGACATGGGAGAGATTCAAATCTTTACTGCAGAGGTGCCCAAACCATAATTTTGATGATGCTGCACAACTACATATTTTCTACAATGGTTTGAGATCTCAGACAAAGACGATTCTTGATGCCTCAGCTGGAGGTACTATGATATCTAAGAGCCCTGGGGAAGCAATTGTAATCATTGACTCCATAGCAGCATGTGATTATTAGAGTCACCATGATAGGTCTCTGGTTCAAGGGAAAGGTATAATGGAGCTGGATACTAAGAATGCAATTCTAACTTAGAATAATCTCTTGGGTTTGCAAATAGAGGGGCCTTAACAAAACAGATAAGTCAACTTCCTCAACAATTTCATCAAGGTGGATCACAAAAAATGCAGCAAGTTCATCCAGGTCAATAAGTTTTAAGATGTGATTTCGGTGGTGGTGATCTTCAGAATGACAATTGTTTAGCACCTAGTGATTGCCAACAGGAAGAAGAGGCCTATTATTTACAAAATAAAACCGAACATCAACAAAACTTTCAAGGAAATTACCAAGGCTACAAAGGTGGTCCAGGTTCAAATTAGTCTTATGGCTGTAGGCAACAAAATAATAATGCATATTCTGGTCCCACTAACTTTTCTTATGCAGGTCCTTCTAACAACTCTTATGTAGGTCCTTCAAATAGGGGTCCACAACAACAACAAGCTCAGCCTGATAAAATCTCGAAAACAGAAGGTACTCTAACTCAGTTTATGCAGATGTCCATCACAAATCAGAAGAACACTGATGTTTCAATAAAAAAACCTTGAAGTTCAGGTTGGACAACTTGCAAAACAACTATCTGAGCATGGAAGTGGATCTTTTTCCGCAAACACACAGGTTAACCCAAAGGAACAATGCAAAGCAATTACAACAAGGAGGGGGACTGTGGTTGGTTTAAAGGATGATGGTGAGAAAAATGAAAATGAAGGAGTTGTAGAAAAATATGATGAAAAGGAAGGAGATACCATATGTTAGCCATTTTTTTGGAAATTCTCTTTCAGATAATTGAACGCCATTATACGTGCATTTAATATACATTTCTCTCCCAATCCCTATAATCTTCTGACCATTCGGGAAATTGAAAAAATAGTATACGATCAATATTTTTAATTATTATCAATGAAGGTAATAGAATATATTTTCTATGAATGGGTTGGGTTATTAATAAAACACCTCTTATTACTTGAGAAAATATAATGCTATCCCAGGCTTCTGCTATTTTGGAAAAGAAAAAGAGAAAAATGATGAAGTGGTGACTAATGAAGAAGTGGTAGAGAAAGTGGTAATTGAAGAGGAGAAGCAAAAATAAAAGAAACAAGCAATTGACAAAGGCAAAGCTGTATTGAATCATCCATCAATTCAACATCTTCCTCATCCACATACTCCATCAAAGAAAGCAAAGGAAAGATGGTACAAGCGTTTCTTAGACATTTTCAAATAGTTGCAGATTAACATTCCTTTTTCTGAGGCATTGGAGCAGATGCTAGCATATGCTAAATTTATGAAGGATTTGCTTACAAAGAAGAAATGAATTATGGATGATGAAACAATAGAATTTGATGTAGGTTGTAGTGCAATTATTCGAAAATACATTCTAGAGAAATCCAGCGATCGCGGTAGTTTCACAATTCCTGTGGCTATTGAGAGATTATCAGTGGGAAAGACACTTCTTGATTTAGGTGCAAGCATCAACCTAATGCTCTTGTCCATGATCAAGCGGATAAGAGTGATTGAGTGTTTTTAGTATAGTATTTTTCTATTCTTCTTAGCTTATTTGACTTCTCTTGGATTCTTATTTTCTCACTTTAACTCAGTTTTGGTCTTAGGCAAATAATTGAGCTTAATTGATAATTGTTGCTTATTTTCTGATTTTGTGCTAACTTGACCTATCTTTCTTGTTTAGGACCTAGAGGATTCTACAAAACTATAAATGGAGCATATGAGTAGTCCCTAGAAAGTTAAGGAAAAGAGCTACAATTTGGTCAAAGATAAGCATGGGCCAATTTTTCCGTTTTGAGGGTCAAATTAGGCTTGGAAGTTAGAACCTCTGCACTTGAGTTTTGGGCTGAGAGTTTGGATTTTGATTGATGTAATTAGCATAATTAGTTAGTTTAGATGGGCCTAATCAGAGTCCATCCCTTAATTCTATCCAATGACTATATATTAATGTAGCTAAGAGTTATTTGAGGAAACACATACATAGATACCAAAAACAAAATTTCTAACTTCTTGTGCAAGTTTTCAGTATTAAAATCTTTTCTCTCTTTTTCTCTCAATTGTTCTTCATTGTTCTTTATATTTCTTTTTCCTTTCATCTTTGTTCTTCTATCTTTCTCACACAAATTTTGTGGCTCTTCCACTGATGATGATCATGAAAGGCTAAACAATCAATCAATCTAAGGATCCAGTCCAAGCAAGGAGAATTTAAGTTCTGGTTTGATATTCTAATTTCTATATGAATGTTCATCTTCTTCAATCCTCTTTACGATTTTCATGACTATGAATATGTTTAGTATTGAAAACAAATAAGGTTATAGATTTATTTCCTAATTTTGAATTTTAATCATAGATTGTTTGGATGATATTTCAATCCAGTTTATGAGTTCAATTGATTTATGAGTTAATTCAATGGAACTGCTTCTAATGATATTGAATGAACTTTTATAATATGATCATTATATGAGAACTATGAAAATTGTCATTGCTTGGTTTGGCGAATTGGATTCATATTCTTGAATGTGTTTTACAACATCTTTTATTGATTCTATTAGTTTCTACATTTTTCTTCAATTCTTGTTTGTGTTTCTGCAATTTCTGTTCATTTTATGCAAACTGTTTGATAAACCTCCCTACTATTTATAAATGGATTAAGTCAAGAACCAAATTGGATAGTATCATTTAGTCGACCTAGGTTAATCCTGTGCTACAGAATTATCTTAGTTTTATTTGTTTTGTAGCGATTTGATAGTTGTTATCAAAACTGGCGCCGTTGCCCGAGATACGGTTCATTGTGTGCTAACTTTAATCCACTCATGATTAGATAATAGTATATGTACCATTGATATTAGTATAGTATAATTCAATCTGTGTACAAAGAAAAATAAAAAATTATAAATTAAAAAATTTGTTTCTAGATAATAGATAGAAGATAGATATAGATAAAAAAAATTCAATAATTCAAAAATTTTAATTTTTTTTTCTAGATAATAGATAGAATATAGAAGAAGATAGATATAGATAGATATTGATAAAAAAATTTAAAACTCAAAAAAATAACTGTGGTGTTTTTGAATTTAAAAAAAAAAGGGTCAGTTTTTCACTTTCTATATAGATTTAGCAAATATTGTGAATAGTATTCTGGTAGAGTAGTTGCCTATTATTTCTGTCATTGATTAGTTAAATTGTGCATGACTAAGTTCAAATCAGGCTACTTGCATTCATATGATCATGAGATAGATAAGTAATTTCACAATTTGAGCAGAGATAATAGAAGTGTAGTTCTGGATAGTAATACAGTGTATTCTGAGCATTCTATTTTTGAACCTTCTATTTCTGATTTTCAACATTCTAATTTTGAAATTGTTGATACAATGGTTGACAACAATCAAACTCTTAAGGAATTGGCTACACCTGATGTTGTTTATCAATGTTGGTGTATTCAATATCCTGAGACAGATGTTAGTTATGAGCTAACATATAGACTAATCCATTTGCTTCCAAAGTTTCATGGTCTTGCAGGTGAAGATCCACATAAACATCTTAAGGAGTTTCATGTAGTGTGTTCCACCATGCGACCACATAACATTTATGAGGACTATGTGAAGATGAAGGCATTTCCATTTGTTAAGGAATTTTTATACCACGGCAAGTGTACCGTTGTTATCGCTGTAAGTTTCGAATTTATAAAAGTACGTCTCCACAGGGATTTGGGTTTACGTCGGTTGATTTAAAATTAACAGTTTAGTAGTTATGTACAGTTGAGAAAGAGCGAAGATTCATTTGTTGTTGTTGTTGCAGAAAATGTAAAATAAAGATAACGGAAAACAAATAAACTATTACGGGAAATGAAAATAAATGGATACAAGTCAAGTAAGTATAGGATTGGGTTTCGTCTTGCTTATCCCTTAAATTGATTTTACCTATGCATTTTCTATTCTTGTTGACGCACACGTTTAGGTAAACTTAACTCGATTCCTCGCAATTAAGCCCTATGGATATTTTACTAAATATCGATCCCTCGTATATTTAATTAAATACCCAAGCATTAAGATCATATTCACGTGTTTAATGCGATCAAAACGTTATGCCCTATTCCTAGCAACGTAACATAACAAGTAATTTCATTCAGTTCAAACCCTAAGATTACTTTCCAGTCTCACTTAGGAATTTAAGTTTGTGACCCTAGTGATCAAGTAGAATCAAGCATTAAGCGTAGAATGAAATTACTAACAAGAAGTAGAACGATGCATAAATAATTAAAAGAGCATAGGGATAAGAAGAGTACGTCCAATCCTTAGAGAAGCTTAAGTGAACATGAGCAGAACCTCCTCAAGAGAATCACCGACAAAGCTCGTCATCGACCCTCTCTTCGGCAGAATCTCCTTACAAAATTCACTCAACCTCACTTCCCTAAGGTCTAAACTCACTCAAGAAACTAAGAAACACAAGAAATATGAAGAAGCTGGTGCTTTTGGGGAGAGAAAGGAGTGAAAGAAGTGTCCCTGGCCTCCAAAATTCGTCTGGTATTTATAGCATTTGGCCTCTTGCCTGCTTGGGTGCCCAGGCGACCATTTTACTCATAAACCAGGCGCCTGGGCGAGCTTAATGCTTACTGGTGAAGAAATCTTTGGGCCTTGGTGCTTCATGGGCCTGGTTTGCTGTTTGAGACCTTTTTCTTTTCTTAGTTCACTCCAGGCTCCTTCTTTCGCAAGCTTACTTCTTCTGTAACTTCAAAACCTTGCAAAATCGAATCAATTAATTGGACGAAAGCTTCTCAAAACACAAAAGCATAACTTACCTTCACAAAATCATAAATTATCTAGGTTTCTAGGGTTTACTTGTGATTAAGTTCATTAAAATAACGGATAAGTGCCGTGTTTGAATCCTATTTTCTACTGAAATGTGGCACTTATCACCATTCTCTCTGGATGGTGTGGCTAAGGACTGGTTGTACCTTCAACCAGATCCTATCAACACTTGGACAAACATGAAGAGAAGATTTTCAGTGTCTCTTGCACCATTGGAGATTGCACTTTTAGAGATGCAATACTTGACCTTGGAGCATCCATTAATGTTATGCCCAAATCAGTTTACAAGTCATTACAACTTGGTGATATGAAACCCACTGGTGTTGTCATTCACTTAGCCAATAGGAGTGCTGCACTTCCATTTGGGGTTATTGAAGATGTGCTGGTGCGAGTTAATGATCTGATTTTTCCAGCCGATTTTTATATTTTGGATATGGAGAATGAGTCTTCCATCCATGGTTACACATTGATATTAGGGAGACCATTCTTGATGACAACCAAAACCAAAATTGATGTGCATGCAGGAACTCTTTCCATGGAGTTTGGTGATGATGTTGTCCATTTTAACATTTTTGCGGCCATGAGACATCCTGCAGAGGAGCATTCTGTCTTCCTTGTAGATATCATTGATGTTGTAGTTGTTGGATATAGGGGGAGCATCATGAAGAGTGAAAGACTTTGATTCAGAAATGTGTTTTGAGCTTTCAACATGCTTGAAGTGCCTTGAAGTTTTGTAAATGAATCAAGTGTAAGAGAAAGGCAATCTATTGATCCTTGCATTGCATTCATTCATCCATTAACAAACTTAAATGGTTTTCATTAAAACATCAAAGCTTTTATCTTTTTGGTTAAGGATTTAATCTGATTAAAAGGTTTTTGGAAAAATGATTTTTTACTGTTTTAATTGATTACTTAATGGTATAATCGATTATTTTGTTCTTCGTTCAATCTGGAAAAACCTTCATGAACAACTTAATCGATTACCTATCGGATTAATCGATTATTTGGCCTTTGATTGAAACTAAACTGCTTTATTAAATGTTTTTAATCGATTACATAGTTGAAAACAAATTTTATGTTTTGCTGGAATAATCGATTACCATCATCCATAATCAATTACATAGTTCATTTTGAAAATCCTAATTTTCTGACTTAATCGATTACCAAAACTCATAATCAATTACACAGTTCATTTTGTGAAACTGAACTTTCTTCCTTAATCGATTACAATTCGGTTTAATCGATTATTTTGCTCGTTGCTGAAACTCAGAAACCTTCTTGAACATTTTAATCGATTAAGTGATAATTTAATCGATTACATAAGCGTTTTAATCGATTATCTGGCGGGTTTAATAGATTACAGTTAGTTACAAAATATGTTATAAATAAGTTTGAAGGCTTGGCTTGTTTTCTAACTTGACCACTTCGTATTTCTGAGTATACACAAGTCTTCTAAGTCTTTCAAAGTGATTTTCTGGGTTCTATTACCCCTTGCTTCATTCAACATATTCATGGGTCTTTGAATGATTCTTGAGCAAGAAACTTTTCAAGGTTAAGGAAAAGCATGTTTTGATTTTGTTTGCTATTCAACCTGACTTGGTAACTCATGTGCATTACATTCATTGGATCATTAGGTTGTCTCTCTCCTTAATCTTTGTTTGTAAATTCGTTTTGAATTTCTGTTGTAATTGGCTATTCTAGTTCTTCTTGCTTGGTTCTAGAGAAGGGTTCTCTAGCTAAAGAACAGAGTAGTGTTCTCTGGTTCTTGCTCTTTAGAAGTCTAATAGGGTTTTAGATTTCTATTCTTTATCTAGTGTTAATAAAGGGATGTTTTGTAAAAGCTTGTAAGAACAAAAATTTATAATAGTGGAAGTCTAATTCAGTGTGAATTAGAAGAAAATGGATGTAGCTTTTGTTGTGAAGTGAACCAGTATAAAATGCTTGTGTTTTTGTTTCTCTATCTCTATTACTCATCTTGTTCATTGATTTTTTGACTCATATTCATTGTCCAACAAGTTCTGTTTTGAGCAATTGATTTCTAGGGGGCTGAGTTATTTGATTGAGTAAAAAGATTTATTGGTTTTGGAAGTAATAAAGATCCTAAACTCTGATTTGAATTAATTTTAAAATACCAAGGTTTTAACCAATTCACCCCTTCTTGGTTATTGTGAGTATTCCTATTATTTTCAGCAGTCGATAATGTAGATATTTGTACAGATTTACTTTATGAATTTTATGACTTCTTTGATTTTGATATTTGTTCTTTTAATTGTACCTGTGATGATTCTACTGCTGTGTGTAGTATTTGTGTGGAGATTTCCTCTCACTTCACTCTGATTGTGTTATAGGTACAAGTGCAGGTGTTGATTCTCTTATCTCCCTTCCATTAGCTGCCAACCTTCTCTTGCCGTCCACCATTCAGCCACCTTCCTTGGAGCTGAAGCCACTACCTGAGCACGTTAAATATGCCTATTTAGATGACGCTCAAAAGCATCTAGTCATAATATATTGTAGCCTGTCACTTGAGCATAAAGAGAAGTTACTGCATGTTCTTAGAGGCCACAAAAAAGCCATTGGACGGACGCTTGCCGACCTTCCCAGAATAAATCCTTCTATATGCATGGATCGAATACTCTTGGAGGATGATCCTAGGCCGGTAAGGCAGCCACAGAGGAGGCTGAATCCCACCATTCTTGATGTGGTGAAGGAGGTGATGAAGCTACTAGTTGTAGCGATCATCTATCCCATTTCATATAGCACATGGGTTTCACCTGTCCAAGTGGTCCCTAAGAAGTCGGGCATCACTGTTATGAGAAACCAAAATAATGAGTTGATTCTGACTAGAGTAGCCAACAGCTGGAAAGTTTGCATTAACTATAGGAGACTTAACCACGCAACTCGCAAGGACCATTTCCCTATCCCATTCGTTAACCAGGTTATGGAGAGGTTGGCAGGTAAATCACATTATTGCTTTCTTGATAGTTTTTCCAGCTTACATGCAGATTCATATTACACCGAAGGACCAACACAAGACCATATTCACTGTCCATTTGACATATTTGCCTACACCAGGATGCCCGTTGGCCTATGCAACGCTCCTTGAACCATCCAAAGATGCATTGTGAGTATCTTTTCTGATTTATTAGAGAGTTGCATGGAGGTGTTTATGGATGATTTCACTGTTTATGGTCCCTCTTTTGATGAATGTTTGGATAACCTCTCTAGAGTTCTTGACCGATGCATTGAGGCTAACTGTAACGCCCGGCCACTTGCAAGATCAACGACTGTCCCTACATACCAACACAAGACTTTTCAGTGTGCTTTGTCCTCACTCACACACTTCCTGAGTTATCCTCAACTATCAAGTTATGGGCTACAGAAAAGTAGATGCACCTTGTTGGTATAGGTAGTACCTATTAAATCCTTTAAGTTATCCTCAACTGTACAGTCCCATACCTGCACAGCCTCTGGATCCCTCTCGTTCGGGTGTGTATTCGATTCATTCATGTACCCCTCCCGCTGGAAGCCTGCCAGGAGCCGCTCCTTGTCCGTGCCTCACTGCACCGGCGATCACTCC
>PYAF01001446.1:24525-35984 GCA_007407185.1 Glycine tomentella
ACATGTGTTGAGGAGATAATAATTAAATTTTTGGTAAACGGATTAAAATCCTCGGTATTATTATTTAACCATTTACGTATATTTATGTCTGTTTATATTTAAATTTTGTTTATCATGTACTTACCCCTATTTGTGTCGGTGGTTGACACCTGTGATGACCCCAATTTATTTGGGCGAGCAGGGGAACAGTGATATGGACAATGTACGAGAAGATGTGATGAAGTTTGTGTGATGATTTCCTGTTTTTGATACTTTGATCTGTATTTGGTGCTGCGCTGTCTGTACTAAGCTGTTATAATCCATTTGGTGATGAATTCTTTGGAACTGTATTTGGACTGTTTAATAATTTCATCTGTATTAAAGAACTATAAGTATATGAATCGTGGTGAGGGAAAGTCGCGGTTGTTACAAATAAATTACACAAAACTTGTCAAGCAAAGAGAAAAGAAATTTTCATGAAAAAAATTTATAACTAATTTGTTTCTAATACAAAGCGAACACAATATTTTATCTAAAATAAACCAAGCACGAGAGGGTAAAGAGAGGCGTTACATTGGGAGCTTCCCTTTGAGCTCATGTGTGATGCTTCTAACTATGTGCTTGGAGTTATGTTGTCACAGAGAGTTGATAAACTATCCCATGTCATTGCTTATGCTTCACATACTTTAGATGCAGCCCAAGTTAACTACACTACCATTGAGAAGGGGCTTTTGGCTATTGTTTTTACTTTAGATAAATCCAAATCTTATTTTCTTTGCTCCCATATCATTGTCTTTACTAACCATGCAGCTTTGAAGTAGCTATTAAAGAAGCCTGATGCTAAACCTAGATTGATCAGGTGGATGCTTCTTCTTCAAGAGTTTGATATTGAGATTAAGGACAAGAGTGGTGCAGAAAACTTGGTTGCTAATCATTTGAGTAAGATTGAGGGACCTATTGAGTCCTTTTCTATTAGGGATAATTTTCTTGATAAGCATTTTATGCATTTGCATTCATCACTTGTTACACATTGGTTTGCTAACATTGTGAATTTCATTGTTGCATTTGTTGTTCCACCTCATGCATCTAGGTCTTAAATAGATAAATTTAAGAGTGATGCTAAATATTATTTGTCGGATGATCCTAATTTATGGAGGTTTGGTAGTGACCAAGTGATTTGTAGGTGTGTACTAGATCATGAGATTCAGTCTATTCTTCAGTTTTCTCATGGAACACCTACCGGCGGGTATTTTGGTCCTCAGCGGACCGCTAGGAGAATATTGGATTGTGGGTTCTATTGGCCCACCATGTTTAGAGATGCTCATCACATTTCTACCACTCATGTCAGAAAGCAGGAGGGACCATTACACATAGGCATGAGATGCCTTAGCAGCCCATTATTTTCTGTGAGATTTTTTATGTTTGGGATATTGATTTTATGGGTCCATTTCCTGTTTCTCATGGTTTCTCATATATTTCACTTGTTGTTGATTATGTTTCTAGATGGGTTAAAGCTAAGGCCACCATAACTAATGATTCTAAAGTTGTTGTGGATTTTGCAAGATCTAACATTTTTTGCAGGTTTAGTGTGCCTAGAGCCATTACTAGTGACCAGGTGAGCCATTTATGTAACATGTCATTGACATCCTTGCTCCAAAAGTATGGGGTTGTGCATAGAGTTACTACAGCTTATCAAGCAAGTGTTGTAGAAGATAGTGCAACCTAACAGGAGGGATTGGAGCAAGCTACTTGAAGATACTTTATGGGCTCACAGGACCGCTTACCGAACACCTTTTGGGATGTTTCCTTATAGGGTGGTTTTGGTAAGGCATGCCACCTTCCGGTGGAGAATGAGCATCATGCTTATTGGGTAGTGAAGAGTTGTAAAGGCATTTATTGAAGCGGGTATGGAAAGGAAGCTTCAATTGCAAGAACTTGAAGAGATTTGCTTAGAATCCTATGAGAACTCCAAGATTTACAAGAGAAAGTAAAGAGGTTTCATGACTCTAGGACTCTTAGGAAGAAGTTCCATACTGGCCAAAAAGTGTTATTGTTTAACTCTTGCCTCAAACTTGTTTCCGGTAAACTTCGATCTAGATGGAATGGACCTTTTGTTATTACTAGTGTCCATGGTGCAATTGAGATTAAAAATGAAGTTACCGACAAGGTCTTCAAAGTGAATGATCACCAACTTAAGCTATTTCATGAGAGCCCTCAAGTGGAGGATGAGCTTGTGGCAGACCTCTCATTAATCTTGCCAATTTTATGTGATGATGTGCCTTTAATGACACTTGAGGAGTTTCCTTTTCCCTTCTTTTCTATGTTGTCTCTTTGATTACATTTCATTGCATGCTTACATTGAGGACAATGTGCACTTTAAGTGTGAGGGGAAGGATTTACAAAATATGTTTTTTATTTGTTTTCTATTTTTTTGTTTTGCTGTATTTGTTTTGTTTTATTGTTTTTCTATTTCTACATACAAAAAAATAAAAATAAAAATAAAAGATTTTGCAGTAGTTGAGAGGTTTCATACTTGATGTGAATCATTGTTGCAATTGTTGAAGTGATAAGTAGGCTTGGAAAATAAAATTTAAGGTGGATCATGTGTGAGAGAATTATGCCTTGTGATTTTTGGGGCCTTTGTGGATGAATCACATTATTACATTCATGTTCATTCATGTGTGACCCTTGTGCTAGATTACTTTAGGTTTTGTCTTGTCTCTCTTGTCATTCCTTATTACACATGTATTGATTGAGATGATTTAAACTTTCTTTCTTTTAGCCACTAGCCAAATAAACCTACCTTGCATTAATATTCATTGTCACCCTTTTTAAGCCTTTAAGCTTTTCTTTGTTGTGTAGCTCATTACAAGCCAAAAAGTGGAAAAGCAGGTTATCCTAACTTTAGAAAGAAAAAAGGCCTTGGAATTGTGTTTGGAAGTGGGTTTCAAACAAGTGTGGGGGATTTGTATTTTGTTTTGATTTGGAAGAAAAGAAAGAGTATAAAAAGAAAAAAGTTCAAAGAGAAAAAAATAAAAAAAAAGTAAAAAAGAATAATAAAAAAAGAAGAAAAAAGAAAAATAAGTACAAGAAAAAATTTGCAATAAAAGTGTGTTGTGGTTAATTTTCATCCTTGTAAGTTCCTTTTCTTTTTATTTTGTTGTTCTCCACCTTGTTTCTTTATTTATACCCCTCTTTTTACTTGTTGGCTTACTTCCCATTGCCCCTCTTTTTTCTTAGTTTTGGCCTAAATATCTTTCCCTTATCGACCTATTCACCTTACCTAAACCATACATTATAAACCAATAAAAGCCCTTTTGATCTTTTGATGCATGTGTATTTCAAGTTGAGTGAATTAAAGTCTTGTCAATATTTAGATGTGCTAGTTACATGTGGTATTTGAATATTAACACAAACCCATACACATTTGATGAGGTTGAGTGTTGTTCTTTGAGAGAATTCTATCACCTTAGTACATTCTTAATTTTAACTTGACTACTTTTTCACTTTGCACTTTGTGATCATGTGTTCATGGAGTGCTAGTTACCTTATATCATTCTATCATTCTTCCATTTTTCATCTTTAGAACTATTAGGTGTAAAAGCGCAAAGGAGATGTGGGAGATGTTGGAAATCACTCATGAAGGGACATATGAAGTCAGAAGATCAAGGAAGCATGTCTTGATTCATGAGTATGAAATGTTCAAGATGAACACCACAGAAAACTCATCTCATCTCCAAACAAGATTCACTCACATTGTAAATCATCTTTTTGGTTGGGAAGATATTTGATGCTGAAGAGCTAAACATCAAAATCTTGAAGTGTCTATCAAGACCATGACAATCAAAGGTGACAACAATCAAGGAATCAAAAGATCTATCCAATATGTCCATGGCTGCATTATTTGGTAAGCTTCTTGAGTATGAATTAGAAATGTCTCAACTAACACATGTAGAATATGCAGATAAGAAACACAAAAGTATAGCCTTGAAAGTTGCATCCTCTAATGTGGAAAAAGAAGAAGACTCAAGTGAAGAACATGGTGATGAGAATCTGAACCTAATAGTCAAAAGATTCATCAAGTTCATGAGAAAGAACAAGAAAAAAAAGTTCACAAAGTTCAACAACAAGAAGAAAAAAAAGAGTAACAACAACAACAACACTAACTTCACCTGCTTTAAATGTGGTAAGCAAGGCTACATTAAATCTGAATGTCCCATTTTATTGGAGAAGCAATTAGGTGAAAAGAAGGCAAAGAAAGAAGGAAAGCCAAAGAAAGCCTACATAGCATGGGAAGATAATGCCTCAACAACTTCTGAATCATCAAGTGAAACTGAAGAAGCAAATGTATGTCTAACATCAATAGTTAATGAAGATAAAGAACTCTCAAGTGCTAAAACAGAAGTAAATAATGAATATGATAAACTTGTTGATGTTTTCCATGATATGCATGAAAAGACTCAAAAGCTTGCAATCTCCAACAATAAGCGAAAAGGTAACCTTAAATGGCATACCACTAAACTTGCTGAACAACAAGCTGAACAACAAGCTGAACTTTGTAAGTTGAAAGAAGAAAATGAAAAACTTCTTTCAAGCTACAAAGCCAATGGGTGTGGGTGTGCTTCTTCCTCTTCAAATGTAGATAAATACAATGTCTTGAATAAATAGTTTGATGATTTCAAAAAGAGAATCTGAAAAATATATGTTATTACTTTCAGAAAATTCTTATTTGGTTGATCTTTTGAAAACACTTTATAGAGTAAAATGCGGTTTGAATCAAATTATTAGTGTACAAAAATATAAATATGATTTGGGTTACAAACATCAAGCAAAACCTTTTGGAAAAACCAAGTTTGTACCTCCAAAACAGATAAATCAAAATGGTTTTTCAAAAACAAAGCATACCTAAATGACTCATTTTGTAAGAGCATCAAAATCTGTAACTTGCAATTACTGCATGAAGAAAGGTCATACATCTCATAAGTGCTATGCTAGAAGGTTTCATGTGCCTAATGGAGACTACATTTGGGTTCCAAAGAAAAAGAAGAAAATAGCTAACCCTTATGGACCCAACCTTAATTGGGTACCTTTCTTTGAAACTTAATTTGATTGTTGCAGGTGTGTCTTAGAGCAAAATCATCATTATGGTACTTAGACAATGGATGCTCTAGACACTTGATAGGTGACATGTCGATGCTTACAAATTTGACTCTAAAAGATGGAGGATTTGTCACTTATGAAGATAACAATAAAGGAAAATGAGAAGGAAAAAGATGAATCAAATGCAGAGATTGATCAGTCAATCACCTACTCAAAAGTCAATGGAGTGGACATAAGCACATAGAGATCAGACATCATTTCCTCAGAGATCACATCCAAAAGGGTAATTGTTCAAAATTGAGTATATTGATACTAACAATTAATTGTCTGATATTTTTACCAAACCCTTATCTAGAGATAGATTCTATGATCTTAAGAACATGCTAGAAATTCTTGATGAATCTAATATATGATAGCATGCCTATGATTTGTTTAACTACATGATATGCAATCAAAATTGACCATGCATCACAAATGGTCAATATACGAATTCTGATGAAAAACACTGTTAATGCTGCATAATTGCCTACTTTAATCGATTACTATTCATATTAATCGATTATTTGATGCTTAGAGGCTATTCTAAGTGAAAAATTCTCTGGAGTAATTGATTGTTTGTCATTTTAATTGATTACTTAAGGCTCAGGGCTATTTCAAAAGTCTTTACTTTTATGTTTTCTTGTATTGCACTTTATGATTAATGAATAAAACTCTATTTTTTGTTTCCATCTTCCTCGCTTATATTTTTTTCATTGGTATATTTTGTCTTTGATAAGCCAAAAGGGAGAGAAAAATGGACATAAAGAACATAGTGTAGTGCAAGTAAATCCATTGCAATTAAATTCTTATCTAATTTACTTTGAATTGTTTATTGCTCTAATCTGAACTTAATATCAAATTATCTAAGATAGGGGGAGCAATATAATGAATATACATTGTTTATGCAAGGAATACTTGACACTTGTTCTTGGCAAAAAGCTGAATTGATTTCAGATATCAAGTATAAAGCTCCTAGCATTTATCCCTTAAAAGCATATGAAGGCAAGTTGTTGAGGATCTTAGTCAAGGAAAAGTTTTAGCTTTTACATGCCATTCAATTGAAGGCATATGTAATTCTTAGATGGATAAGAGTTTCATCCTATGATCCTTTGCATTTGCATAAACATCATTCATTGACTTGCATTCATGGTTTTACAAAAGGCATATGTTTTGTGAACAAGATTTTAAAGTATTCATGATTGCATTAAAAAAGCCAAAGTGTTCAAAGCTTGTTTTGGAAAAACAATTTCATACTACTTTAATCGATTACTAGCTAAGGGTAATATATTACTTAAGCTTTGAGGAATACATTAATCGATTACAATTATATGGTAATTGATTACTCTTCACAAATCACAGTTGAAGTCTTCCTTTGATAATCGATTACGATATAGTGGTAATCGATTACTTGGCTTGTTTTTGAAATATGACTTCCTGTGTTAATCGATTATGATGTGTTGCAAACACATCTTAGTTTTAGGCTAATTTAGGTTATAATTTAATTAAATAAATTAGGAATATAGGTTAGAATTAGTTTAATTGTTACTTATGTTCAAATTAATCTCATTTCATTACCAAAGTTGTATTTCAGGACCAAAAGGAGGAAATTCAAGCCAAAAGAAGAAGAAAACCAAGCTGAAGGACTCGCGCGGATCGCGCCAGATACCGCGCGAGTCATGCCACATCCAAAATAACAAGCCTCAGTTTCGAACAACCCGCACGAGTCGCGCCATGGTTCACGCCAGTAGCGCCATATGCTCGAAGGCCAACCATTCAGCTCGAAAAGGCCACGCTATTAGCGTGGATTCCCGTGCGAGTAGCGCCATAAAGCCGCAAGTCCCGCGTGATTAGCGTGGAATTTCGCGCGATCCGCGCGGTGACGATTATGTTTCCTTAATTAAAATTATCTGGTTCGAAAATTGGCACAGGAAGAGGTTTGGTTACCCAAATTAAACCAATCTATAAAAGAAAGGCTTCTGAACTGAAGAAATCATCTTTGGACAACACTCTTTACACTTGGAAGCCATTGGAAATCACTTTTACATAGAATTAAAGCTAAAGTTTACTGTAGAATCATGTTTCAATTGACAGCTTTGGTGTTCTTGATGATTATGTCAGGCTAAATTCTGTATTGTGGTTAGGCCAATAACCAATGTGAACTCCTCTGTAATTTAACTGGTATTGAATGAGATTACTCTGATTGCTTTATTTTACTCTATTTTTCACTGCTATATTCTTTCTTAGAATTGGCCATTCTATTTAAGTTCTGAGGGTTAGGATTCGCAATAGGGATATTGTAATTCTAATTTCTGACATGAGTAAGATAACAATTGTTCATTGCCTAGGGATAGGGATGCATGGTTGCAGAACTTTATAATATATTCTTTTAAATGCTTAGCTTGATAGAAATCACTAAGGGATTAGGGTTTTGATTCAGGTTAAAGGGTTAATTCGCTAAGGGATTAGGGGTTAACTAAATTAGGAAAGATTTATTCTCTGAGTAATCAAAAGTAATCAACTTTGATAACCAGTTAAGTGAAGGTGGCAGGGATCAAAGGGGATTGCGTCCTAATCACAATTGTTTCAACCATTGGTTCACAACTTACTCAACTTGCTTTTTAATTCTTTTTAAATTCTATTATTTACTTAATCACTCAATTTCACAACACAACAAACAATTCTTTCAAAAAAAATTTCTTTTTACTTCCAATTACTTAGACTGTGAATTACTGTAAAATTCATACCAATCCCTGTGGAGACGATACTCTACTTACCCACTTTATTACTTGAAACGAGCGGTATACTTGCTGTGTTCGCAACAAGTTTTTGGCGCCGTTGCCGGGGATTGGTAAACTGATTTTATAGTAATTTTAATCTTTGTGATTGGAAATTTTTGTTACTAATCGCTTCTCTGAGTTTATGTGAGGTTTAGTTAATCCTGAGAATTTACAGTACGATCCTGAAATAGAGAGAACTGTTCGAAGGAGACTAGCCAGACAAAGAAGGAGAGAAGCAGAAAACTTTGATTTTGATTCAATTCCTGAATTGGAGTCAGAGATAGAGATGGCTGAAGAACAAAATAATCAGCCAAGACCAAGACCAGAGGATGAACTAATGGAGGATATTCTGGCTCCAATGTTCACAAGACCAAACTCCAGTATTGTCAGACCACCAATACAAGGAAATCACTTTGACATTAATCCTTCGTTGATTGCATTGGTGGAACGCAGTCAGTTTGGTGGGGAAGACTTTGAAGACCCTCATGATTTCATTGACAGATTTCTTAGAATCTGCGACACTATCAGACACCAAGGGGTCTCAGATGATGCTATAAGACTAAGCCTATTCCCTTTTTTCGTTAAGGGAAACACACTGAGATGGTTGAACAGACAGACATCAAATAGCATCACTACTTGGGAAGACTTAGTCTCGAGATTTTTTGCACAATACTTTTCCATGGACAAATACAACAGGTTGGTAAATGAAATTACCAATTTCACTCAGAATGGAAGAGAGTCCCTGTGTGATGCCTGGAACAGATTCCAGGAATTAATCAGGAGATGCCCACAATATGACATGCCTGTGGGTAAGCAGGTACATATTTTCTTTAATGGTATAACTCCTGAGTCACGTATGATTGTTAATGTTGCAGCAGGGGGTACAATAAGATCAAAGACTGCAGCTCAAACCTATGAGCTGATTAATTCTCTGGCTCATAATGAAAATGAAAGCATCACCATTCAGCCAAAGAGAGAAGCAATCCAACTATGCAGCAATGACGCCATGCTTGCAGAGCAGAAAATTTTGGCCCAACAGCTGGCCAAGTTGACTGAGAAAATAGACCGATTGCAAGTCTCTACAGCACAAGTTGCAGCCAGCAAACCACATGTCATCTGTGAGTACTGCCAAGGTGAGCATGAATCTAATGAATGTCCTATTCTTGTTGGAGCTGACCCTGTGCAGGTAAATGGCATTTGGAATGATCAGAGACAGCAGTAGCCATATCAGAGGAATCATAATTTTGCTGCAGGGAACAATTATCAGAGAAAATTCCAAGGAGGCGGGTTAGACTATAAGTCTAACAACTATCTGCAACCTCCAACCATTCCCAACAAGGACATAACAAAACTGGAAAAGGTAGTGTTGCAGCTGTCCAAAACAACAACTGAGCACATTCAGGCTACAAATGCCTTCATAAATGAAACAAGAGCTCACAGGACAAGTCAAGATACTTCCATCAGAAATCTGGAAAACCAGATTGGTCAGCTAGCAAAACAGTTAGCTGAGAGACCACCAGGTCAGTTCCCCAGTGACACAGTGATCAACCCAAGGGAACATGCCAACGTAATTACAACTAGAAGTGGTAAGATACTTACTCCACCAGAAAAGCCTAAGGTGAGTAGAAAGGAAGCAGAAGCAGAAAATACAGCAGCTACCACAGAGGAAGAAAAGCTGCAGAAAATTCCAAAGAGCAAAATTCTGCACCTCCAAAGAAGCAATGAATTTCTCTCGCTTTGAGAAACCCCCATATCCAGTGCAGACTAAGCCGCAATTGCAGAAACAGCAGTTTGCCAGGTTGTTAGATATGTTTAAAAAGTTACACATTAATATTCCATTTCCTGAGGCATTAGCCAATATGCCTAACTATGCAAAATTCATGAAAGAACTTCTGTCTAAGAAACATAAACTGCAGGATTGTGAGACCATAGCACTCACTGAATAGTGTAGTGCTATCATTCAGAGAAAGATTCCACCTAAATTGAAAGACCCTAGAAGTTTCAATATCCCTATAGCCATAGGAAATATCAATGTAGGGAGAGCACTATGTGACTTAGGGGCTAGCATAAATTTAATGCCATTGTCAATGTGTAAGCCCCTGGGTATCTCTGAATTGAAACCCACCAGAGTTTCCTTGCAACTTGCAGACTGTTCATTAAGGAAACCATCAGGGGGTGATTGAGGATGTTCTAGTTGTAACACCCCGTAGGCCTCCAGTGCATTAACATTAATAATATCAGTTAAGCGCTTAAACAAATTAAAATCTCAGTGGAAGCACATAATCACTTTTCTTGATTCATTATGTATGGAATAAAAGCACAACACAAATCAAACCCCTGCTGATCTAGTGTAAGGACCCTCTCTGTGGCGCGGGTGGTGCCAGATCCCGTGCTAATGGCGCTGGGATCCTTCAGTAGAAAACCCTGAACAGGGTGCGGCGCGGTTAGCGCCAGAGTTGGCGCGGATGGCGCCAGAGTCTCTGGAATGTGGCGCCTAGGGCGCCAGGGTCGCCCTGGCAGCGCGAGATTCTTTGGAGGTCCACGCTTGGAGCGTCAGAGTTGGCGCTGGGGGCGCCAACTGGGTTAGGAGTGTGGAGCGGATGGCGCGGGGTGTGGCACGGATCGCGCCATTGGTTCGGCTTGTTCACGCTGTTGGGGTGGAAGCGGCGCTGATAGCGCTGGGAATCTTTTAGCAGAGATAAAAACAAGCCTATGTACTACCGGGGGTACATAGGCTAGTTTTGCATGTGGCGCGGATAGCGCGGGGAGTGGCGCTGATGGCGCCACAGTCTGCAGCTGGCGCGAATAGTGCGGGACCTGGCGCGAATAGCGCGGGACCTGGCGCGGATAGCGCGGGAAGGTCAGTGCAGACTTATAAAGGGGAAGGTCGCGGGTTGGAGGGGAGGAAAATCTTTTTCTTCTTCCTCCCAGCCTCCAGCAGCCATGGGAGAGCTTCCCAAGCTCCTATGACCTTGCCTGATGACCCTAAACGCTTCCTTAACCCTTTAATCCCCCTAGAAACCTTGAGAGAGAGAGAATCCTTCCTCCTTTTCACCAAAACCTCCATATTCTGAGGAACATCCAGAGAGGTGGATGAAAGCTCGAGTTTGGCGAGGAACGACGGTGGTTCAGTTGCAACAAGGCTTGGGAGAGCAGCCTAGAGGCCTTCCTCATTGGTTCTGAGGTAAGAAACTCGAGTTTCTCCGTTTGATTTTGGATTTGGGGGTTTTGGGTGAATAGTGACCCATCTGTGATAGGGCTAGAATTAGCTCTGGGTCCAGTTGGGAGATGTGTTTAGAATGATGTGAGGAGGAAGGATTAGCTTTCAATTTGTGTTTTGGTAACTGTTGGTTTTGGCTCTAGGAGAGGGCATGTGTGACTTGGACTGAGTCACTTGATATGAGACATGCCAGAGCCTTTGTGATGGGCTTGAGGTGCCTGATAGGCCATGGAGATGGTGTCTGGTGAGATAGACCGTCCAAGCCCTGAGAAACCCAGAGGACTTGGGTTTTTAGAGCTGTTGAGCTCACTGTTGTTGGTTTGGTTGAGTCTGGAATGACTCTG
>PYAF01001447.1:22871-33082 GCA_007407185.1 Glycine tomentella
ATTTGAAGATGATATGTTTGAAGATGTATTCTGTTGTGATAGAAGGTTTTAGTTATTTGTACTATGTAATAGAATTGATACCAGTATGTATTTTATTGTACATCAGATTTATAAAAATCAATCAGTGAGGAAAAATCTTTTGTAATCTTATTATATGTTACTTCAGAATTATGAATATTACTCAGTAATGAAAAATTGTGGTTTAGTATTTTTAAGCAAATCGAAAAGAATTTTTCATTAAAAATCAATAATAACAAGATCGTAAGTTGATGTGTTACAAAAAGCGTCCAGCTATGATGACGTTAAAGAAGCGCTTCTAGGATGTAACCTAGTAACTTCTAACCTATCTTTTTCTATGTTTTCTCAATTTATTTAAATATTTTTGCCTATATAAACTTAGATTAGTTAAAGTAGTAGATCATTACAAGCTAAAATATTTTTTCTAAAAAAAAAATTGTTGTTTTAACTCGCCCAAGCGAGTATTTCATGCCTAATTGGCTCGCTTGGGCGAGCAAGGCCCTGCAGCACGAGTTTAAAAGGTAATTTCACCAAAATTTCACCAAAATTTGTGAATTTTGTTGCTTCCTTTGTCTTGTTCATCTAACTCGCCCAAGCCACTCTATTTTCATTCAAATCCACACTCCATATCCAGGTAAGTATCTTTGTGCCATTTTGAATTAGTTGCTGTAGCAAATAGCATAGATTTGGATAGCTTAATTACAATTAGTATAGTTATGTTCTTGCTTTGAAATTTAAGAACCCTAGGATAGATAAGTTACAAATTTTGCATTTGATGTTTGATGTGGTTTCTGCAATTGATAATATTTTTGTTGATTTTCTCCTTCTCATTCTCTAAATATTAGAGCAAGAACATACAAATGCTACTCATTTCCATAGATAACTTTTCATGCACACCATATGTTTGTTGAAATGCTTCAATAAAAACAGCCATGTTTTTCCTCATTCTTTTTGCACAAAAATTACTCCCTGCACATGCTAAATAGACTGAATGAATGTTGGACAGCACAAAATTGCATGAATTCAAGACTTACCAAAGGATAAGTAATTGTTGATTTAAAATGTACACTGCAGATAGCTCATGATAGATTTCAAGAGTAAGTTATTTCTTTGTGCACAAATTTTAAATTGCATGTAAAATTTTGTAGCATGTAGGATTAATGAACATCAATGAGTTGCTGGAATAATAGGTGACAATATTGGTGATTTGTTTTATGAGCATTGGAAAAACTGGAAATTGTGAGCATACATGTTGTAATGGTTAAAATGCATAAATTCAAATTCTCATGGGCTGCCATCTATTTTCTAGTTTTCGCATACATGCTGATTTTATCATATTCCTTGTTGTCCTATTTTAAGATCTTCTTTAGATGGCTCCCAAGAAGTTCTCAACCAAAAGAGCTAGGCAAGAAGGAGAAGGATCTAGTACCATTCCTGCAGAATTTGTATTTGATGCACAGAGGTTCCGTACTGAGGAGCACCAAAAGCTGTATGAAGTCATTAAAAATTGGTCATTCCTCAAAGAACGGAGGGTTTAGTTGATGGATGGTGAATATCCCGAATTCACCATGGAAATTGATAGAAGAAGATGGAGGCCTCTTGCAACACCAATGCAAAAATTTGATCCGGCAACAGTATTGGAATTTTATGCTAATGCTTGGCCCACTGAAGAAGGTGTTCTTGATCAAAGGTCCCTAGTGCAAGGCCAGTGGATTCCTTATGATCCCGATGCAATTAATCAATTCCTAGGGAATCCACTCATATTGGAAGAAGGCCAAAACTGTGAATATACTAGAAGGAGGAACATCATTTATGGGTTTGATGAGCAAGTTGTCACCCAACTTCTTTGTGCTCCGGGTTGTGACTTTGCTCACAATATTGGAGGGAGTCGGGTGAGATTAATGAGAACTAGCATGACAACACTCACTCAAATCTGGATGACCTTTCTCCTCAGCAACGTGCTTCCAAGTGATCATACTTCTGACTTGCCTATGCCCAAATGCCAGCTTGTTTTCAGTTGCATGGAGCAGCTCAGTATTCATGTAGCACAATTGATTTCAGACACCATTCATCAGTTCGTCATCATAGAGCCTCCCCGCCATCCACTGAACCCAGAAAAAGCCAACCGCACGCTTGGATTTCCTGCTTTAATAACTGCTTTATGCCAATTTTATGGAGTGCAGGTACAACCGTCCAAGACGATCCAATTTTATGGAGTGTAGGTACAATTCTCTTTATCGCTTTCTGAATACTTTAGTTACTATATTACTGTTTTTATTACTAACTATTTCATCTGTGTTTAGTTATATGCACTGATAATCTTTTGGTAGTATATATTGATAAATCTTTTTGGTATTATATACTATTAACATGTCTTTTTTGGTATTATATACTATTAACATATTAAAAAATCATTTTGGACTTAAAAGGAATAATTTTCTTGGAAAATTACATGTTTTGAAAAGAATCAACAGACATTATTTTGAAACTTGATTTTTATACTGGATCAGAAAAACAAAATGATTTTTGAAAAATCTTGAGAATGAAAAACAAATGAATGATTTTCTCAAATATCAAATGAAGGCAAGGATTTTTACATAAAATTAATAAAGAATATCTTTTGAAACATTGATCTGATTTGAACATGAAAACAACCCTTAAGCCTAGTGAGTGTGTGCCACCACATAAATTACATTGAGTGTCCTCACTAATATGATTTATAGTAATTTTGCATTAATTTCTAATTGTCATAACATATGATGCATGGATATGATTTAGGCCTTCTTTCTTTTTGATCAATTGTTAAAGCCACTGACCAAAAAGCTATCCAAACATGAATATAATGATTCACCATTTGCAAACCCTTTTTGAGCCAAACAAGTTGATATTTTGTTAAAACCTTAACCTAGGTTAGAAATTCCCGACCTTACCTAAGGATAGAAGAGCAAAAAGGGAAATGATCTATTGATGGGAAACTTCCTTTGGGTAATTCATGCTATGAAAAAGACCTTTAAATATGGTTATATGTTATTCATGTAAAAGAAAAGAAAGAAAAGAAGTGAAAGAAAAAGAAAAGGAAAAGGAAACAAATTCCTTGTGTTCTAAAGTATTGTACAAAGTTGGGTGAATAAAAAGATTGATAGATATATCTTGAAAAAAAATAAAAAAAGGAAGACATAGGAAGTAATGATTTCAGAGTTTTATCTATATATGCACTCCTATTCCAATGGTTCTTTGAATATCCAGAAAAACCAAGATTTCTTTTTTAACCAAAAGCCCAACCATAAAAGTCCTAATGATCTTTGTTAATTATGCACTTTGATTTGATAGGAAATGAATTGCAAAATCAATCTATAAAGTATCAGTGTAGAAATTGAGATAGAAAACTTAATTGTGAGAGACTTAAAACACTTGAGAGGTTTTCGTCTGTGCAAATCAGTCATACGTTTCCTTTGATATTTTTTTAGAAAGAAAATGTAAATTGATCTTAATCTCATTTTGGTCATGTGAATTTCATCTTTTGGTTTCAAATTCTTGAGGGTAACTATTTGAAAATATGTTCTGATCATTTTTTGGAAGTTGATTCTTTATAAAACATGTTTCCAAATATTTTTACTATTGCTTGAAGACAAGTAAGATTCTAGGTTGGGGGAGTTGATAAGTGCCATATCTTAGTGAAATTTAGATTACATTTAAGGCACTTATCTTTTGTTTTTACTAAGAATATCTATCAAAATTTGCCCTAATCTAGTTAATTTGTATTTAATACTTAGCATTTATGTTGTGTTTATAATTCTTGAAGATTCATCCAACTTCTTTTGTATTTTGCTAGATTTCGTGACTTCCGAAGCTTCCGTACATATAAAGCAAGCAAAAATGACTCATAAAAGCAAATCTGGGAGGTGCAACAAGCAAATCAGGCCCAAAATACATCAAAAGCCCAAAGACTCTTCTGGAAGTACATTTAACTCGCCCAAGCGAGTGAATATAGTGTATTTGGCTCGCTTGGGCGAGCAACACTTGCAATTGGGCCTTCAAGTGGCTAAGTGGACGTGCAACTTGGGCTATTAACTCGCCCAAGCGAGTAAAACATGAAGGAATTGGTCGCTTGGATGACCAAACTCGACCAAGCCAACCCCTATAAATACCCAAGCACCCCCAGGGCAAATGGCACTTCTTGCAACCTCCATTCTTCATTCTCCTTGCTCCCAAGCTTGTGCTTAGCTTCATTCTCTTTAAATCTTGTTAGTAGATAGCTTAGGATAGTGAGAGAGGTGAGGATTAGTGTGGAAACTCTGTCGAAACGAAAGCGGTGATGAGTCCTTTCATCTATTCTTCTAAGGAGGTTCTCTCTATGCTTGGCTAGCTTCTCTCAAAGGATTGGATGTAATCTTCTTACCCTTAAAGTATCTCTTTTAATATTTATTTATGCATAAGTCTTTTCTATTTATTATTGGTAAATTTATTCTGTACTTAACGCTTGATTCTACTTGATCAATAGTTTCATGAAATAAGGTTCTAAGTTTAACTGGAAAGTACTCTTAAAACTTGAACTGAATAAATTTATTCTTTAAGTTACGTTACTAGGAATAGAGCATAATGTTTAGATTGCAAATAGCACGCGAATATGATCATAATGCTAGGGTATTTATTTCATATGTTAGGGATCGATATTTGCTAAATATTCTTAGGGTTCTCAAATACGAGGGATCGATTTGGGATGATTTTATGTGTGCATCAATAATAAAAGAAAATAACTTATGCATGGTAACATTAATTGAATACTAAGGGTATGAACGATGAAATCCAATCCTACGTTCTTAAATTAATCAAACTCATTTTATTAGTTTTCGTAATCTTTCATAATTTTCCGTAATTACTCATAATCTTCCGCACTAAATTTATTATTTCCGTTTCTTCTAAATTTTCATAATATCTGTTAATCCACAACTACATGAAACTCTGTTCACACTCGTTGTACATAGCTATTAAACTGTTAAGCTTTATTTGAATTAACTGAGTAAAAAATCAAGTCCATGTGGAGACGAACTTTTATAAATTTTGTAACTTACAACGACAATTGGTACACTTGCCAAAAGTCTAACAATGGTTGTGAAATAATCGATTACCTTACGGGATAATCGATTACGATGTGTTATTTTTTGTGCTCTGTATGTGTGAAATAATCGATTACAATGCAATTATAATCGATTATTTAGGTTGTTGGTGCATATCTGACAGTTTTGCTTTGGAATTGTAACCGTCCAAATATATAAAATCAAAATTTAAACTCACTGTAGTGCCTTAACTCCTTCTAACAGCTATATTTTTTAAAATTAGGATGTTAGGAACCTCAATTAAGTCTATAAATAAGAACCTTGCATCCATGGTGAACCTTGCACCAATATATCTCTTCTCTCTCTTGCTATAATTTTGTGTTTTTCCCTGTGTCTGAAACCTTGTGCCCATTCTAAAATGTCTACTCCTAAACGTGTCAAAATTGGCAAAAGGAAGGTAGGAGAATCCTCCTCATCCTCCTCCTCCAAACAGACTTGACCTTTGGTTCTCAAATGAGTCTGACAAACTCACTTACCTTCAGTTTAAGGCCACTAAACAAGTCTGCTCACCCAAATATCTTGACCTGAATTGGTTTATAAGGGAAGGATTTCAATTTCCTGCTATTTAGAAACCCAAGGCCTTAAGCAATTTTTGGAGATGAAGGATACATACTACCCAGAACTGGTAAAGGTATTCTATACCTGTGCCAAGGGTTCCATGAATGGAACCATGAAATCTAAAGTGAAGGGTGTCACTATGGAGATCACCCATAAAGTATAGGAATCAGTTGCTGGTCTTATATGTGAGGGTGCAAGAAAATTTGATGAGGATCCAGAGGGTTACAACAAACTAGACACCTATAGGGAAATGCTACATGACCCCCATATGCAAATTAGAAATAGATTGGGTACTAGCTCAATGACCCCTGAGGATAGGTTATTACACTATATTATAACTTATGTGCTAACCCCTAGGGCAACCAATCATGCCTGTTGCGAATTTTGCACACTACGGCAAGTGCACCAATCGTTTCAAGTAATAAAGTTAGGTAAGTGAGTATCGTTCTCCACAGGGATTTGGGTGATTTTCACAGTAATACTAAAGATTGTGATTGAAAGTAAAAATAAAATTACGCAGAAAGGTGTTGTTGGTTGATTGGTTGTTTGAATGTAAAGACAGTAATCAAATAAATGCAGTAAATTGAATTGAAGATTACCAATGGATGATTAATTGTAGTCAGGCACAATCCCCTCTGATTCCTCCTCTTTCACTTGACTGATTTGTTAAGTTAATGTGCACATATGATAAATCTCTTATATATTCGTGAAACCTAGATAACTAGCGATTCAGCCCTTTAATTCGATCAAGAACCCTAAGCCTTTAGCGATTCTGTCGAATTAAGCATTTAAAGAATATATCGTATGGGTTCCTGTTATGATTGTTCAGAGAATAAGTCTTTCCTAGATTAGTTAATCCCTAATCCCTTAGTGAATTAACCCTTTAACCTGAATCAAAAACCTAATTCCTTAGGGAAATCTATCAGTTTAAGCAATCAAAAGATCATATTATAAATTTTGCACTTACGCATCCCTATTCCTAGGTGATGAACAAATGTTATTCTTAGCAGGTCAGAAATTAGAACCCCAACGTTCCCATTGCCAATCCTAACCCTAATTACTTAATTGAAGTGATCAATTCCAACTAAGAATATGAAAGAAGAATAGAAAAGAATAAAACAATCAAAACATATATATTTCAATACTAGTCAATTACAGAGGAGTTCTCATCAGTTCATGGCCTTCCCACAATAAAGAGTTTAGCCTGCCATAGGCCTCAAGAACACAAAAGCTGTTGAGTAATTCATAATTCTCTTGCAATTCTAGCCTTGATTCTTGATTTCCTAGGGTTTTTGAATGATAAAAGATAAATAATAATGGATGTCTAATTGGTATGAATTGATTCCAGCTCTGTTCAGAGGCTTTATATTTATAAAATCATTTAATTACAGTAACAAAGCCTAATCTTTTTCAGAAATTCGAAACAGATAATTTAATTAAAGAAACAGGATCTCTATGGTGCGACTCGCGCGGAATCCGCGCTGATCGCGCGGATAGCTCGAATGGATGGCGCTGATAGCGTGGAGATTCACGTTGGTAGCGTGAAGTCAACGAGCTAAATGGGCTGATGCTGGTCTTCTGTGGCGCTAATGGCGCGGGTTATGGCGCTAATAGCGCGGAAGCTTCGAGCAGGTGGCACTAACCGCGTGGATGCCCACGCTGATTGCGTGGGTCCTTCGAGAATGAGGCCTGCCTTTATGCCCTTGGCGCGGTTGGCGCGAGCTCTGGCGCGGTTTGCGCGGGACTTTGAAACTTGATTTGCTTCTCTTTTTGCTTTGAACTTCCTCTTTCTTATCCTAAAAAGCACAAATGGTAATAAATTGAATTAAAAACAATAAATCAATAATCTTAACTAATTCTAACTTATTTTTCTAATTATTTAACTAAAATATAACCTAAAACTATCCTAAAACTAAGATGTGTTTGCAACACATCAAACAATTCCCAGATTTATTAGTTGCTGTCCCCAGCAACAGAAAGAATTTCAAGATTAAGCAAGAATCAACAATCAAACACAAACCACATTCTACAATCCTAGAATTATCATGTTATGTATGATCAAATTCACATCAAAGCTTCATTGTACTTTCACTGCTGTCAATCCATGAGAGTTACTTGAGTATTCCTCACAAGTTGTGTTTAATCACTCATTCACTCAAGTGTATAAGGTTATAATGACTCTCTTACTCAACAATATCACAGTACTACCATAAGCTTGAAAATATTCTCAATAGTCGCAAGTATGACTTGATCAAAAGGTCTTTCCGGCTTGTAACGTGGCTGGGCTAAGGGTAGGAATTATTTGTATAAGTAGCTCAATGAAAGGCTAGATCCAGTCCCCTAAGTCCACAACATGCTTCTTGACTTCTTTTTCAAAAACCTGGTACTTTATTCAATACTTTATTCTAATGTAAAAACAGAATAATAAACTTCTTTTTGAATTTTGGCTATTTTTTTTTAAAACAATCCAAACATAAACAAATTCAGAGATTACTGCAGCTTCACAAATTTCCAACCAATGGACTTATTGTTATCCAACTTGAACTATGTTTGTTAATTCTTGTTCTTCACCATCAATTGGATTCATTTGAGTTTCTTGATATCTTGACGGATGATTCACTGATTTTCCACTGTTACAGACTTAATTCAACCTTTTCGAGCCTCAGGGATTTGGTCATTTGGATATAGCTCTTGATTAGGGACATTTTGAAATGAAAGGCTTAGGCTCAAATAAGGTGCAACTGGAAAATGATAAAAGGTGGGTTAATTTGGCTCTAGTTTCAGAAGAAAAATTGCCTTGATCATATCAAATCACACCTGCATCCAGAGAAACAATTCAAGTTCTAGAGTACCATAAAATCGGAGTCTCTCGAAAAGAAAACATTACCGCTGTTTGGCTCAAATCCTCACAGGTGTTCAACTCAAGTCAATCTCAGCTGACTGCACTTCAAGCATCATTTTACTTTAACATTCATTTCACATACAACAATCAAATTCCATTCATGCCTCATGCAATTCATGCTATGTTTCATCTCATCAAGCTTTCATCCCTAAATCCTATCCATCACTGTGTCCATTTACTTTTATTCTGAAAAATTTGATTTGCTGCTTATTTTTAAAGAAAATTTGAAAAGTTCTGTTAGACGTCATTTGTTTCTTGATTGTGATTTGCGAAATAATGCATAACCATTCCCAGATTTATATGTGGCTGTCCCCAGCAACCACAAATAAGGTCACAACGCTTTGAAAAATTGTAGCATTATTCGGAAAATCGCATTCAGTTCAACATTGATCTAAACAGGTTTTTATTTGCAACTATATATCCTAAGCTGTACTGATGCAATCCAAAAACCAAGGCAAGGAAGGAAGACTTGGAATTCCAAATGGAGATACTTCCTTTGGTGATTAAAGGGTCAATGACAAGGGCTAGGGCTCAAACACTTCAAGATCATATCCAATCCAACTTATATCTCTTGGAAAAGCAAGAAGAAGCCCACAAAAGTAGTGAAAACACAAAAGGAGTGTTGTCTGTTGTAATAGATTAAAAGCATCCTGTAACAGATTAAAAGCATCTTTTTTGATACCTGTAATCGATTACAAGCATCCTGTAATCGATTACATCAGTCTGAAAAATGCAAATATCTCTGTTTTAATCGATTACATGTCGAATTAATCGATTATTTTGGTCATATATCAGTTTCAAGGATGAATATGAGCAAAATAATCGATTACCAAACTATGTAATCGATTACCTGGATTTGGGAGCTTCTGTGATAATCGATTACTTTGTTCTTGAGTCAGTTTCCAGGCTGATATGAACAATGTACAATCAATCAAAAGTTCTTACAATCTGTTGAAATGTAGCTTATATAGGATACGAAAATATAAGCTAATGAAATGTAAATGCGTCCTAAATGAAATACAAATGTAGCTTCCAAAGGAAGCTATCCAAAACCAATGTTTTAAACTGAAAATGGCGCCTCTGCATCTGAAACTGCAATAATCGATTATTTCGAATGGTAATCAATTATTTTGAACCAAATAATCGATTACTAACTCTTGGTAATCGATTACATTGTTCATATCAGCCTGGAAACTGACTCAAGGACAAAGTAATCGATTATTTACAAAATAATCGATTATCACAGAAGCTCCCAAATCCAGGTAATCGATTATTTTGCTCATATTCATCCTTGAAACTGATATATGGCCAAAATAATCGATTAATTCGACATGTAATCGATTAAAACAGAGATATTTGCATTTTTCAGACTGATGTAATCGATTACAGGATGCTTGTAATCGATTACAGGTATCAAAAAAAAAGATGCTTTTAATCTGTTACAGGATGCTTTTAATCTATTACAACAGACAACACTCCTTTTGTGTTTTCACTACTTTTGTGGGCTTCTTCTTGCTTTTCCAAGAGATATAAGTTGGATTGGATATGATCTTGAAGTGTTTGAGCCCTAGCCCTTGTCATTGACCCTTTAATCACCAAAGGAAGTATCTCCATTT
>PYAF01001447.1:54718-75473 GCA_007407185.1 Glycine tomentella
CAAAATGCTTTGGATTTAAATTAATGCAATGCATGAACCATGTGATTATGAATGAATATGGAATGCAACCAATGCTTGGATCACCATGGTGTGCTTCAATCCTTTTCATTAAATCTCAAAGGTCTTCAATTCTTGAGTCATGTTGAAAGCTTTGTTGAATGCATGTTGAAAGCCAAAACTTCAAGCTTTAAACAATCTCTCCCTTGAGAACCATTGATCCTTGAAACTTCACTTGATTCATTGAGCTCCCCCTCAATCCAACAATTAGACTCCTAAAGATCAAGAACAAGAGAACACTACTCAGTTCTTCCCTAGAGAACACTACTCTAGAACAAGCTTTCAAAGAACCCTTTACAATAGCATCAAATAACAGAAATTACAAAAACTAAATTACACTCAATGATTATGGAGAGAAACAACCTGATGATCCAATGAATATGAATGCATATGAGTTACCATTCAAGGTTGAATGCAGAAACAGATTTTCAGAACATGCTCTCCATTACTCTTTTGAAATATCTTGCCCAAGAAATCATTCAATACTCATGAAGATTAAGGAGTGGGACAAGAAGTAAGTAAACACAGAAAATCACTTTAGAACTTTGTGAAGGCTTGTTTGTATTCTGAAATTTCGAAGTCAAAGTTAAGTTTCAAGCCAAGCCTTCCTTCTATTTATAATAGAGATTTGTAACAACCTGTAATCGATTACACGCGCCCAATAATCGATTAAAACGAGCCATGTAATTGATTAAATTACCACTTAATCGATTAAAGTGTTCAAGGCTGAATTCTGAGTTTCAAAATGAACAAGATAATTGATTAAACCGAGCTGTAATCGATTAAAGCAGTGAAGTTTTGTATCTGAAGCCTCTTGTGTAATCGATTACAATATTTGGTAATCGATTAAGGCAGTGAAGCAAGCTTTTTCAAATAGCTTATGTAATCGATTACAATGTTTGGTAATTGATTAAATTAGTGAAAACATGATTTTCAAGATAGCTTGTGTAATCGATTACTGTAAATGGTCATCAATTAAAGCAGCAATGTATTACTTTTGACTTACACTATGTAATCAATTACAAATGTTTGGTAATCGATTAATATACTCATTAAAGCTTTACCAGTTTTTAAACACGAACCAAATAATCGATTAATCCGTGATGTAATCAATTAAAATGTTCATCAAAGCTTTTCCAGTTTGAAACATGAACTATATAATCAATTAACTGCTAGGTAATCGATGAAAACGGTGATATTACATTTTTCCAAAAACATTACCCATTTAGTTCTTTTTTTGAAATAGCTTTGATACTTTGATGAAAACACTTAAGCATGCAAACGATTATATGCATGCAAATGCAAGATCAACAAATTTGCTTCTCATACACTTCAATTTGGATTTCAATCTTCAAGGCATGTGAAAAGCTCAAAACACTCTTCTAAGTTAAAATCTTCATTCTACTTGTTGCTCTCCGTATATCCAACACGTTTTTCTATTTAATTCTTTATTAAATTTTTAAATGAGCATAAAAGTGTGTTTTATATATTGTAGTCCTCCTCTTGAATTTAGAAATTTCATAAAATATCAGTCTTGTGGTATGGTGAATTGTAAATGTATGAAATTTGTGTTGTCTGAAGACCTGGAGAATGTGAATCTTAGGCATATGTATTATGTATAGATGTGAAACGCGATTGCTTGTGATGTCCTTAATGATATTGAGGTTGACATGCCATTGATGTTGATGATGTTGAAATGAGATGAGTTTGATATGTATGATAATGATATTGAGATGATATGATGTTGATAATGACATTGATGAGAGATAATGTTGATGTGAACAATGTCATTGTGATATATATATATATATATATTGATATTGATATCCATGGGGGTGCATGACAAGTTACCTTTGCGAGGAAGGATTTGTTCCTAGTCGGGTCATGCATTGATTGTGCCCATTGTTATCATTGTGTGATGTGGATATACATGGATACACATGGGGGTGTATGACAAGTTACCCTTGCGAGAAAGGATTTATTCCTAGCCAGGTCATACATTGATGGTGCCCATGGTTGTAGGCTATGTATGTACACGTAGGATGGAATGACCGGTCGGTTACCCTTGCGAGGAAGGATTTGTTCCTAGCTGGGTCATGTGTAACACCCTGGATTATAAGTTGCTAAGCTGGACGTTTATGTGTGCTTTATGGTGATTAATTATTTGTTTTATTGTATGTTTTATTTGATAATTGTTGTTTTGAGTGCCTTTGCCTTGGTATGCGTGTTAGTGGTTGATAGTTGTCCTTGTTGGCTTGCGGTTGCTGCCCTGCGGCTGAGTACTTAAGCACACGAGCGTGCAGTGGAAGCGTGTTTTCTTCTATTCTTCTCCTTTGCGTTTTCTCTCCTTTTCTTCCAAGCTTACTCAACCCCAGAACCCTTTCTCCCTCAACCTTTTTGTACCACCATGAACTCACTAACGCTGCCACAAAACCCCGACGTCGAGGAGGAACTCGTGGTCGGAACAAAAGCTTAGTACAACACGTCGTGAAGCTCGTTACCGAACTCCTGATTAGGTAAGGGAGTTTATTATGTTTGCCTTCGGTAACATGGTTGAGGACCAGGGAGTCCAAGCATGGCGATGATTGCATGTCTTTATGTGAGTGTTGTTTTTCCAGAAAATATGCCTTTGAATGGATGTAATGGGTACGCTTTATGTTCGTTGGTTGGTTTTTGTTTTGGTGTTAATGATGTCCTAGTGTGGTGTTCTTGAAGGGGGAGTTGATTTTGTGGGAACTCCTCGTGCATGTGTGTGAAGTTGGCATTTTGATGTTGAAAGGCTCCCAAGACACTTTGCAGAAGTGTTCATGAAGGTGCTGAGTACCAGGAAGGGTAAGTCGAGTTATATACATGTGCTACACTCGTTTTTGATGTCGGCTACCGGGAAGGGTAAGCTGGGTTGTATACATGTGCTACACCCATTTTTGATGTTGGCTACCGTGAAGGGTAAGTCAGGTTGTATACATGTGTTACACCCATTTTTGATGTCAGCTACCGGGAAGGGTAAGTCAGGTTGTATACATGCTACGCCCGTTTTTTATGTCGACTACTGGGAAGGGTAGGTCGAGTTAAGCAGGTTACGTAACATACAGGTGTGCATGTAGAACGTGAGATGTCGGGACCAGGTGGTGAACCTCACAAGGACCACGATCAGTGCATTGATGAGCCCGTGTCGGGGTGGCCCTCGTTTGGGCAGTATGTATGTAACATAGGAGGGAATGAAGATCCTAGCCGAGGCGAGAAGTTCCTTTGCCAGGCCATACGTTTATGGTCCCCATGAGAGACATATGTGTTTGGGCGGCCCTCGTTTGGGAAATCTGTATATAACATGGGAGGGTATGGAGATCCTAGCCAGGGCGAGAAGTTCTTGTGCCGAGCCATACGTTGATGGCGCCCATGAAACATACTTCATTTTGCATGGTAGAAATAGGATGATTAACTGTAATAGTACAAGAAGTACTAAGGGGGCCACGTCTCTAGGGAGATCCTCATGACACCCATTTGGCTGATCACCACAAGGGGATGAGTCCCGTGCATGACAGAGTGACCCTGATGGTACCACATTGCTTGATTGAGAGTTAAGACAGGAACATGCATCATACTAGGCAATTTTATTAAAGTTGATTTGTGGAATGTTCCTGAATGTCTGTTCATGATTGGTTGCGTGTTGAAATATCTTTTGCTTGTTGTTTTACATAATGAACTCACCCTTGCTTTGTTGCACCGGGCAGTTTGGTACCTGTGATGATCACGAACCATGTTCGTGTGAGTAGATGGGCAACAGTAGGTGACCGGGAAGAAGACCGCTTCTTGGGTTGAAGCCTCCGAGTAGCCGGGATGTCGATGGATTAGATCCCGGACAGGAGTTGTATTTTTCTAGATGTACCCTTTGTTTTTGATAATCGTACACATTTTTTGCTAATCACACCCTGATGTTTAATCCTTACTTCATTTGTAAAACATTTGATATATTTTGAACATAGTCTTTTGTGTCTGTAATTAAATTATGCATGGTATATATATATATATATTAGAAATGCCTCATGAATGCCTTTAAGTACGTACTCTTCCTGTGATGATGGTCATCATGTGCTCGCGAAAGATGTACTATAGTTTTCATTGATAAATTCCTAAAAAAAGGGGTGTTCTTTTTAACAAAAGTTACGTTAAAGTTTTGCTTAAGAGCAGAGATACAGTAGCAACGTGGCGGGTCGTTACATTAGTGGTATCAGAGCAGGTCGGGCCTTCCGGCCAGTGAGTTGTGAGCTTGCTATATTTCTTGAGAGATTGAGAAGATATTTCTGGTTATGGCATGCACCGAGGAGCAGAAAGTTGCTTTCAGAACTTATACCCTGGCAGAAGAAGCCGAGTATTGGTGGGATAATACTCGCCAATGCATAGAGGCGGAAGGCCAGGTTGTGACGTGGGAGACCTTCAAGGAAGCATTCCTGGAGAAGTACTTCCCAAAGAACGTGAGGAACAAGAAAGAGATGGAGTTGAGCTTAAACAAGGGAACCAGATTGTAGCCAAGTATACGACTAAATTCGAGGAGTTGGTAAGGTACTTCCCTCACTACTAGGGACGGGATGGGGAAACCTCTAAGTGCGTGAAGTTTTTGAATGGATTGCGGCCCGAGGTGAAGCAAGCTGTGAACTTCCAAGGAGTTCATCAGTTCCCGACCTTGGTAAACATGTGCAGGATATGGGACAAGGATTCCAGAGACAGGGCTGCCTACTATCGGAATACAGGTCCGGTAAAGGACAATAAGACCGGGTATCAAAACCGTAGGAAGCCTTACACCATCCCTCCCAAGTTGCATGATCAACACCTCGACCATCATAGAGCTACTACTACAGGATTCCCTAGTGGTAGTGGTAGTAGACCCGCTGCCTTTTCAACTCGGAACACGTGCTTCAAATGTGGTAAGCCCAGGCATATCGTTGCTGACTGCGGACACAGAGGCCCGATTTGTTTCAACTGTAAGGAGAAGGGTCACACCCAAAGGGTTTGCCCACACCCCAAGAAGGAACGAAATGGCGAAGGCCAGCAGAGCTAACCCAGACAATCGAGGACCACAGGAAGAGTCTTCACTCTTAGTGGTGCTGAAGCCTCGAATTCTTGAGATCTAATTCAAGGTAAATATTTCATATACGAAATTCCTTTACTTGTGCTTTTTGATTCCGGTGCGACCCATTCTTTCATATCCCAGTCTTGCGTGAAACCACTTAACCTTTCTGTATCCTCTTTAAAATATGAGCTCGTGGTTGAGACCCCGGCTAACAGGTCTGTGTTGACTTTCGAGGTATGTTTAGACTTCCTTGTGGAAATTTTTGATAGAAAATTCTGGGTTGATCTGGTTTGTTTGCCTCTTAGCCAGTTTGATATTATTCTAGGCATGGACTGGTTATCTTCCAACCAGGTGTTGTTAAACTGCTATGATAAAATAGTTGTGTTAGGCGACTCGGATGTGAGAGGAAAAAGGATGTTCATCTCGGCCAACTGGGTTATGTCATCATTAAAAGGAGATGCTCAAGTATACATGATCCTATCAAACTCGGAGGTAAAAACTGAGGTTCCTCTAGCCAACCTTCCTATTGTGAGACAGTTCCTAGAAGTGTTTCCTGAGGATGTATCAGGGTTACCACTTGAGAGAGAGGTGGAGTTTTATATAGGTTTGGTGCCTGGAGCTGGACCCATATCTGTAGTTCCCTATAGGATGTCTCCTTAGAGCTAGCTGAGATTAAGAAACAGTTGGAAGAACTATTAGATAAGCAGTTTGCACGGCCTAGTGTATCTCCATGGGGAGCACCCATGCTGTTAGAAAAGAAGAAGGAAGGGACTATGAGGTCATGTGTGGACTATCGCCAGTTGAATAAGGGGACGGTTAAGAATAAGTTTCCCTTGCCTAGGATAGATGATCTTATGGATCAGCTGGTAGGGGCTTGTGTGTTTAGTAAGATAGATCTTAGGTCGGGTTACCATCAGATCCGGGTTAAGTCTGAGGATATTCCTAATACCGCTTTTAGAACCCGATATGGTCATTATAAGTACTTGGTCATGCCCTTTGAGGTGACTAATGCTCCTGGTGTGTTCATAGACTACATGAATAGGGTCTTTCACCCATACCTTGATAGTTTTGTGGTAGTCTTCGTAGATGATATCCTAGTATATTCTAAGACCAAAGAGGAGCACGAAAAGCACTTGAGGATTGTGCTGCAAACCCTTAGTGATAGACAGCTGTATGCTAAGTTGTCAAAGTGTAAGTTCTGGTTAGAGAAGGTATGTTTTCTAGGGCGCGTGATATCCCAAGGTGGTATAGCTGTAGATCTTTCTAAGGTAGAAGCTATCCTCAATTGGGAGAGCCCCAAGTCCGTGTTTGAGATTCGGAGTTTTATGGGCTTGGTTGGGTATTACAAGAGATTTATAGAAGGTTTCTCCAAGTTAGCCTTACCTTTGACCAAGTTGACTCGTAAGGGCCAAGTGTTTGTGTGGGATGACCAGTGTGAGCTTAGCTTCCGAACTCTTATGGAAAGGCTAACAATCGCACCTGTGTTAGTTTTGCCCAACCTAGGAGAGCACTTTGAGGTGTTTTGTGATGCAGCCATCACAGGTTTGGGCGGAGTGTTGATGCAGAGTGGTCGGGTTGTGGCCTATGCATCCAAGTAGCTTAAAACGCATCAAAGAAACTACCCTACCCATGATTTGGAGTTAGCTGCTGTAGTGTTTACCCTTAAGATATGGAGACATTATCCTTTTGGCTCCAAGTTTGAGGTGTTTAGTGACCATAAAAGCCTTAAGTATCTGTTCAGCCAGAAGGAGTTGAACATGTGTCAAAGGAGATATGGCTAGAGTTCCTTAAGGATTATGATTTTGAGCATAGTTATCGTCCCGGTAAGGCCAACGTGGTGGCCGATGTTTTAAGTAGAAAATTTCTTCATGTGTCCACATTGATGGTTAGGGAGTTTGAGCTTTTGGAGCGGTTTAGAGACTTTAGTCTAGCATGTGAGCTTAACCCTGATAGCATGAGACTAGGAGCCCTACGGATCACGAGCAGACTACTAGAAGAGATCCGAGAAGGGCAGAAGTCCGACCCTTTTCGAAGATCCAACTCAAAGCCATAGCATCAGAGAATGCTAGTAGTTTCCATGTGGGATCAGATGGAGTTTTGAGACTCCAAGGTAGGGTATGTGTTCCCAACATATTCGGGCTCAGGAAAGTGATCCTAGAGGAGGGGCATAGGAGTACCTAAGTATCACCCCCGTGCCACCAAGATGTACCAATACCTTAAGAATATGTTTTTGTGGCCGAACATAAAGAAAAGGTAAAACACCAGAGACCATCGGGTAAGTTACAACCCTTGGAGATACCCCAGTGGAAGTGGGATAGTATCTCCATGGATTTTGTTGTAGGTTTGCCTAGAACCCAGGCTGGATTAGATTCTATCTGGGTTGTTGTTCACAAATTGACTGAGTCTGCTCACTTCATCCCCATTAACATCCAGTTTTCCTTAGAGAAGTTGACCTCCCTATACATCAGTGAAATTATCCGGTTGCACGGTGTGCCCTCCAGCATAGTATCTGACCGGGATCTGAGGTTCACTTCTAGATTTTGGGAGAGTTTGAACAAGGCCTTAGGAACCCGGCTTCGACTAAGTTCGGCCTATCACCCTCTGTAATGTCCCATATGCATCTGGTTCATTAACATTGATTTATGGTCATTAAGCATAATTATCACAGATAATCAAATTGGAAGCAATAAACAAAATGACATCATCAAACGTCATTAACAACACCCACTATACATCATATAATGTGAATTCTCAATATGTACAATGTATATATCAAAACTGTACATATCCCTCTCAGGGTATAAAATAATAGGCATAAATCAAAATATTAAGCTAACAAGCTCTCAAACTCTATGCCTAAGGTTCCCACAGAACCATATCCCTCTACTCGGGCCTCTTGCCCTGGGATCTATCAGCCGCTCCCTGAGTATCACCTACAAAACATAATCCCCAACAGGGGTGAGATAACAATCTTAGTAAACTCAGGGTCCTTGGAGGTCTTTCCTCCCCCCTGGTTCACTTCCATGGCATATAATATTAAAATTTGCATTACATCATCTAGCCATCACGGCTCTCATAAATCACAACACATCACATGTATGTAATAATGCCTGAGTAAGGTCATCCACTGAAGGACACATTCCCTTAGGACTTTCAACACTGCCTGAGGAAGATCATCCACTGAAGGGCACATTCCCTCAGGACTTTATATCAATGCCTAAGGAAGATCATCCACTGAAGGGCACATTCCCTTAGGACTTACATCACATATAATCTATTCTATTGGCCAGAGAATTTCAACAATCACACAACTCTATCACAGTGTATATCATCAATCCATATACATCATATATATGTTTCAATAAAACAGTTACACACAATTTCAATACACATGCCTCATGATATATAATAACCATCACTCCCTTGGAGTATGGTGGAACACAGACCATGGGAAACACTCCTAAGAACAAAGAGCTTACTTGCTCTGAGCGCTACACTGGCTCTCCCGGCCTCGTGGTCACACCCACCAGTAGCCTCTGTATCACGCCCTACATAAAGGCATACCAGAATCAATAACGATTCTCAACCGTTTAAAAGAAAAGAAAAAGCTATTCCTTTACATTTAAACCTTTTTGTCCTCTATCTTAAGGTTATCAGAACTAACCACCTTATAGGCAACTCACAGACCCTCAGCAGGATCTGTCTCAGCCTAACCAAGGCACTAGAGTCCCTCCAAGACTCTGCATAAGCTAGTTCAAAGCACACAATTGCTTTAACCACTTTATATCTCAAGAATAACCAAGTTATTCAAAATAATCATTCCAACACTTATTCAACTTCTATACGGTCTCCTGAACACTTTTAGTAAAAGCACCAAGGCTCATACCTATCATAATACCTTCCATTTAACCAACATTCTTCCTACTCATACATATCTCAGAGTCAAAAGCAAACATCATCAAAAGTCATGTTTCAAAGTTCAATATTCATTAGAACAACCTCCTGAGCATACTTTTCTAAAGAATCCAAGCCTAATTCCAGCCCTAACACAAATGGGTCACTATTCATCCCTAGAACAATTTCACAAATCAATCAATAAAACTTGAGTTTCTTACCTCTAAACTATCGAGGAAGGCTAGAGAATCACTTCTCCAAGCTTTAGCGTCCTGGAATCACTTCCTTTCCCTTCCAAATCTCAGTTTTGCAAAGTTCCCTAGAGAACGGGATCTCTCCGATTGATGGTTCTCTCGAGGAATTGAAGTTGGAATCTAGCTCATGGAGAAGTTCTAAACAACTTTCTAGTTAGGTGGAAAGTGTTTAGATGATGAATGGGGAAGATATGAAGCTTCCATGGACATTAATGGCAGAAAGGCTTGAGGAATGAGAGAGAAACAGTTTTCCTCCCCAAAAACGCCCTAAATGACCCTTTTATAGGGTCCTTCCCATGATCCCACGCTGATAGCGTCATTCTGGAGCTATTCGCACCAAATTCTCGAGTCTGGACGTGTTCCTGGCGCTAATCATGCCACTCTGGTGCTAACCGCGCTAGATATTCGAGAAAAACAGCCTCCAGGTGCATTCTGGCGCTAATCGCGCCAGAAATTCGAGAAGAAAGCCCTTCTGGTGCAATCTCACGCTAACGGCGCCACTTCCCACGCTAACGGTGCCAGCAACTGGTCATCGCTCATTCCGTTGCTAACGCTTTTTGTGATGAAATATAGTAAATTTTAATTTTAATTTTTCCATGGTTATTATACCCTCAAATCGATGGGCAGACTGAACGAACCATTCAGTCTCTAGAAGATGTTTTGAGGGCGTGTGTTCTAGAACAAGGGGGTAGCTGGGATAGTTTCCTACCCTTGATAGAGTTCACCTACAACAATAGTTTTCACTCTACCATTGGCATGGCTCCCTATGAGGCCCTGTATGGTAGAAGATATAGGACACCTTTATGGTTGTTGGAACCCGGCGAGAGTCTTATGTTAGGGCCCGAGGTGGTACAACGAACGGTCGAGAAGGTCAAGTTGATCCAGGATAAGATGAGTACGACCAAGAGTAGACAAAAGAGCTATCATGACAGAAGGAGGAAGGACCTAGAGTTCGAGGTCGGTGATCATGTATTCTTGAGGGTCACCCCATGGACCAGGGTCGACCGAGCATTGAAATACCGGAAACTCACTCCCCGGTTTGTTGGTCCTTTCTAAATTCTAAAGAAAGTCAATCTTGTAGCCTACCAAATTACCTTACCCCTGTCCCTTTCCAATCTCCATAATGTATTCGATGTGTCCCAATTCATAAGTACATTCATGATCCTTCTCATGTGATCGGACTAGACGATATTCAAGTAAAGGAAAATTTGAAGTATGAAACACTACCCTTGAGGATTGAGGATCGAAGGACAAAGCATCTAAGAGGAAAATAAATTCCCCATGTCAAGGTAATCTGGGAGGTATGTCTAGAGAAGATGCAATATGGGAACTTACGTTTATGTGTGTGTTAGGGTGATTAATTATATGTTTTATTGTATATTTTATTTGATAATTTCTTTTTTGAGTGCCCTTGCCTTGGTATGCGTGTTAGTGGTTGATAGTTGTCCTTGTTGACTTGCGGTTGTTGTGTTTGCACGAAAGGCAAACCTGCCCTATCAGCTAAGTACTTAAGCACAGAAGCGTGCAGTGGAAGCGTGTTTTCTTCTATTCTTATCCTTTGCATTTTCTTTCCTTTTCTTCCAAGCTTACTCAAACCTAGAACCCTTTCTCCCTCAACCTTTTTGTACCACCTTGAACTCGCTGACGCTACCACGAAACCCCGACGTCGAGGAGGAACTCGTGGCCGGAACAAAAGCTTAGGACAACACGTCGTAAAGCTCGTGAACGAACTCCTGGTTAGGTAAGAGAGTTTATTATGTTTGATAACATCCTTAGGTAACATGGTTGAGGACCAGGGAGTCCAACCATGGCGATGATTGCATGTCTTTATGTGAGTGTTGTTTTCCAGAAAATATGCCTTCGAATGGATGTAATGGGTTACGCTTTATGTTCGTTGGTTGGTTTTTGTTTTGGTGTTAATGATGTTCTAGTATGGTGTTCTTGAAGGGGGAGTTGATTTTGTGGGAACTCTTCGTGCATGTGTGTGAAGTTGGCATTTTGATGTTAAAAGGCTCCCAAGACACTTTGCAAAAGTGTTCATGAAGGTGCTGAGTACCGGGAAGGGTAAGCTGGGTTGTATGCATGTGTACACCCGTTTTTGATGTCGTCTACCGGGAAGGGTAAGCCGGGATATATACAGGTACTACACACGTTTTTGATGTCGGCTACCGGGAAGGGTAAGCCGGGTTGTATACATGTTCTATACCCGTTTTTGATGTTGGCTACCGGGAAGGGTAAGCCGGGTTGTATACATGTGTTACACCCATTTTTGATGTTGGCTACCGGGAAGGGTAAGCCGGGTTGTATACGTGTTACACCCATTTTTGATGTCGGCTACCGGGAAGGGTAGGTCGAGTTAAGCGGGTTATGCAACATGCAAGTGTACTTGCAGAATGTGAGATGTCGGGACCAGGTGGTGAACCTCACAAGGACCACGGTCGGTGCATTGATGAGCTCGTGTTGGGGCGACCCTTGTTTGGGGCAGTGTGTATGTAACATGGAAGGGTATGGAGATCTTAGCCGGGGCGAGAAGTTCTTGTGCCCCGGCCATACGTTGATGGTGCCCATGAGAGACATACGTGTTTTTAACCGTGTTGGGACGGCCCTCATTTGGGGCAATGTATATGTAACATGGGAGGGTATGGAGATCCTAGTCGGGGCGAAAAGTTCTTGTGCTGGGCCATACGTTGATGGCGCCCATGAGAGACATACTTCATTTTGCATGACAGAAATAGGATGATTGATTGTAATAGTATGAGAAGTACTGGGGGGCCACATCTCTAGGGAGATCCTTATGACACCCATTTGGTTGATCACCATGGGAGGGTGAGTCCCGTGCACGACAGAGTGACCCTGACGTCAACTACAACTATCATTTGGACCATGGATTTGGCTTATTTTTGGGATGGTACCACATTGTATAATTGAAAGTTAAGACAGGAATATGCATCATACTAGGCAGTTTTATTTAAGGTTATTTGTGGAATGTTCCTGAATGCCTATTCATGATTGGTTGCGTGTTGAAATATCTAAGCTTTGTGGTGGTATTGTAATGCTTGACTGTATTCCTTAACTAATGTTATCTTTTGCTTGTTGTTTTACATAATGAACTCACCCTTGCTTTGTTATACCGGGTGGCTTGGTACATGTGATGATCACGAACCATGTTCGTGTGAGCAGATGGACAGCAGCAGGTGATCGGGAAAAAGACCGCTTCTTGTGATGATTCTCTAACCTTTCTCTTTGTGGACCTAGCATGTTTTAGTGTGGGATTTGACATTTTAGAAAGAGGTTTTAGACACAGACACACAGCAAAACTCAAAAATATAACAGAGAGAGAAAAGACTAAGGTGCAAGGCTTTTCAGTGATGCAAGGCACATATTTATAGGCTAAATAGATGCTCTTAACGTTCTTATTTTTGAAAATATAGTTGTTGGAGGCAATTAAGGCACTTCAGTGACCTTTGATTTGATTTAGATTTGGTTGGACAGTTACATTTCCAGAGGAAAACTGTCAGAAAATGCACCAACAGACTAAATAATCGATTAAATGGTAATAATAATCGATTATTTGCTCATTTAGAACAAAAAATTACACGTGGTAATCAATTATCCCCGTATGGTAATCGATTATTTCACACATCATTCAAAGGTTGAAGATGACTAGTAATCGATTATATAATAACCATGGAAAAAAAATTAAATTTACTATATTCCGTTACAAAAGTGTTAGCGACGGAATTTGCGACGGATTTTGCAACAGATTTTGCGACGGAATTAGCGACAGCAAGAGAGTGGTACCATTAGCGTGGGAATTGGCGCTATTAGCGTGGGAGGTGCGCCAGAATGGCGCGATTAGCGCCAAAATGGCCTGGAGACCCCCAGATTCGAATATCTAGCGATTAGCGCCAGAATGCTCCAGGAAGCCCTTTCTTTCGAATTAGTGGCGCGATTAGCGTGGGGTGTGGCACTATTAGCGTGGGAACGCGGACTGGGGGCCTATAAAAGGCCATTTTCATGATTTTTGGGGGAATAACTCTTCCTTATTCTTCCTCTGACCCAGGGCGGACATTGATGACTAGAGAAGCTCCATATCTTCTCCATACTTCATCTAAACACTTCCCACCCAACTAGAAAGTTGATTAGAACCCCTCTATGAGCTAGATTCCAGCTTCAATTCTTCGAGAGAACCATCAATTGGAGAGATCCCGTTCTCTAGGGGACTTTGCAAAACTGAGTTTTGGAAGAGAAAGAAGGCGAGTCAAGGACGCCAAAGCTTGGAGAGGTGACTCTCCATTCTTCCTCGACAGTTTAGAGGTAAGAAACTCAAGTTTTACCGATTGATTTGTGAAATGGTTCTTAGGGTGAATAGTAACCCAATTGTGTTAGGGCTGGAATTAGGCTTGGATTCTTTAGAAAAGTGTGTTCAGGGGGTTGTTTTGATGAATAATAAGCTTTGAATCATAACTTTTGATGAAGTTTGGTTTTGACTCTGAGATATGTATGAATAGGAAGAATGTTGATGAAGTGGAGGGTATTATGATAGATATGAGCTTAGATGCTATTACACTAGTTGCTCAGGAGGCTTAATAAACGGTGAAAACATGTTGGATTTATTGTTTTGAACAACTTGTTTATCCTTGAAATATAGAATGGTTAAGCAACAGAATGCTTTGAATTGAACTTATGCAGAGTCTAGGGGGACTCTAAGATCTTGGTTGGACCAAGATAGATCCTGTTGAGGGTCTGTGAATCACCTATAAGGTGGTTAGCTCTGTTAACCCTAAGATAGAGAACAATGAGGTTTAAATGGAAAGGAATAGCGTTTCCTTTCATTCTAATGGCTGAGGACCGTTATTGATTGATTGTTTTATGCCTTGTGTAGGGCGTGATAGTGATATTGTTGGTGGTTATGACCACGAAGCTGGGAGAGCCGGTGTAGCGCTGAGAACAGGTAAACTCTTTGTTCTTGGGAGTGTTTCCCTGTTTGTGTTCCACCATACTCCAAAGGGAGTGATGGGTGTTGTATAATTGATGCATGAATATTGAAATTGTGTGTTACTATTTTGATTGAAAACATGTACTTGATATACATGGATTGAGGTTATGTGTGTTGATTTATGAGATTTCTCTGGCTAGTAGAATTAAATTTAATAGACTATATATATATATATATATATATATATAAGCCCTGATGTGAGATGTGCCCACATAGATGGATGAAGCCTCCTCAGGCAAGAAAAGAAAGCCCTGATGTGAGATGTGCCCATATAAATGGATGAAGCCTCCTTAGGCATGATTAGTAAGTCCTGATGTGAGATGTGCCTATATAAATGGATGAAGCCTCCTCATGCATTTATATATATGTATGTATGCTATGTACAGGTGGTAATATGACTTGATAGCTGTGATGGCTAGTTTGTAATCCAATTTTGATAATTATGTGCATGGAAGTGAACCAGGGGGAGGAAAGACCTCCAAGGACCCTGAGTTTACTGAGATTTTTATCTCACCCCTGTTAGGGATTATGTTTTGTAGGTGATGCTCAGGGAGTGGCTGATAGATCCCAGGACAAGAGGCCCGAGTAGAGGGATATAGTTCTGAGGGAACCTTAGGCATAGAGTGAAGAGCATGTTGGCTCTGTCTTTTGATTTTATGCCTATGTTTTGTACCTAAGAGAAACATGTACAGTTTTGATAAATATACTTTGTATATTATGAGAATTCACCATATATGATGTACATTGGGTGTTGTTAATGACGTATGATGATGTCATTTTGTTTACTGCTTCCATTTTCATTATCTATGATAATTGCTGCACTTAACAACCATAAGTTAATGTTAATGAACCGGATGAATACGGGTCATCACAGATTATATCTTCATTTTGGGAATTTTATCATGTAACATGGCTTATGTAATTGATTATCCCGACTGGTAATCGATTACACCAGAAGTATTTAAAAACTTGATCACACATGTAATCGATTACCAACTGGTCGTAATCGATTACTCCAATGAAACCATTATACTGAAAAAACATGTTTTGTAAATTGTAATCGATTATCTCGTTACGTAATCGATTACTCTAGGAAGCTTCAATTTTTCAAAAACAAGGAATAATCGATTACGAGTTTGAAGTAATCGATTACTGAAGCTTAAATTTCATAATAAATGAAGATTTTAATGATTTTAATCGATTAACCTGAAGTGTAATTGATTATTACAGTTATTTTATCAAAAAATAGAGTATTTTGCAGATCAATACGAATTTTGCACAACATAGAGCATTTGTAGTGTTGAAGTTCAATTTGCATGGAAAGGCATACTTAAAACAGGCTAGCATATATTTGATTCATCAAGAATACCTAGCATGTTTCTAAGTGCATAAAATCTATCTCTAGCCAATGGTTTAGTAAATATATCAGCTAGTTGGTTATGGGTATCAATGAAATCAATTTTCATATTACCTTTTTGAACATGATCTCTGAGGAAATGATGCCTTATCTCAATATGCTTGGTCCTTGAATGCATTATTGGATTCTTTGATATGTTAATAGCACTTGTATTGTCACATAGCAAAGGTATTTCCTTCAGTTCAACTCCAAAATCTTGCATTTGTTGCTTCAGCCATAGACTTTGTGTACAACAACTTCCAGCTGAGATATATTCAGCTTTAGCAGTAGACAAAGCAACACAAGATTGTTTCTTGCAATGCCATAAGATCAAAGAACTTTCAAGTAGATGATAAGTGCCACTTGTACTTTTTCTATCTAACTTACAACCTGCAAAGTCAGAATCAGAATATCCAATAATATTAATTGAAGCACCTTTGGATACCAAAGACCAACTTTTGGTGTAGCTTTGAGATATTTGATGATCCTTTTGACTGCTGTTAGATGAGACTCTTTTGGATTTGCTTGATATCTTGTACACAAGTAAACACTTAGCATTATATCTGGTCCACTAGTTGTCAAGTATAATAAAGATCCAATCATTCCTCTTAATTTTGACTCATCAACCTTCTTTCCATTTTCATCTGAATCCAGATATGTTGATGTTGCCATTGGAGTCACAGCATCTTTGCTTTTCTCCAATTCAAATTTCTGAATTACTTCAAGGCAGTATTTGGATTGATTGAGAAATGTTCCATTCTTCATTTGCTTCACTTGAAGTCCAAGAAAGAATGTTAATTCTCCCATCATTGACATTTCAAATTCTTTTTGCATAGCTTAGGAAAATTCCTTACATAGCAAATGATTAGTTGAACCAAAAATTATATCATTAACATAAACTTGAACCAATAAGATATCATTCTTATGCCTTTTGATGAACAAGGTTTTGTCAACAAGTTCCCTTGTGAAAGATTGTTCAAGCAGAAACTTGCTTAGTCTTTTATACCATGATCTGGGAGCTTGCTTCAAACCATAGAGGGCCTTTTTGAGTTTAAAAACATAGTTAGGATGTTTAAAATTAGTAAAACCAGGAGGTTGTTCAACATATATATCCTCCTCAATGTATCCATTTAAAAAGGCACTTTTAACATCCATTTGAAAGAGTTTAAAGTTCATTAAACATGCATAAGCAAGTAATAACCTGATTGCCTCCAATCTTGCAATTGGAGCATAAGTTTCTTCATAGTCTATGCCTTCTTCTTAGTTGTAACATTTTGCAACTAGTCTAGCTTTATTTCTGACTATGATTTCACTTTCATCATGTTTGTCTCTAAAAACCCATTTTGTACCAATAGGTTTAAGAGAGGATGGTCTAGGAACAAGTTCCCAAACTTCATTTCTCTTAAACTGATTTAGCTCATCATGCATGGCAAGCATCCAATGTTCTCATTCAAGGCTTGATTAATATTCTTAGGTTCAATTTGGGAAACAAAAGCCATATTACAACATAGGTTTCTTAATGAAGATCTAGTAGATACTCCCTTTGAAACTTCACCTATGATGTTGTCAAGTGATAAGTCTCTTGTTGTTCTCCAATCTTTAGGCTCTTGAACATGGGTTGATGGTTTTGCTTCAGCACTTGGTTCTTCTTTCTTTTTATTTAAGGAATCATTTAGCTGAATAAATTCTTCCATTGGGCCTGCATCTACATCACACTTCTTTTTCTCTTTAGAGGGATTAGACTCATCACAAATTGCATATACAGATTCTTCTATGCACATTGTTCTTTTATTGAATACTCTATAAGCTTTACTATGTAATGAATATCCAAGGAAAATTGCTTCATCAGCCTTAGCATCAAATTTCCCAAGTGATTCTTTCCCATTGTTCAATACAAAACACTTGCAGCCAAAAACTCTCAAGTGAGAAATATTGGGTTTTCTACCTTTGTATAGATCATAAGGGGTTTTCTTTAGAATAGGCCTTATAAGTAATCTATTCAAAGTGTAGCATACTGTACTTACAGCATCAGCCCAAAAATATTTTGGCAAATTTATCTCATTAAGAAGAGTTCTAGCTCCTTCTTCAAGATATCTATTTTTCCTCTCCACAACACCATTTTGTTGAGGTGTTCTTGGAGCTGAAAAATTATGGTTAATTCCATTTTCTTCACAGAATTTTTCAAAAAGTTCATTTTGAAATTCACCACCATGATCACTTCTTATTGAGATAATTTTGATACCTTTCTCATTTTGTGCAAGTTTAGCCATTTTTCTAAATGCAAGGAAAGCATCACTTTTGGATTTCAAAAACAGAGTCCAAGTGAATCTAGAGTAATCATCCACAATGACAAGCCCACAACAATTGCCACCTAAACTCATTGTTCTAGAGGGACCAAACAAGTCAATGTGAAGTAGTTCAAGTGGTCTAGAGGTGGAAACAATGTTTTTGTTTTGAAAAGATATCTTGGTTTGTTTCCCCTTTTGACAAGCATCACAAAGTTTGTCCTTCTCTAACTTGAGTTTGGACAACCCAATTCCTAGATCTTTTCTTATAAGCTTGTTTATGTGGTGCATGTTTATGTGACTAGCCCTTCTATGCCATAGCCAAGATTCATCAATCTTGCTTATAAGACAAGAAGTGTTATGGAAGTATGCATGGTCAATTGAAAGTAAGTAAATGTTACCTTTCCTTTTACCTATATGGATTACTTCACCACTTTTCCCATCACAAATCATGCAGCATTTTTCATTAAATGTGACTTTAAATCCTTTGTCACAAAGTTGACTTATGTTTCAGAGATTATGCTTCAAACCTTCTACATAAAGAACATTCTTTATCTTTGTTTTGAAGTTGTCTCCAATGTTGTCTTCTCCAATAATCTTGCCTTTATTATTATCCCCATAAGTAACATATCCACCATCTTTAAGTGTTAAGTTTGTAAGCATGGACGTGTCTCCAGTCATATGTCTAGAGCATCCACTGTCAAGGCACCATGTTGAGGATCTAGCTCTTAGACATACCTGCAAAAATCAAATCAATTTACAAAGGAAGGTACCCAATTGAGGTTGGGTCCATAGGGGTTAGTTGCTTTCTTTTTCTTTTGAACCCAAATGCAATCTCCATTAAGCACATAGAATCTCCTAGCATAGCATTTGTAAGATGTATGTCCCTTTTCCATACAATAGTTGCATATCACAGATTTTGATGATTTTCTAAAGAAAGCATTTTGATTGATCTTTGAGTTAGTATATCTCTTTTGATTCTTCTATTTTGGAGGCACAAATATAGTTTTTCCAACATATTTTGGGCCTTTTTTGTACCCCAAACCAGAAGTATCTCCAGCATACCTTTGCACACTTAGCATTTCATACAAGTTGCATTTTCATCTATATAATTTTCTCAAAAGATCAACTAAATAGTTGATTTCAGACAAACATGTCATATATTTTTCTACTTGACTCCTTTTGTAATCATCAAAATCTTTTTGAAGCAAATTATACTTGTCAATAGTAGTAGAGGAAGAGGCACATACACATCCATTCAAATTGTAACTTGAAACAAGTTTTTCATTTTCTTCTTTCAAGTTGCAAATCTCAGTTTGCAATTTAGTTATTTTTGCAACATGCCATCTAAGATTTCCCTTGAGCTTGTTATTGGATTTTGCAAGCTTTTGGGCTTCCTCATACATTTCTTGGAAAGCATTAATAGCTTGTTCAAGTTTAGAATTTACCTCATCTCCATTGCTTGATAGATCATCATCATCTTCATTGATAGTGGAGGTGAGACACATGTTGGCTTCTTCATTTTCAGTTGAAGAATCTGAGGTAGTTGACTCATTATCTTCCCAAGCTATGTTGGCTCTTTTAGATTTCCCTTCCTTCCTCATCTTGTTCTCTCCTTGTTGCTTTTTCAAGTAGATTGAACATTCAGATTTGATGTGGCCAAGTTTACCACATTCAAAGCATGTAAAATTGTTGTCAATCTTCTTGTTGCTGTTGTTGTTGTTGTTGTTGCTGGTCTTAGTGAACTTTTTGTTCTTATTTTTCCTCAAGAACTTGCTGAATTTTCTGACAACTAAGTTCATGTTGTCCTCTTCATCCTCATCACTTGTTTCTTCCTCTTTTTCAGCATTTGAAGTTGCAGCTTTTAATGCAATGCTTCTGCTTTTCTTTTCTGCATCTTCATTACATGTTAGTTGAGACATTTCAAGCTCATATTCAAGTAGCTTACCAAATAGTGCAGCCATTGATATCTTTGATAGATCTTTGGATTCCTTGATTGTTGTCACCTTTGGTTGCCAAGGCCTTGTTAGACACTTCAGGATCTTGGTGTTCAATTCTTCAGTATCAAAGATCTTTCCGAGACCCAATAGATGGTTGACAATATGAGTGAATCTTGTCCGCAGCTGAGAAATGCTTTCATTGGTGTTCATCTTGAACATCTCATACTCATGGATCAATGCATGCTTCCTTGATCTCCTAACTTCTTCAGTTCCTTCATGAGTAATCTCCATCATCTCCCACATCTATTTTGCACTTGTACATCTCATTGTTCTAAAAAATTCATCAGAGGAAAGTGCAGAGGTGATCATATTTTTAGCTTCGAAATCATATTGGACCCTTTGTTCAGCATCTGTCATCTCATCTCATTCTTTGGGAATCAATTCATTGGCAACATTTTTCTTTGGAATAAAAGGACCATTTTCTATAGCATTCCAAGCACCTGGGTCATTTGATTGAATAAATATTTTCATTCTATTTTTCCAAAAACTAAAATGTTCTCCTTCAAGCATGAGAGGTCTGTTTAAAGAAGCACCTTCCTTGAAGGTTATTTGTGAGGTAATCATTTTTCTTTTCGAAGAAAAACTAGTGATCTTGAATAACTCTCAAGAACCAGCTCTTGATGCCAATTGAAAATAATAGGAATACTTCACAACAACCAAGAGGGGGGTGAATTGGTTGAACCTTGGTATTTTAAAATTAAATTCAAATAAGAGTTTTTGGATTTTTATCACTTTCAAAACCAATAAACCTTTTACTCAATCAAATAGCTCAGTCCAAGAATTCAATAGATCAAAATAAAAT
>PYAF01001448.1:13873-47800 GCA_007407185.1 Glycine tomentella
GATGATTAAGTACATGAATATATTGCTACCAATCTCTCTGCTGTAATAAATAAATATGCTTTCTTATACATATGTTCAGCTGCCTGCAAATATAGATATGATAAAGAGAATAAGAGATAGTATGATTTTTTTGTATATTTCTCCTTTTGCACTTATAATTGATTTTACATCCTTCTTAGACTGCAGAGATGCCTGGTCTCTATAAAGAAGGTGAGTATGATCTTAGTGGCTGTGCAGTTGGCATTGTGAAGAAAGATTCTGTAATCAATGGGTCAAACATTGTTGCTGGTGATATTATTATTGGTCTTCCATCTAGTGGAGTTCACTCTAATGGTTTCTCACTTGTAAGAAGGTTAGTTTTGAGTATAGAATTATAAGATTTTATTAAATTATCAGTTACTGAGTCAGATGTACTAATATATCTTAACAGAGTGCTTGCTCAAAGTGGTCTTTCACTGAAAGATCAACTTCCTGGTGGTGATGTTACAATTGCAGAGGCTTTGATGGCCCCAACTGTTATCTATGTTAAACAGGTGATTTGACATTCTTTATGACATACTTAAAAATGCCTCTTTTTAAATTTTTAATTCCTTCCCTTGACATACTCTTGATTTTTCAAAATAGGTACTTGACTTAATTAGCAAGGGAGGGGTGAAAGGAATTGCCCACATCACCGGTGGAGGTTTTACAGATAACATACCCCGAGTTTTTCCAGAAGGCCTCGGAGCTGTGATATATGATGGTTCATGGGAAGTGCCTGCAGTGTTTAAGTGGCTTCAAGAGGTATATCTTTCTTTAACGTTCACTGAATAAATATACTTTAGCAGGAAATAAATTATTTACCATTTCTTATCAACAACTATATATTTTAATTTGGTCTTCAAATTTTATTTTGGAAACGAAAGTATGTAACACTATATTGATAAAACCTCTCATGTTAGGCTGGAAAGATTCAAGACTCTGAGATGAGACGGACTTTTAATATGGGCATAGGGATGATCCTGGTAGTTAGTCCAGAGGCAGCTAATAGAATACTCGAGAACAGAAGTGAAATAGAGAAATTCTACCGAATTGGGGAAATTATAAGCGGCAAGGGAGTGACCTTTAGCTAATTTTAACTGAGTTTAATCATGTTGTAGCCTTTTAATACTTTCATGGAAAATTTCTCTATGGGAATATGCGATTTGAATGATCAGTTTATTTGGAGCCTAGTAATTTTCCCTACATAAATGTTACGAAAGTTGCAACCATTTTGAGGATGCGCACGAGTCATTGATAGTGAAAATTGTTTACGTTATTTTTTATCTTGCTTTTAGTGAAAATCATTGAGGTTTAATCATCCTTTTATTTAGCATTTATAGGGGTATGAAATTTGATGTAAACCAAAAGTGGGATTTGATTTACCTTTTGCATTCATGTTCAATTGATATATTTTAATGAATCACTAAAAGCTTAACTTGTTTTTGTTTTGTTTTGTTTTTTGTTTTTTTTTTCTTTTTTAAGAATTTGTAAATTCATTTCCATTTAAATTACTTATTTGTTCCCGATGAAAGCTATGATAATATATTTCATATTGGTGTCCGTCATCCGCATAATTATAAGTTATCACCACGATTCCTGTTTATCCCTATAATATGGAGACACTTCAATGGAAATCGGTTTTAGTTGTTTTAGTAAGATGATTTGCAGAAAGATTAGTAACAGGATATTGTATTACTCAAATGATAAATTTCTATTAACAGAGAAAATATTTGTTATATGCGAAATGTTAAAAGCAGTAAATTAAAAGTATTTCATATGAAGTAAATGTTTGATTCGCCACTTGGTTCATTCATAGTTTTTTTTTACGTCACCATTCAGAGTTAATATGCTGGAAAGTCCATAACCTTTTGAAGAAGAAAACACAAGCATAAGAAATTTAATTTATATATTAGGCACGTAAAATTTAATCAACTTATTAGTACGATTCATTTTGCTTGGCTTAATTGGTGGTTGCGAAAAAAAGAAGTTGCGAAAAAAAGAAGAACGAGTTTGAAAACATGGTGGTTATTAACACTTGTTTAATCCGAAATAGAATTTTTACACCTCTGAATTTGTACCTTTTAGTTGTTTTAAAGACATTTTTACACTTTCTAATGTTCAGATGGCTTCTTTTATGGATCTATATGTACTTACTAACTTATACAAGGTTTTTAATAATTAATAATAGTAATAATAATAATAATATTTATGGAAATAAATAACTAGTTTTAGATGCACTTTTTTCCCTTTAGTTTCTTGTGTTTGGATTTTGTTTAAACATGAATATGTTAAAGAATTTTTAATTTTTTTCTCCACAAATTTCTTCTTTAGAGATAATTAATCATGTTCAAGACATAATCAAACATTATATGTGGACACATCTTTCAATAGAAATTTGATTCACCAACTGAATTTTTCTTCTTCTTCTTTTGTAATTATTTAAATATATAATTTTAATAATAAATTTCTCAAAAAAATTAATAGTTTTACGCATAAACAAAAACTAATTTTTATTTCAAACAATAAAAAAAAATATAATAAAAATTTCCATCATTGAATTTTTTATTCATATCAAATGATAAACATTCTAAAAGAAAAAAAAAACCGTTTTTTTTATGGACACAATAAATGCTGTTCAAACTTGCGTCCTGTCTAAAAGATGGAAACGCCTTTGCAAACGACTCACTACTCTCACATGCTCTCCTCCTCTCGTAAACGAACACTGCAGGAGGGTTGAGTTTGAAAGTTTTAAGAAATTTGCGTCTTTTGGATTCTCACTAGTCGAGGAACTAGGAGTCATTGAAAGTGAATCAGTATTCATTTAAAATATGTGACGAAGAACTAAACACAGTAATGGATTACTTGCTTCAAAACTCTTCAATGCCCACTGTTGATATCATAGCAAAAGCTTATGAGATTTATTGTTAATTCTTTAGGTTAGGTAGAAAACAGTTGGGTCGCCACCAAAACAGAATATTGAAAGCACAGCAATGTGCAGCAGCACAGAGAACCCAGACAGAACCATCTTCATGTGTTTTCGAAAGCGTGTGCGCAAAAAACACCAAACGTTATATGAAAAAATGATTGTGGTTTAAGAATATGATGTGTTATGATTTATGTGAAGGTTTCTTCTAGGTATTCACAACATCAAAGAGAGAGCCAAAAGCAATAGAAACCCCATCCCTCTCACTGCTGGCTGGCTTTCCCTTGTTTGATCTGATGGAGACTCCTTCTTTCTTCTTGTTCTGTTTGATCGTGGAATTGTTATGTACACTGCTCCGTAAGTTTGTGTCCAGCTTCACTCTATTGGATTCCCACCACCTCAGGATCTCACTATCACCTATGCATGTGCGAAGTTGCGATGCTATAGAGGCTGGCGACGTATCCTGGGTGACCTCAAGATCAAGAAGAGCCAGCCATACATAGAAGACCAGGGAAGACCTTGCTCGACCAAAGAGGAGAAGAAACGGCTATTTGGCTATTTGCATTTGTAAGGCATGGAGTGTAATAACGGAAATAAATAAATGAATAAATAAATAGGAAATAAATTGAAATTTTTTAAATAAAGAAATGTTAATTGGTGCTCTGGTGTTCTTAGGCATTGGTCATGGAAATAATATAGGGCGAATTTGTTTCACAGTTACTCCAGCAAATATAGGGGGAGAAAAAATAATTTTGTGTTTATTACAAAATAATAAATTAATTAATTTTAGGTATATTTTTTATTTGGATAATCAATAGTCTATATTTTAGCCAATATTTAGGGATAGGGAATATTTGTTTCTATAAAAATATACTTGTTTTTTTTATCCCATATCACACTCTTTTCTTAATTTATTTACATTCTTTGATTCTTGTCGTTATAAAAAAAATAAATAAATAAATCTATCGCTGTGCCAATTTTTATTTATTGCTAATCTCATAAACTTATGTACAATAATTTTTCATTTTTTCTCCAATTGTTCATTGTTCATGTTTCATGTAGAGTATGTAAATATATCTATATTTTTTGTCATACTCCAATGAAAAGTAAATGAGTATTGAAAAGAACCAATACAATAATTCATTTCTTAAGTTTTTGCTTGTTCTATCGAGCCTTTTGGTTTTAGATGTGTTCTCACTCACCAACATCCAATACAATATTTCATTCATTTATTGAGTTTTTGCTTGTTCTCTCAAGCCTTTTGGTTGTAGATGTCGTCCTCCCTCATCAAGATTCAATAATATATTTTTTGATAAGAAACTTTGCTTCAAAATTATTGAATGAAGTTAATTTGTAAAAGAAAATAAATTCACAGAAGAAAATAAGTTTGGGGATGTAATTAGCTAGGCATCCTACATAGTCTCTTAGGTTAGTAATATTGGTATAAAGTATTTATTAACCTTGATCATAATTAATTTTTATTAGAAAATCTAAATGACCATATTTACTAAAGTATTTCTTCACTCTTTTTTTTCATTTTGAAGAACTAAAATTGAAAATCTTACTTAAAGAATCAAACTCAATTTCACTTGGACCTATGACATATTTGATCATCTTGTAATATTTGTGAAAGAAAGAGAATTCTATATTTAAATTTTTGGTGACTAAATTATTTTGGCGATTACTAAAAATAATTCATAACACTATAATCAAGCACATCATTGTTTGATGATATGGTAGATATTGATTTTCTTTAATTTTAAATGAGAGTCATTATATTTTGATAACCAAAATTTTAAAAATCCAATCAACAACTCTCTTTTTCTCCATCTCTCACTTCCTATTATATTATATCATCAATCAAATCAATCACTTATCTCATTTTTTCTTTTTTCTCTCAAATTATAAACAACTCAAGGTTGGCCAAGAACATCTTTACATGTGTTCACCTGTACAAATATTATAATAATTGTACATTTTCAATGAATTATTTTTTTGATAACAGATACCTTTGGAAGAGAGTAATTACATGTTCAAACTCATTCCCGCTTTTACGAATCAAGAAAATTCCAAAACCAGTCAAAAAAGACTTTTTTTAATTACCATGCCTACACCAATGCGCTAAAAAGAGTTGATACAATTATGAAGGTTGATATACTGCCGGTTGTTTAACATCAAACTTCATTCACTTCAAACATTAATCTGAACTCGCTTGAAGAAAGAGACTACAATCATTGATCATTAAGATCTGGTCAAACACGATTAGTTAGATCTAAGTTAGGTCATTCTATCTATTAGACAACCTCAAATAAAGAGATTCTTTTTCTTTTCTTTTCTTTTCTTTTAAACAAAGCTACAAATTAATACACGTATAACAGACAATCTGTTCTCAACTGATTAATTCTTAGTGTCATAAATTACATTCCCTTTCCTTCTCGTAAGCTTCTTCCTCTTCTATACTCAACCTCAGCATCAGAGCATGATAACCCCATCTGATATTTCCTGCAGATTCTGGAGGATTCCATTTTTGAGAATATATCCTCATCATCTACGAGATTACGGTTCTCTGGTGTACTTAATCCAAAGTTTTTGCTACAATGCCCTTGTGATATATGATCTGACATGCAAGAAAGAGCATATTTGCTTACAAGTAGATAAAGAAAACGGCATGGAAAAAAGTAGAAGCAAAGACAGAACATTCTACTCGTTAATCACTCTCACAAAATTACGCTCCATATTTTTCAGATAATAAACAAATATGAACAATGCCTTACATCTCATCGGACAGTAAAAAATAATAACCTTAACCCATTAAAAAAGTGCAGTACAGTACAACACAGCTCACCAAGGCTCTAGTTATAGAAATTATATTATATATAATATAGAAACCAACTTGTAATTAATTTAGAGGCGAGCTACTCTATTTTCTTTTTTTATTTCCATGATTTCTCAGGATGCAAGGAAACAAATCAACATTTAGACCAAGTATTTACAACATACCTTCATATCCTGGACCTATAGGGGCCTGATTGTGTGCTTCCTTGCCTACTGGACCAGGATCTGATCTAAGACTTCTCAGACTCTGCAATGTCACCTGTGTTTCCTGAGCTTTGAATCCTTTCATTAACGAAGGCTCTATGCTTTCTTCCATTGTTGACTTGTTAGAAGCAATTGACATCATGGTAAATGAGTCCTCCATTACATCAAAAATTTCCACATATTCACTGGTAGATATAATCTCATCTGCACTGAAGCCAAAGGATGCTCGGTAAGCTTTTATTTCTTCCACATCTTGCTTAGGACTTCTAGCATGCCTACTCTGATGTCCATTTCCGCCATTAGATTGAACATCTGAATCTTTTGAAACACTTAATCCCCCACCATTATGAGGAAATGGAGGATTTTGGTCCATATAGAATTGTGCATAGGTAGTAGGGCAAAAGAAATTTGTATCTTGTGATGCCATAGTGACACCATTTGTGTCATGCCCTGACACCCTCCCAGACCCAGTTCTCTGATATTTTCCAATCTCGGGAGATAGTGATGAATCCCACTGTGGACGGAACTCTCGTTCAGGAAAAGAAGATGATAAACAGTCACCCGAGTTCCTTGATATTGGAGATATAAGGCTACTACTGGCAGGACTTCCAGGGTAGAGTGAATATGCAGCTTGAAGATCATTTGCAGTGATTAGTTACCCTTGTCACCGTTTTTGAGATCCACTAAAGATGATAGAAATGAGCAAAAGGTACATCGATCTGGGGAAGAGGGAGTTGTTAAATGAGCCAACTCAGGTGGAGGAGTGAGTGAGAGGAGCAATAGATGGTTCAGTAGTGAAATTTGAAAAGACTGGAGGAGACACCAGCTGCGTTTCATGAGCATATGGTCCAGTGGCAAACATTGTAGATGAAGGACCACCAGGTGAGTTAGCAGATAAGGATAAGAAAAAACTAGGTGATTGTGCAGTGGAAGGAAGGCTTTCTCCTAATGAGCATCAAGTGGCACAGTTGTAAGGAAGCAACCCAGGAGTAATTTATAATAATACATTTGAACTGTTTTGGCAGGAAAAAGGAGGCTATGATTATATGGCAATGGAAGTTTATGCAGCCCTTCAATGCATTCAGTCAGAAAGAAACGAATGCCATATTTTCAAAGGTCTCTCTACCCTTCTGATATGTTATAGGGTTTTGATTTTGGCTATTCTTGCATACAAAAGGTGTTCTGATTCCTGAAATATTAGACCTATTGGGATCCTTTCACTGTGTAGAACCTGTGTGTTGGGTGTTGGCTATTCAAAGCTCAAGGTTAGAAGAATATCTATCCAAAATGAATCTCAAACACAAGGCTGTAAATGATGTCTCAAACGTCATTGTTAAATATTATATCGGATCATGACATTTCTCTTCTATGGTATGATAATACAAATGCATATGTATGAGGCATGTTTGATATATCATAAAACACAACTTTTAACCTCTATATTTAATTGTATCTAATCAAAATAATTAAAGGTTCTAATTCATCTCAAGACACAAATGTCTTTTGACTTAACAAAGATGACCTCAACACAACTTCACGTTCTCGCATCTTTCATTGATCAATGATCAATATACCATCCTCCTTTCTCACTTTCGATGTCACTGGTAGAACCAACAACATTCTTTTTTGGGTAGTTCAATTAAGACTCCGGTTGTTAAATTGTTGTATGCTCATGTGATTCAATCAAGATTTAATCTACAACTCTATTGTGCCAACCCCTTCCTTCCGGTTCTTTTCTTTGTTAAGAGGAAGAGTAAGAGAGAGAGAGAGAGTTATAGAGAAGAAAAATATAATTATGAATAGTAAAAAAAATTAACTACCATTATATGAAAAATAATTCTTGTAAAAGACGCAAGCAAGAAAGTGTTATTGTTGTTCAAAGATTAATGAATGAAGACTTGACGTCTGGACAGTATCTTGACATTTTGTAAATTAGAGAAAAATAGCAAAAGGAGGTACAATTTGCATAATTGTGTAACTTTACAAAAAAAAAAAAAAAGGTTTAAATGTTTTCATGTTGAAAAATAGGTTGTTTTTAATTTATTATCTGAAATTCACTTTTGATCATCTATATACCTAACATTTTTTTATGTTTCAATGTATTACTTGTCATCAGTCTCATTCTATTAAATAATAATGTGACAGACGAAATGTCATATCATCAAGTCAATCACTAACACTTATATATATATATATATATATATATATATATATATATATATTCTACTTGAACCTGAAAACATGCAAGTATCTCCTAAAAAACTTATTAAAATTAAAAATTTAACATGGAAACAAGAAACAACCCAACAATCTAGAATAAAAGCAGTTAAAAAAAGGTAACACTTCATATGATAATATATCAAAAAAATAATCTTCATTTTCATCATCATTATTTTTTGCAATTATAACACTTTTCACCATTCACAACCAACAACAACAACACTATGAACAACATCTATACAATACATAACATCCAAATTGACCCTAAAAATCCCATAGGTAACGGTCAATCACCCAATTTGGGCCCACAAAGATCATGGAATCGAACAATTACAACAACATACAATCACATCATCCCGATCTCTTAGAAGAATCAAGTGCCCTAAGAGGTAACGCCTATTAGCCATATCCACGAAGGTCATCCACAAAAAATAGGGTTATTACAAAAAGTGAATGTTTTGTGAAATTGAGGCAAATGAGTGAAACGGGTCAATTTTAGAAGTTCCATTTGAGGAAGCGTCATAAGAGTTTGAGATTTTGGGGTTGGGAGGAACAACAACGTCATCTTCTTCGATCTGAGGCTGAAATTTGAGGTTTCTAAGAACAAAGAAACTTGCAAGTGTTGTCCACACCAAACCCTACCTGGTCGTACAGTTGACGTGGCTCAAGGAATGCCATTTCTCCCTCCATCATTAAGACGACGACATTGTCAGGCATTCGCAGACAAAGCATTAATGTTTGGAGGAGGAAAGGCGAGGCGAAAGGGCACAAGTGGATGGCGGTGGTGGCATGAGACTGGACAACGGCGGCAGCGTGGAGTTTTTTTTTGTTGAAAAAGGGGAAGAAAGAGAATTGAATTTTTTAAATATAATTAAAATAATAAAAAATGATATGACATTAATGTGTTAATAATTAAATTTGATGACGTGACATTCTATCTATCATCACTTAACACAATGAGATTACTGACAGGTAATGTAAATTTTTGGAAATAAATAAAAAATGACTTATTTTTTAAATATGAAAAACATATATAAGCCAAAAAAATAAAATATGTTAACAATCTTTATATTTTCACTAAATCTTATTTTTAGTCTCTAAACTTTTGTATAATGTAATTCAGATTCTAAACTTTACAAAAAGGTGTATTTTTTTAGCCTCTCCAACATAGGAAATCATGTTAAAAAAGAGAATTTTTTTTAAAGCTCAAAAATTAAAAAAAAAAATCAAGTATAAGAATTAAAACATATTTTACCTATTTAAAAAAAAACATATTTACCAAAATATATCACATCCTATTCATAATTAAAATTATTAAATATTGGCCTTTTTGGCCCCCACTAAAGCAAATAAAAATTTATTAAATGTTAAAAAATAAAAATAAAAATAAAAAGATTAAGATTTCATCATCCGAGAGGATCTATTTCCATGGGAGTTGCTACTCAAATCCCTTGCCAATTTTTTTGGACAAAAATACTCTGAAAAGTGCTTATAAAAAAAGTAGTTTCTATAATGTAACTTTTTGCAGTACTTAAATTAGTCTTCATAGTGCATAAAATAATAAATTACAATAATTAGTTTTTGTAGTGTAAAATTACATTACAGGAACTGGTGTTTGTAAAATTTGTGAAAAACGAAAAATATGAAAGACGGAGATGACAAGGGAGAGGGTGTAAATGGGAGGGGGTGAGACGAAATAGAAGTATTTTGAAAATATAAAAATGAGGGCTTTTCTTTTTTTAATCAGCAAAAATAGAATGAGGGTATAAAGAGTAAAAGGATGTGAACAACAATTCCACATTTCCGCACAACTTAATGGTTGCTAAATAAACTCATGAAATCGGGATTCTGTTTTGGCCCATTGTAGCACAATCACAGCTTGATACAACCTACAGCCACACATTTAATGTATAACAATAACATTTTATACAAAAGATTAATTTTCCCCAGATCCTTTACTCTTCACAAATAAATGTGTATCAATCTTAACATGAGTAATTGGAACATATGTTTTTAATAAGATTAAAATGAGTAAATGACTCTAGCAAGTACTTGCTTCAGTCAGACTGCACTGACTCTGTGACGGGAGGTATACAATCTATCTTGTACCGTAGCACCTACAGTCCATATATGATAAGTAACACGTCAGAAAATTGTACCATTTTCAGTACATGCCCAGTCCATGAGCAGCAAATACTGTCATAGCAAGAAATAAGTAAAGGAACCCCAACACTAACAAGAAAAAATGAAATTGAAAAACGTGTGAAGCCAAGCCAATGCGTAGCAACAAAGAAATAAATCAATCACGCAATAAAACAATGAGCAAATAATGTGATAGTGATGACTGAAGGACACCGCACGATAACAATGAACAGATCATGTTTTAGTGATGACTAATATCAGCCCAGTTAATCAGATTTCAGATTTCCTACGCAATTTGATCAGTATCTAATCATGTGATAGTCTGCATCTCACTGAATTCGTCAACATGCCTATATACATCACCTTTTTGAAAAAGGTTGAATATGTGTTGTCCCAGATCAGTTTATAGCTTCCAGCCATTAACGTGCAGAAGTTCCCCTAACATTTTAGGCACAAAAACTAACATGAGTACATACATATCAAATGCCTAGTTAAATAATTAAGCTGCAACCAACATGACAAACTCACTTGGTCAGACTCGTAACGGCGGTAAGGTAACATCAGCTGTGTCATGTGTCATAATGAATCAGCCACCATTAAAATTAGAAACGGCAAAACAAACATCGGGAAAGAGAACAAAACACAACAAAACAGAAAAAGGTGAAAACAATGTTATGAATGGTGGATGATGGCTAATGGCTGATGGCATGGCGGACAAAATAAAAATACTATATATGTATAAATACTAAAAAAATCAGAAATAAATAAAATAAAATAAAAATACAAACAAAATTTGTCAAGAACCATAGACTAAATTCTAAATATCACAAGTCTCATAAGAACAATGTCATAAACTACGAACAACCTCATTTTTATTTAGTTCAAGAGTTCAAAACAACAACAAAATCATAAAAAGAAATGCAAACACAAAGTAAAAATAATAGAATTCAGAAAAAGAAAAAATATCTATAATGCAGAGAGAACGGAGAAGATGAATTGAAAATAGAGAATAAGAGAATTGAAACACAGGTGAATTGAACACAATAATTTTTTAAAAATAGAATATAATATTAAAAAAACAGAGAAGATGAACTGAAAACAGAGAAAAAGAGTGAAAGATCCAAGTGAAGACAAACAGAAAACAAGAATCAGAGAAAAAGAGGGAAAGACCCAGGTGAAGAAGGCAAACTGAAAACAAGAATTAAAAAAAAAAAAAATACTCAGATGAAGAACATGAAGTAGAAGTAGAAGAAGAAGAATGGTGAGGAAAAAAAAGAGATGAAAAGAAGAAAAAAGGGGAAAAACTGTTAGTGGTGATCTCTAGAGCTCTAGCCGTTGCAGTTCAGGTCATCGGCAAGTGGTGGTGGTTGGAGAAGGTCACCAAAGCTTAGAGGTGGATGTTCTTGGCAGTGGGGCAATGAGAGAAGAGAGTGTTGTTAAGAAGGGCAAAGCAAAAACAAACTAAAAATATATGAAAAGGCAAAGAAACTGAACACTGCCTGTTACTGCTCTTTAAATAACCTTAAATACTCTCAAATAAATTTTTTTTTTGGGGGGGGTGCCCATAGTGGGCAACATATTGGAAATGACGGACGATGCCATAAAACACAATATTGCAGGTGGTGAATGGTGGAGAGCTTGCAAAACGCAACACAATACTGCCATTGTGGTGCCATAACCGCCGTTTAACAACATTGGGTGAAAATGGGCTAGGTGAGGGCCTAAGAAATTGAAGATGAGAATGGCTGATGAAGAATAACATCAGAAATGCTTCTGGAGAAATCAATTGAGGATATGATACAGATAACGAAAGAGAAAAGTCATTCAAACTTACAGTTTTTTCCCCAGTAGGACTTACAAACTCCAAACTAAATCCAATATCCTGACAAATAATAAAAGATAGATCACTATAAAGGGGCGCCAATAGAAAATATGATAACGTTTTGAAATCAAGGTGCAGCAGCACAGCAATAATACCATATTTATCTTGCCTTGTACCAATGAAAAATCCCATGCAATGTATGAGTTTACAGCATCAACAGAGAGTAAAACCTGAAGTAGGATAGAAGATCTTCTATCATATTAACATCATAAAACAGCACAAACAAACAATTTCTTGAGTAATAACAAATAAAACCGAGTCATAGATTCATTCAGTAGGAAATCCCAAATGAGATAACAGTGGCACCAAATCATGCACAAATTACAAAAAAGACAAAGAAGTTTATAAAGTGTGCAAAGAAATAATTTATAAATTAAATAAATTGGCAACAATTATTTTCCAAACATGCTAGTAGTTCTACTAATACTGTTAGGAGTCCCATATTGAGTGGTACTTAAGCCATGAGACTCTTCCACCTAATGGACTAGTCTTTTGGGTTGGACTCTCCTCTTGTGCTAAAGTCCTAACAATTGGTGCTCTCAATGAAAGTTGAGCCACAAAAAGGGCTACCTATATCCTCGATTAAGGTGCAAACCAATACAGATAGATGAGCGAAGCCATTGAAGGGAAAAGGACTACCACTGAGTCAGTGTCGATAGACTGAAAGCTGCTGTTGATGTCAGCCCTAAAAGGGGGTGGTAGAAGTCCCACATTGAGTAGAATAAACTACTTGATGTGATACTTAAGCCTTGAGGCTCTCCCACCTAATGTCCTAGTCCTTTGGTTGGGCTCTCCTCTTGTGCTTAAGTCCTAACAAATACTCTAATAGATATCTATACGAGAATGTTATGTACAAAATACCTATGTGCATGTTTGGGACAGCTTTTTCAAGAGGAAATAATCTCTTCAGAAAAAAAGGTCTCTCAGTAAGCTGAAAAAAAAAAAACGATATGGATGAGATTGTGCTGTAATGTGTTAGAATCTTTGCTCAAGTTAGGATTATCGTATCCTAATTATTTCAATTAGTTGTACACAATTAAGCTATAGATTATATTTGTAAATCATATATGATCCTTTTCAAAATTATGGGGATTCTCTTGTACATCCTTACAGTACGTAGATCAAAGAGATAAGAGGCATCTCTCAAGTTGGTATTAGAGCCAATGTTAAGTCTACCTGATCAAAGTCAACAAAAACTGATAGAACACCAATTGATAAAGTAAAAATTTAAAAAATATAATATAGAACACTCTAATCACACACAATACAGCAACACACCTGCTGTCCCAGAGATGAAAGTCACCTACAGGGAGTATTCTCTGTCCATAAGTTACAAATAACTTCACAAACTACCTAATTACACAGCCTTCTATAAAATATATACTCCTAAATCCTAATATATAACTACCAGCAGTGATTCTCTACAGAAGACTGCTATCCTGCAGTTTCTAATATAAAATTGACTACAACCAGTTATTTTGTACACATAATCCTAGAGTTTCTAATACATAACTGTTTTCTTAAGCAGTTATTTTCTACACATAACTGCCCTGAACTTAAGAGTTTCCATAAAAACCCTAGTTGTCCCAACGTGCAGCTGCTGTCTAGGACAGTTAGGCATGGCTAGATTATATTTGTAAATCTTAATCTTGTATATCCTTTCTAAATTATGGTAATTCTCTTGCATATAAATACACATGACAGATTGAACCCAACACAAATATGAGAACCACCAGAATTTTTTAATCATAATTGTTGAAAATCAGAATATAATATTCTGTATTTAGTAATAATAATGGTTTATACTTTATAGGCACATAATCTTTGATTTAAAGGAAACATAATATCCTCTATTTATGTATAATTAATGTAATTAACCTATATAAACACACATCTGCTGTGTACTCAAACACAAGGTTTTTAATCAATCATTCCTCTGTTTCTCTTATTTTAACATGGTATCCAAAGCCTAGCCTCACAAAGGTATTTTGAGAATTGTGCCTGCCCAGTGGACCAATACCTCCGGATAAAGCTGATGTACAAGCAGTTAATTATGTTAATAGGTTGATATACAACCAGTTAATTATGTGATATTTCACTAAGATCATTCGAGCACAATGAAGCATGTCATTCACCTATTGTAATACCCAAAGTAGTTAATTGTGCAAGTTTGCAATGCTATCATGTGCCGCATCATGTATACCATGCCCCCCTCCATGTGATGTGCTGGCTGTCACATTGTATTTTGACATCACGACAACATAGCCACACCTTCATCAGACAGAGAAAAAACGCACTTAGCCTGACAGTTTTCAGTGATCCACCTAGTTATTTGGGGACCCCAGTCCTCTTGGATTTGACCCCAAGCACCCCTCCCCCTCCTCATTCCCTCTGTATTCATGAAATGTGTTGCCCCTCCTATCCCATCTATCACCATCCAATGGCTGTACCATGTCTAATCTGTTTCTGCAGGTTCGTGATCTCCTCTGTTCTCCTTCATGACCTCCGATGTTGATCTCTTTCCTTTTGTGTAGTTTGCATTTTGCAATTCACATCCCTATGCTATTGATTTGTTAATTGCATCTTATGGTTGATGTGTGCCTAGACTATGTCACTTTGGCTTTTGATGATCAATGAGGAAAATGCCTTCAATTTAGATTTTTTTAGCAGTTGTATGTGTGCAGTATAAATTACTTTTGTATACATAAAATTCAACATAGAGGTCATCTCACTATCCCACTAGAATCTTTTTGGCTTTTTGGGCCACTATTCGAGATTGACAACTATAGTCATACCCGTAACTTGCTAATATAAACATGTCATAATAAAAAAGACAAGTTAATAAATTTCACAAGGCTTGTACATATACCTCATAAGTTTTCCCAGCTGGAACATTTATCTCTTTGTAGTCATCATTTTTCCTGAAATGAACAAACTTCAAAAATTACTTGAAAATAGAGAAAATCATACAAAAAAAATAAGATTTATTATGTACCTTGCTTCCAATGCACCAGCAACCTCTGCTGAAATAAAAAAAGGTGCATTTGCAAAGACCTCACTGATAAAAAAACAAAAAACCTAGCAGGCTTGTCAACAAGAATTAGAAATCTAGCAGAAGTGAGAACAGTAACAGATTTCATGTTGGAAACTCTATAAAGTCTAACAATCAGTTCAACCTAAAACCTTAGGTTGATAGGGGGAGGCAGTTGCAAAGCAAAATATATAAAAATAGAACATGTGAACATATACAGCTAAGACAGTTGTTCAGAAAGTTGAACATGATAGGACGGTTATGTGATGTGTCTTTATTTTAGGCAGTTTATTTAAGAAGTTATGGATCTGAATCATTAGTGTTTGTGTGTTTAGGCAGTTATTTGTATGATAGTTATTGGCTATTGTGTGGTGTTCAATATGTATAGGGCATAGAAGTTTCTGTATTGAGTGAGTAATTAGTATTGAGAGGTCTGTGACCTTTTTTTGGTTTAATACTTTAATCCAGATAATATCTAAACAAAATACCCAGTTTATGTGTGCAATTCTCTCAAGTCTAACAAAAAACCGTGAATCCAATCTTCAAGCTCATAATACATAATGGAGCAGCTCTACTTATAGCCTAAAATCCAATCTTCAATGGAAGGTTAACGATCATTGAGATTAACTATTAATTTGCATCAGAAAAGTTCAGCCAGAGAAACTAATGATCAGTTCATAAATATTGTCAAGTCCCTTATCCTCCAGGTCAACCATATGGTAAGTGGTAACAGTTGGTGCATGAGATAACTACAGTCCAGCATGAATGGAGTGTTAGAATAGGATATTAAATTAAGGATTCTTATTTTATCTGTTAGATATAGCATATGTAACATGTGTATTACATGTCTAATTAGTTTTAATCATATGTAACATATCGTTAGGACTTTATTAGCCTTTATAACTACACCCCATTCTTGTAAGTATAAATACCATAGTGTGTGCTCTGTATTAGAAACAATTTCCTAAACATCTAATGTGCTATCAGAGCCTAGTTCGATCTAGGGATCTGTATTAATCTACGATTTTGTAAACAGGATCTGTATGATAGAAATTTATCATCCAACACAGGGTTATTGAAAAGTCATGAATGGTGAAGAGTCATTTTGATTTCACGAGTACAAACCTCTATGTGTGTGTGTGTGTGAAATTTCTAAAATTTTGGAAAGCCATTGTCTCAAAATATCAATACATAAATAATGATAAGTTGTAGATAATTTCCATGAATTCTGCATGGAAACCAATGTGGTGTAATAAAACAATTTAACATTATTAACAATTATTACCCGAAAGTAAAAAGCATGAGAAACATCAAGATGAGCATTATTGTACCTGATAAATTTCAAAAACCTTTCCAACTCCATGGTATAGACATCGACAGCTTGTTCCAAGACGGCGATTTGTTCCATTTTTCTATCAAATTATACCCAGAGAGAGAAGATAAAATGTTACAAAAATGCTCCACGTTCTAAAAGAATACCAAAACGTGGATCTTCCACGGAAGGAAATTAAAAAGCCTCTCAATCTCACTAAAAAATAGAAGAAGTTCCATACACAGCTTGTGAGCTGACACCAAACGGAAGCAAGATGTCCAGTTCTGTATCATGATAAAATGATGGACAAAACTTAGATACAGTTCCATAGGTGCTGTTTGTGCAATTCTCCCATCAAAATTGAAATTTTACCTTGGTAATTTGCGTAATAAAAATTTGCATTAAAGGATTATGCAAATTACCTAGGTGAGGAACAGTGTAAACAACACTTAAGGAACAGTATACAAATTATTTCCTAAAATAACCTTCTAACTCAAATGAGTTCTAAAAAATACTTAACTGAAGCACCAAATACAAGAAAACAAGGAAAATCTCAACAAGACAATCCTCCTTCTATCAGTTCCATGATATGACATACAATTCAGGTTAAAAAAATGGGTGGTGCTTCTTACATTAAACTAATTAATCATATTTGAAATATTTTTAACTCATCATATTCCTAACCATGGCAAAAATCCAAGCCAGACAATCATGGCTAAAGCCAGCAAGTAGCAGACATATGTCTGTTATAGAAAAGATGATCATCAGTAGAAAAGTTCTTTTTCCACTATATCCAAGTTACTTACTATTCAATAAAACTCAGATTGGAAAAATAAAAAATTTCATGATTTGACAGTCATTTCCAAGATTAACATAGAAGAGGATCCCATTGAATCATGTCCTGTTCCAATACATTAAGACTTTATATAATTGCTGGTCCTCAATATTCATAGAAATAATAGTAATTTAGCACAATCAACCATAAAACCCCACAATTAAAGTATTAAACTACCACAGATGCAGAGTATCTCACAAATTGTTGGCATCATATCTTGCCCATGATAATGAAAGGAAGAGTTGAATAGAAAGAATCATCGAGGTGAGGCTGTACAAGGGTGGTCCATAGCGATGACGCTGTTCCTCCATGGGCCTACCAGAAGATAAGAGTTATTATTATTATCATCATCATCGTCGTCATATGCAAATATGAAGAAAGAAAACTCAAACAACATTAAAAAACAGTAATTTTTGTACCCGTCGTCATCATTTATCTGCCGAGTAAAATCAAGTAATACCTACAACTCACAGAAAAATGTCTTAGAATGAGTAAATATGACAAGTACTAATCCAAATCCAAATACATAGAATTTAGTTCAAATACAAACAAATTGATCACAGCCTCTTTGCATATGCAGGGTAAGGCTGCGTACAATATCCCTCCCCCTTACCTTTCCATAGCAAGGAGCCTTTGGGCAATGAGGTACGTAGTTTTAGTTTTTTTTTTTTTTTATACAAACAAATTGATCAGAAAAGTAAAGATGATGATATCAGTCACAAATCAAGATGATCAAATAAACCAGAAAAATGGAGCTAGCTTCATTATTTGAAAACATTGAAATTACCCATTTGTTCCCTATAGTTTTCACAACTTTCCCTTTTAGTCCCTATAGTTTAAATTTTAAAACATCTCATTTTGGTCCCTCTAGTTGCAATTTTTTACCCTTTTGGTCCTTGCTATCAAGCGTTCACTAAATTTGTTTGAAAAGAATGTGGTGTGGCTCATTTAATCCACTTTCATCTCAAATGGTGTTAGGCGACTTTAGACAGCAAGGAGAAAAAAGGTGATTGCAAATATAGGAACTAAAAGTGGATGTTGTTGCAACTATAGGGACCAAATGGGCAATTAAACCTAAAATGTATAAGCTAAAATAAGTTGCACAAGTAGACAGTGTGAGAGAATAGATGCAAAACAGGAAAAAAGAATAATAGACCAGCACAGCCATGTACCAACAATTTGAGATAGCCATACCTGAGGAACCCCAACAAGGTACTTTACAAGTGTTTTATAGACTCCTGTTGCGGAACCAAGCTGAGCTAATTGCCTTCTCCTGTGACCAGAAAGTTGTATAATATATATCTTATTAATTCATACAAAACCAACCAGACAAGGCTTGAGCCTCACCTGTCCATTTGCTGTTTCCACAGCAAAGCATACCGATCATGTATGCTACCACCAGAATTTACCAAAGTGTCAACCTCTGCTTGCTTATTCCTCTCTGAGCGTTCCCGTTGTTGTCTAATTAGTGTTCCTCGAAAATCTTGTGGCAAATATGTCATAACTGCATAGAAATTTTGTTGAGTTAAAGATGAAAGAGGTACATTAGAATATATGAACAATATACAATAGTATCTCACTTATATATTAAAATATCTTAAGATTAGTTTCCATATTATCTCCTAGGATTGGTTCCTATATTTCCTTATTATCATTTGTTTTCTTATTGTGTTTGGATTATGATTTGAGATCAGTATAAATAAGGTTAATGATACACATTTTTTATTTTCCAAAATGGGGGTCTATAGTACCCCCTCCAAAAAAAAATCACCTTGTCCCTATGTTAAAATTTTGCATAAGACTCCAAGACACACCAGAGTTCTTGAAGTCGAGGTAGAGATGGCAATGGATAATAGACCCAATAGATACCCACAAAAATAACCCATGATAGATAGGGTAATTACCCGCAAAATTCAACGGAAATGGATACAAGTATCTCAGTATCCCCTACCCCATACTCTCTTACACATATATAAAATAAATTAAAACAATGAAATTTATGGAAATTAGGAGACCTTTACCTTTATTTCTTATATGGTTGGAAGATGAAAGAGAACATAATAAATGTTGCACTTCTTTTTATGTTCTAGTTTCAGTTGGTGTATCATCGGACCAAAGCACTATTTTCACGGGAAAATTAACCTTTTTTAAGACTCTAATTTTGAAGATGAAGAAAATAAGCATTTTCTGTGTTTTCAGTTTGGGTTATTAAATTTACAATCTCAAGTTCTCAACTAATTAGTGTAATGTATCATCTTTTAACAAATTTTGAAGAGTACCAGCTCTTTTGAAGAGTACCAGCTCAGGACTTGGAAGTTAATAAATTTGTTATTGCAAAAATTTATAGTATGTTTGTAATATTTTATAATTATGCTCGTACTGTTTTATAGAAGTTCTTTCAATTGTATTTTATTTTAATTTAAATTATATATTTTTTTAATCAAAACATTTTTGTTCATTCTTATTTCATAGTTTAGTGTGGGTGATGGATAAGAGTGGTCAGTAGGTAAGTATGTGGGTATGGGTCCTAGTACAGTCCCCCCAACCCCCAACCCAAAAAAAATAATATATGGGGCAGTGTTATCAGTGGCGAAAGGCCAAAATCCGCCATATACACATGCCATGGCCGGCTGGCCGCTATTCTTTTTTTTTTTGTTTTTTTGATCGGCCAAAGTTAGTTGTTAAATGTTAGTTTTTTTGTTAGCGGAGGGATTCGAACCCACGACCTCTCCCTCCCACCCTTCTTGGGACTTTTCACCCAACCACCCAAATATGGGGACAGGTCCCTAACAGCAAGCCCATTCGTTGATTGCAGCTTTAGTTCCAAATCCTCATATGAAGCAAGACCGCATGAGGTAGAGGTTATAGTGTCACTTGGGGTGAGATGGCTCATTTGAGCAATGAAATATGAAATATAAGATGGACAGGGCTATTAGCAGGCATCTGAAGCTTATAGGCAGCATATATCACCCTTCTCTCCACCTGAAATAGGGCATTGAATCATGGATTCAGTTTCTCATTTATTTTTTTGGCTAGCACTCGTAGTCTACATGGTTGGAGTTTGAGAAAGACCCAATGTCCAACTTGATAATGCTGCGCTTATGGACTTTATCAGCTTGAGCCTTCAAGCAATTTCGGGCCTTCATGAGAGTAGCTTGCAACTGCTAATAATGCAACTTTCTGGTGTCATTTGGTTGACTTCCTCCACATAGGATGGAACTGTAGTTCACTTAAGCAAGGGTAGGGGATTCCAGCCATGCAGGGTGTCAGACTGTATTTGGTATTATAGCAAATACATTGGAGCTGTGGTATTTGATATTGTACCAAAACCTTGCCTAGCTTTAACCAGTGAGGATATTGTCTAGGCTCGTGCCCTATTAAACACTTCCACTAGGTCTCCAAAAATTTATTAATCATCTCCATTGCCCATCAGACTGTGGGTTGTAGGCTGAACTGAAGTTGAGTTTGATTGCTGCTTTCCTTAATAATTCGGTGCAAAAGTGGCTTAGAAAAACCTTGTCTCTGCCAATCACCATGCTAGCTGGAAATCCATGTAAATAAACACTCTCAAATTAAAATTGCTGCAATAGCAAGTACAATGAAGCCATGAAGGGATGACTAAGTGGAATAAAATGGGGGTATGTAGTAGGGCGATCCACATCGATTAAAAGACACATGACTTTTTCCACTGTTTTACATCACTATTTGATTCATTATCTCTCTTCTTGTTTACTTATAACCTCAACTACTCAGATCCACCTTCTTTGGTTCAAGTCATGCACTGTGAGATTATATATAACCTAGACCAACAACTTTCCTAGAGACATGAGCCTACATTGCTTTCCCAGATAAATCAGTCTAGCCTCACAACTTTACCGGAAGTATCAGTTGGCCACATGGTTTTCCCAAAGATATCAGCCTGCTCTCGTGGTTTTCCCAAAGACATAAGCTTGGTCAGCTGGTCCTGCAACACTCTTAAAGAAGCATTCTAGCTCCTCCATTACACAGTGTTTATTTAAAGAACTTATTTGTAACAAGCTTACAGTTTAGCAAACTTTTAGCTGGAGGGGGAGTGTTAGAATATAAGAAAATCTCATTATATATTAGATTATCCTCTAGCATTAGTTTCCCTATTTCTGCATTATCTCCTAGCATTAAATATCATATTTCCTTATTTATATATGTTTTGCTTCCCTAATTGTCTAGGATTATGATTATTATAATTTGTTTTTCATTCTTTTTATCTTTCTTCCTCTCCCAACACCAAATACCCTGTAATTCGACATTGGTAAAAGCAGAGAGTTTTACATACAGTTCAATACTTGTCTAGACAGAAAAACTAAAAAAACATAAGTCATAAAACAATCTCCAGCCAGCTTAAAGAGGAAATTGCTTTTCCAAATAGGTTTAGCCTTTTACATTTCTCTTTCTAGAAGTCACTCTACAAGTCTGACACATTTTATTCACACTTTTTAAATCTACCATAAAATTCCCATGACTCTCCTTATGTCCCTGTATACACATACTTGAGATTTTAAGGAGGAAAGAACATGTGACTATTTGAGAGAATACGAGTGAAATTGCCCGAGTGAAAAAGTAGAAAAACACACTCAACCTTGGGAATACGTATACAGAATAATCACATAGGAAAAAAAATTTTAAAAAAAAAAAAAACACAAGATGCAACTTACAAGAAAGAATAATTAGGCTAATGATTCTAATTTAATTTCCTAATTTACAATGAATCAAAACTCTAACTTCATTTCCAAAGTTACAATGAATCAAATCATCTTGCATTGTGGAACAGGTTTATATTATGTAGTTTCTAACACACATTCTATAGAATTAGGGTTTGCTTTATGATTTCACCAAGACAAATAATATAAAATAACTATGTGTAGAAACAGAAGCCAAATATAAGAAAGTAAAATGAATTTTACCACAACAAATTGAAATTGATACTCAGGAAATTAGAAGCTTGTTAACTATTGAAAGCAAGCATTCGAGTCAAAGGCAAGGTGGTACCTGTGTTAAATACATGTTCAGCATTTTTAGTTTGGAAAGATTCCAAAGCCTTCAATGTATTATGAAGTTTATCTTTCAGTTTCCCAAGCGTAATGGCAAATTTAACACTGTCAGCTGTGGACTGCTGCTTCAGCTGCATCATAAAATGTGTTTTCACTTTAAATCATTTTACAATTGAAGGGAAATCATGAAGTTATCATATACTGTATGTATTCATGAGTTACAATCAAAGTCAGTTAAAGACAAGGAAAATGAATTCAAAAGATATACATTACCGCCTCTGGCCAATTAGAACTCTGAAGTAAAAAAATTGTTTCTTCAATGTACTCTCGATTCTTCCACATGTTCTCATCCATTTTGTGCGGAGGTTGCTGGTCAGCTTCATTTATTAAAATGCTTTCTCCTAACAAAAGAAAAGAACTATTCAGACACAAGGGCAGCGAAGTAAATGCAGGCAAAGAAGAAGAAGAAGAAGAAGAAAGGAACCAACCTTGGTTAGGAGGATGCTGAGTGAGCAAATCATTAGCCATTGAACGAATCTGAGAAGAAAGTGTGGACACATGAGCAGAAAGAGGAGTAAAAGGGTGTTTGTCGTAATAAGAGGCCAGAAAGGTCCTAGTAATGGGCACCAGACCCTCTGTAGAAGCCATCGGGATCGGAATCGGAATCGGAATCGGAACCGGATCGGATCAATCAGCCTCTCTTCTCTTCTCTTCTCCTCTCTTGCTTTGGAATATTCTCTTCTATTCTGTTTACTCCAAACCAAGGTCAGGTGTAAGTCTGCGGCAGTATAGAATTTTAACGGCTTACCCACCGCAACAAATCCAGCTTTACCAATGTTTATCTTTCTATTCATTATTTTACCAATGTTTATCTTTCTATTCATTATTCTAATAAAATTACAAGATTAATACGAAGGAAGGATAGTATTTTAATGTTCTGTTTTATGTTGTATAAAATAAATATGTTTTTTTGGTAAACTAAAACAAATATGTTTAATTATAGTATTATAATTAGTTTGAAGTAAATAAATATTTTTAAATATATAAATCATTATGATAAATAACTCATCGATAAAAAAATTTAATAAATATTGAAATTTAATTTTAAAATAAAAATAAACTAAATCAGTTAAAAGTTATTCTAATTCTAAGTTATACATATATATATATATATATATGATAAGTGTGTTTGTTTTACTTGATTTATACTTTCCTGAAATATGTTAAACGTGAAATATAAAACAAGTACTTGGTGATGATTGTTTCTTAACATAAAATTTAGATGGTGATTCTTGTTCTCTGCAACTAAACTTCAATTTTCAAACCACGTCGTCCATACCTGCATTTGTTGTTTTTAATCACCAGTTATCTTACTCAAGCTTTATAGAGATGTCCTTGTTTATAGTTTTCATTCCTTATACAAAAGAATCTTTTTATATTGTTTGCTTGGTTGGCTTGAGGAGTAAATATTTAGTGCGGAAACTTTAATTTGTTTTCTATATGCATAAATCCTTAAGGACAATATATCTAACACATCTCTTGGCAAGAGCCTTGTTGTTTCTACATCAATCTGCCACCATGAACAACAATATTAAGGATCTAATGGCTAACAATATGGACAATGACCAGCCCTATGTGCCCAAACCAGTTCTTGCTGCCAACTATGCTCGCCCATTCCTTGACATCTCCAAAATCGAGGTCTTTGGAGAGCAGAATTTTCGAAGGTGGTAGGAACAAGTCTATGGCATTCTGGAAATGAGTGGAGTTACTTTCGCCTTCACCAAACCCAAACTGCAACCTTCTATAGACATCAAAATCATTGACAAACGGATACTCACAAACAAGGGCGGATGCACGTTCAAAATTGGGGGGCAGTGCCCCCCCTAAATTCTGAATAATAATTTTTTTTATAATAATAAAATAAAATAAAAAAACTGTCCCCCTTAAATTCTGAATAATAAATTTTTTATAATAATAAAAAAATAATTTAAAGTTTACATAAGAGAAAAAATTGAAAAATATAGAAAAAGAATAATAAAAAAGATGAAAAATAAGAAAAAAGTGAGTATAAGTATGTATATTTGTAACTTTTATGAATGCAGTGACTATACTCTTGTTACTTTTAAGCACTGATTACATGTTAATTTTGTTAATTTATTCTCTTTTAAATTGTACATTTTTCATACTTTTGTTATAATAATTTGTTCCTTCAATTTTCTCTGTACAAAATTTTTTTTTGTAGGTGCAACCTTCGAACCTCAATCACTAATGCCCCCTTACTTTTTTTTCTGAATTCACCCCTGCTCACAAATAAGGTATGTCACCACACCATCATTACTACTTTTTCTAATGAGTTGTTCGATGTCCATTGCTCCTAAAAGGAAGCCAAGGTCATTTGGGATTTAATGATCACAAAATATATTGTTGAGGATATTGGGAGGAAAAGGTTCATCATAGGCAACTACTATTGATGGGAGATGACTGACAGCAAGGGATTTCGAGTCCAAATCAATGAATACCACAAGCAACTGAAGGACTTGAAGGCAAAAAACGTCAACCTTCCAGACGACTTCGTAAGTGAACTGAAAAATTGCCAAAATCATGGATGGACTACAAGCAACAACTTAAGCACAAGTACAAGCAGATATCGCTTTCAGACCTTATCGCTCATATCATCATTGAAGATACCAACTAGAAGGGCATCATTAGTGTAAGGGAAAGAGCTATGGCGTCAAAGGCCAACATGGTGCAACACAAACCGAACGAAAACCAAAAGAGGTATGACCAAAGACGTTTTAATCACAATAACAAAAATAATAACCACCCACGAGCTGCTAATCTAACCTTAAGAAAAAGGGTTTAGTTTTGTTTGTGGAAAGCCATGTCATCATGCGCCTCAGTGTAGGGAACTATGAGAAATGACAACCCTCCTTGGCTGAAGGTTAAGGGGATGATATTATTGTTGCAGTCGACATTGTAACCAATGCGAGCAAATGGCTGGTAGACTCTTGGGCTACTAGGCATATATGTGGTTACAAAAATGCTTTTACCTCCCATACTCTTATGGGGGATGGAGAAGAACATGTTTACTTGGTAATTTCAGAACTGCTCCATTTCTGGGAAAAGGAAATGTTTTTTTGAAGTCCACATCTGGGAAGACTTTGACTTTGAACAATATGTTACATGTGCCCTTTATTAGAGTTAATCTTGTTTGTGTAGCACTATCGGAAAATGTTGGAATTTAAGTGTCATTTGAATCTGATATGATCGTAATAACAAAGAATAATTTCTTTGTCGTAAGGTATATTGTGATCAAATACTCTTTGTACTCAAGATTTATGAGATTGTTAATGAATTTGCATCATCTTCTGCATATTGTGTAAAACTAATTGTGTTGTTGTTTTTATGCTAATGATTAAGGTTATTATCATATAAAATAAATATTAGTTTAAACTTTATATTAAAAATAGTAAAAAAAATTAAAAATTATTACTTACTAAAAATTAGATATTTAAATAATGACAAAGGAAGAAAAAAAATTAATCCCCTTTAATAAGTTTTTGAATCCGTCTTGGTTGCATCCCGAGCCTCACCCATAATCGTCAACCATGACCATGAAAAAACTATTTCAATTGAATTGATTTAGAAGTAAACTAAACCAAATTATAAAAATTGAAACAATTTTTATATGAAAAAATAAATTGAAGTTGTTAGGTAGTAGCTCAGTGCACCTACTAAGCGAATTTTTTGAGAGTTCCATTCAAAATATTAGGAGATAAATTAATATGTTAATATAATCCCCGTGGCAGGATGTCAAGAGCAGAGAAACTATTGCAATGACTTCTTGTTTGATTTGTATTACATTAGTAGGCAATGCTTGTAAGTAATAGATTCGCACATAATTGGTGTAGAGAATGGGAATAATTGTCAAAAACCGAAGACACAAATGGTAGTAAAAAACCAATCTTAAAATGTTAAGTGCAAGAGTAAAATTTATTCTAAAGGTAAAATATCAGAGGCAAAATGGCTAAGAAATTTGTTATGTGAGATGCCGACTTAGCCAAAGCCAATGGCACCAATATACATATATACATTGTGATAGCCAATCAACACTATCAAAGACATATAGTTAAGTAGATAGTGGAAAGCATAGAAAAATGGAATTTAGCTATGTAAAGGATCTAATTGCAAATGGAGTAATATCCATAGCATTTGTAAGATCACAACAAAATACTGTAGATCCTTTAACAAAAGGATTGACAAGGTATATGGTGTGTAAAATATCATTGGGGTGAGACTTAAGAACATATCTAATTAATTACCATTAATGAAAACCTGACTCACACTTAGTAGCATCAAGTCTTGAGTTTAATGGTAAAAGTACATTATTAGAATTTAATGTGTTTATAACGTGTATGTGTTGAAGTGTTTATTATGGGACACTTCTAATAAACTCTACCTATATGGGAGTGAAATGTGATCCTTTAATTTTTTGGAGTTAAGGACTTGACTCTTAAAGTTCTCATGAAAAGGATATGTGATATAAGACCTTATCAAATATGTCACTTTTATAATTAGTTCAATGATACGGATCGAGATTGTATGTGTAAGCTATACATGCTTGTTCTAATGATTAGTTGGTTCAAATTAAGTTTTTCTATCATAATATTTGAGATGAGCGAAATCCATGACTTATTAAGGTTCAAATCATTAGATACTTTTATCTAAAACCATGTGATTTATGGAATAATGAGATTTGGATATATTTTGAAAATGATGAGGGGTTATGAAAGATTTTCAAGGCTAATAAAAGGTTATGACTCTTTAAAAGGGTCACAAAAGTCCTAAGACGTGTCTCTTTGAAAGATGAAATCTTTCTACCAAAAGACATGTGATAATCTATAAATAAAATTAATCTATATGAAAAAAAAAAAACACAACATAAGCATACAAATAATCAGATTCTTTGTATCTAAATAATTTTATTTCTTCCTTTTGTGCGCATAGAAAATTAATGAAACTATATATTATTCTTTACATTGTTATTAACAATACACTTGATTGTGGGAGTGCAAACCATATTAGGGAATTCCATTGTATCTCAAAGGGAATTCACCATAACACCGTTTGCATCCAATTTTATAGAGGTTGATGGGGTGAATCGAAACTAAAAGTTAATGTTTACACACACCGATTTGTCCTTCTCTCTTTTGTTATTGCGGAACCATCACCGCTAGCTACACCAACAATAGCACTTATTAAGATTGGTCAAATAAAAGTTAATTATATTAAGGTCCTAAACACACATGGATTGGTATTTTAACTTTTTTCATACCTTTAAGTTGAAGACAAAACATCATTGGTTCAATAAAAGGAACTCAAATTAATTTCAATTCTAAGTCTATCATGAATAAAAGTTCATTTGTTGATTAAAATCATTATAAGAAGTTATTTTCTTAATTTATTTTGATTCTCAAAACAAATTTCTGCCATCGACATATGTTATTTTTTTCCTTTGAGGAATATAATCAAAGTTAGCACATCCCAAAAATATGTTATCAAACGCTTAGAAATAAAATCTAAATGTTATTGCTAGTAATAATCAACACTAATTGACACAATTGTCTTGTATTTCTTAATTAAATGACTCAAAGATTGAATCTTGATCTTAAATATAATGAAGTAAATTAATCATATTGAGAAAAAAATATCTCTTATGTGTGTTTCTAGATCTCGTCTATAGTCTATGGTGGAGGTTAATCATGACTTCTATATTTTATACTAATATTATTATGTTCAAGAAAAAAAGATTGTTTAGTAGTAATTAATAGAATAAGTATAAATAATAATGGAAAAAGAAAAGGCGGATCTAAACGAGATGTCTATTGGATGGTCGAAGAAGTCGCATAAACCGCCCTAACCCATTGAGGATAAAATAACAACGTAATGGTCTACGTCGTTTAGGCACATATGTATTACACTAATAAATAATAATCAACTATGAATAATTATATTGCAGTCATTCATATTTGTACCAGAAGCTTTAAATTACGATAATTAGGTGATAAACAAACAAAAAAATAAGTTGTCAAGATGCACAGAAATATCTTCGAGGAATAAGTGACAGCCGTCCTCCCTCGATCGGCACCGCGAAATGGTTCCTAGCCATACAATTATTTTAATCTCCGATTTCTTATTGTAGAGATTATTTTATCGATGATGATGCTTAACAAACGACATTATTAAAAGCTGACTTTAAGGTGAAGTTATGTATTTTTTCTCCCTTACATTTTAATATTTTATCTTTTCATTTAAAAAGGGGTTTTCTCTTTTGCTATGGGTTAGAGGAATTAATATGTTTATTTATTATTTCAAGTCATCTTTTTTAATGACATTGAATATATTGTGTATATTTTACGGGTATTTAATTAATACAATATAATATAAAAATGAATATTAAAAGTTACAGAAACTTTTAATTTTATAAAATTTTGCCATAACCATATTGATACTATTACTTCTACTTATCATATAATAGATATATATTGTATTTTTTTGTGTGTGAATGAAATTTGAGCAACTTCATACAAATAATCCAAACTCACCAGCTAACCTAGTGATACTATTAATTAGTTATACTTATATCATGCACACTTCCATATAATAGATTTATTATGTATTTTATAGCTATATTTGAAATATTTAAAAATAAATTTTTTAATTAAGTTAAAGAATTCTATTTGTAATGTTTTAGTGATTAGTTGGTTATCTTTGAATATTTTCTTGAATTAAGTTACATATTTTACTTTTAATCAATGTATTTGTTTTAGTGAATTTCATAATTAATATTGGTATTAACATTCATATTTTATTTAGTTTGTCTAGAAAACACATAATGATTGTTTGGCAAGTTATTTTAGTCATCTTCAATATTTTTTTACTAGATGAAAACTTATATTAAAGTGGGACTTATATGAAGGAAGAGAAGGAAGGAAGGGGATATATATGTGCTCTTTCACCAAACAGTCCTTGGGTGCATTAAACAGTTGACCTCCTACCGTGGCACTAGCAATGACGAAGGTACACCCAAACGCTAACGCATCTGTGTGTGTGTCGGAGACGGAGACGGAGACGGAGAGGCCAAATAAACATAGTGATGCAGTGGCAGCGGTGCTAACAGTATGGAAGAAGTCTCTGTTGCCAAACTGTAACGGATTCACCGTTTTCGACACCCAACGAGGGAATCTGATGTTTAGGGTCGATAACTACGTCGGGCGTAATAAGGATCAGATACTTATGGACGCTGCCGGCACACCTCTCCTCACCATCCGCCGCAAGGTATATATACATATTCATTCATTCATTCGTATATATGTCTTAATTGTATTGATTCTTATTTCATTAATTCGTCGATCGATCAGAGGCTAAGCTTGGGATCAGACACCTGGCTGGTGTTTGAAGGAGAGGGCTCCGTCAAACAGAAACTGCTTTTTACAGCTGCGAGGAAGAACGTCAACAACGCCAAGTGTACTTTGGCACACATCGTCAACATCAAGAAGGAAGTAGCATATGAGATAGAGGGATCATACGCGCAACGTTGCTGCACGTTTTACAACAACAATAGGATAAAAGTTGCAGAGATGAAGATGAAAGAAGCTTTTGGCGCAGATATCTTCCGTCTTTTCGTACAGCCTCACATGGACACCACTCTCGCCATGGCCTTTGTCATCCTCCTTGATCACATGTTTCCATCTCCATCTCGATCATCCTTCACTATCACTTTTTGATATATATTTCGGATTCCCTTGTAACCCTTCAAAGTTAAAATCCTCCAGCTTGGTTTCTTCATTTTATACAAAATCCCAAGCTCGATCTCATTGAGGATGTAAATAACAAGCATATTATTTATCGTAAAAAAAACGATGGTTGAATATTGATTTCTTCCTGTTATAAAAATTAAATAGATGTACTTAATTAATTTTTTAAAAAGAAATACTGAATTTGATTTTTTAACATATATAGTAACTTAATTGGTAATTTTTCTTCCACAAATAAAATATTCAGCTGAATCCAATTTATTTACAAATTTCTGCAAAATCTTTACTTCAACGCTAAAATTTGTTAAAATCAATGTTTAAACTTAAATCACATTAAATTTCATGATTAAAAAATTAATAATTTATTATTATTATTATTATTATTATTATATATACACCAATTAAACAACATTATTTATATAAACAAGTCACTTAATATATAAATACATTGTCAAGTCACCTACTTCCACTACAAGGAAATATTTGATGAATAATATTGTTTAAATTTAAATAATTCACAAAAAACCACCCATGATGACTTTTTAAAATGCTTAATTCACTAAAAGAAATTGATCATATATTAATATAAAAAATATTTAGTATTAAGATGGTCTCATGTTGATAAAATTTATCTAACCCAAATTAAATTGTTAATCTATATATATATATATATGTGTGTGTATATATATATTTTACTCTTTATTAATAGCATAATACATTATACTGAAATTAATGTTTTCATGTTTTTAAAATCAAATAAATTATTAAATCAGTCAAGACACCTTATTCAAGATTTATTGGTTTAATCATAATTGAATTGTGCGGTTGAATTGGTATTAATAGAATATTATTAACAATTGAATAACGGGCATGCCAATAAATTTGTGGTCTATAAGAAATTCAGACTTATGTAAATTAAATTCTAGCAAAAAACAAATGATGGGACAAGTGGATCCGGCTCACAGGTCGAGCCAACAAATTTGTGGTCTATTTAGAAATTTAGACTTATCCGTTTTTCACACTAAGGCTGCCGGTTTGAACAACTCATTTTGACACCTCTAATGACTATTTTGATAAATTTATTATGATATGATTGTTTAAAGTATAGAGGTTACTTTGCTACCCGACTCGAATCCAGTCTTTTGTGAAATTGTTGTAAGATAATTACCAAAGGAAGCAAGACTACCAATAAGTATTGAGGATTCTAAACACAAAATGATTCTTGCATTTGAAATTCTAAATCTAGCGATAGTTTTGAACATTAATGTCTACAATTGAATCAAAATTAAAAGACATAACTTAGAAGAATAGAAAATCAGAGTAACGATTAAAATAAGATAATAATAATAATAATAATAATAATAATAATAATAATAATAATAATAATAATAAATAAATAAAAGTAAAGTCCTTTCAGAAGGAAATACAAATCTCTCTTGGGAGACAAAATCATTATTCATGTCTTTGTGATATATTAAAACTAAAATAGTAAACTCACAATGTTGTCTTTATTTAAAATATAATTACAAAATTATAACAAAGAAAGATACAATATTTTAAAAAGAAAAGTGAAATGTTAAAATTAAATTATCGCAAGATAAATAAAAAATATAGACAGAATTTGCTTACAAACAATCAAAATTATATTAATTATCTTAATTAAAACACACACGTAAATATAAATGTATACATGTTATTATAATTATCTTATTATCTTAATTATTCAAGCAAAATAAACTTATTATATTTATTAATTTAAATAAGAATATATATATATATATATACACACACTTATTATATCACTTTAGTTTCTATAATTAAGTATTTTATGAATTAAATATAAAAATAAAAAATTGAGTTGCATTGTAGCAAGAAAATAATGAATATAGTGTTCACAAATGCCATTTGTCTATATATACAATAATAATTTTATAGTAATATAATTTATAATTGATTGATTGGTGATAGATTTTATATATTTTTAAATTTTGTACTGGATTATATTTTAAAGTTTAATCATTATGCATTTAAAATATAAAATAATTTTATATTATCATCTAATTATAACTTATCATGTATGATAAATTTGTTGACTTTTATAATAAATATCATACCAATGATTATTTGTGATTAGATAACTTTGTAAAGCGTCACACTTTGCTTGAAGGTTGATTCGGGATAGACTACCAACAAAGGTCAATTTGAGGAGGAGAAATGTGAATTTGAATGACTATATTCTCCATTCTGTAAACTAGTGAGGAGGAAGCGTAAGACCTTTTTTTTCAAAATCTTGCCTCTATGGTGTAAAGCCCTTTCTTGACTAAACATAGTCGATGTTTTCCCATAAGCGTCCAAAGATCACTTCCTTGAGCATTCTCACGATTATTTCAAAGGTATCAGAATTCGTTGATGACAATCATGTTGGATTTTCTTGACTTTGGTGCCATATGATATCATAGGAATAAGTAGGGGTGGACATGGATTGGATTTTTAAGAATCCAATCCATATCCAATTTATATCTAATTAAATGGATTGAATTTTAAATCCATATCCATATTTTTTTAAAAACAAACTAGATTTAAGATCCAATCCATTTAAATGGATATGGATTTGGATATATCCAATTTATATCCACTTAAATGTTATAAGATTTTTTGTGACTAACATTGATAAGTTTTTTTTATCGATATCGATCATTGATATTTTTTTGCCAACATTTGTCAAGACTTTTTTTTTTTTATCGACATTAGCTAATTTTTTTTAATTACTTCAAATACCAAATGTATTAATTAAAATATCACTAAAAGGAATTAATCATAGACTTTAAACTTGACCAAGTTATATCATAATCACACTCAAGTTACTAAAATCTTTAAAGCACAATAACAACTATATATCCTTAAAGCACAATTCAACCATCTAATTCTCATTGTTCATAGGATTATTCTAGAAAAAATACTAAAATTATATTTCAGAAAAATCGAAATCCAAGAGTCCATCCATCCATCCATCCAATGGTCCATCAGTTTCACTCTGACTTTCATCAACTTCAGTGCTACCTATGTCCAAAATCAAAATCAACTGTTTGTACTTAAAAATCTAAAACAAATCAAAATTCACATGCAAAGTGTAACATTAAATTACCTTGCACATTAGAGTGTAAAAATTAGCATTAGTCTCAAAAACTACTCTTCAAGAGAAATAGTCGTTGAACCAACAATATCTTGTTGAGAAACTAACTCTATAAAAATAAAAAAACTTTATGTTACTCAATAAATATTGAAGCTCTTCCAAAATTTTACTACAAAATTAGAAAATAATATACCTTTGTCAAAATTTTGAAGCTCTTCCAAATCGAAGTCTAACAATGGTGCTGAAGGTGTATCTTTGAGCCAATCCTGTGTACAGATAAGGGCCTCCACCTTTTCATGTGATAAAGAACTACGAAACGGATCAAGTACCCTTCCACCGGTGCTAAAGGCATAGCTAATAGATCTCGTGCTATGTTTGAAAGGATTGAAAATCTACCTGAATTAACTTTCCACCAATCAAGAATATTCAAATTTGCACTTGTATCAATCCCTTCATCTAAATACTTTTGAAGCTCAGATTTGTTTGATGAGGTTAGCCCTGATGTTTGCAAAAATAGATTCCAACCATATGGATCTTTCTTGTAA
>PYAF01001448.1:47900-100887 GCA_007407185.1 Glycine tomentella
CTACAATTTTACGAGATAAGGTATAACGTGACCGAATATTAAATTTTGGTTGTAAAGTATACGAATACCTCCTAAAAGCTGGATGCTCTACCAATCGAAAAGGAAGTTCAGCTTCAACAAACAACTTTACCATTTCCATTTCACACAAATCTTGATCAAACTTGCCGTGTGAAGGAGAGCTAATAATCCCATCATTAGTTGAGGATGAAGTTGTTTTTTGCCTCTTGATTAATTCTTTATTAGGATTATTCGGACATCTAGAGACATGACAAAGCATTGAACTCGTTCCTTTCTCATAATTAATCACGGCATCACAATACTTGCATTGAGCCCTCTTATCTGACTTTGGCTCTAGTTGATTGAAATGATTCCACGCTTCCGATCTATTTCTTCTTTCATTTTGGCGAGGGGGTCTTGCAATTGTTGAGCTAGTGACAGCTGGTGAGGTAGAAACTTCAGTGTTGGAGACTGAAAAGTTGGATGACATCTCTGCACAACTCCTTTGAAAAGTTGGTGAAGCGAGTTTAGAAGAATCACTTGTTAGGATGCTAAAGTAGAATCACTTATTTGCTTTTGAAATATAAATAATTCTTAGGTTATATTTCATCTATGGTTGTCAAAGAATATAACTAATTCTTAGTACACTACTCCTTTTAAAAATGAGAATTTTGAATTTATTTTCATGAATAGGATATTAGGATAGAGCTATTCATAATATTTATGGTTATCCAAGCCTAGCAACTACATAAGCATGGCAGAATGAACCAAGAACCAGTTCAATATAACACTAAAATATGAATGCCTGAAAAACTTTAAAAGAATTCTGTGAATTGACATCCAAATTAAAAAGTTGCAGTAAAGGAATTTCTCCATCTCTAGATAACTTTCTACTTGTTTGGCCCAAAATATGTCTCTCTACTATGCAAGCTACTTTCAATTATTCACATGTCAATTCTGGCCGTATCAGAACCATTATCAAAATGAAAGAAGAAACTCCAGTCTTGGATTGAACTAAATGTGACTTATGTTGGAGGCAAATGAAAACAAAGACATAATTATGTTCTTAGTGTTTAATGAAAACAAATGAAAGCTACTTTGTTTAATGAAAACAAAGACATGCCCACTTGATGAAAGTAAGATGCGTTTTATATTTTGCTAGTAATTCTTAGTGTTTAAACGACAGCATAAAAACTCAGACTTGAGTTAAACACCGTCTATCACACTAGTGTAATTTAAGTATGTTCTAGTTAGACATTCCAGATATTTATAAACTTCTTTGACTAGTTCCTAAACTAATTTGACGAAATACTATAAACAATCCAAATGGTATTAATCTGGGGAGTTAAAGCCATTGATTTAACAGACATAATTATGGAACACAAGACCAAGATGTGAGTTAGAATCCTTGTCATCGGAAACTCTCCACGCAATGATGACCAAGAAACTAATTCATATACTGCTTCCACTTGCTACTTCTACCTTGTGTAATTTCCTTAACAGTTACTTGCTATAAATTGCAGCACGTGATAGCAGATTAATCGTGTGCTTGTGCTTAATACCTATCCTTAACCATTAGAAAACAATGCTGCGCTCGGAGGACTACCACGCCCACATATCAAAAGTTCATAGGACACAGAGTGTTCTCACTGATGTCCCTCGCTACCCCAATGCTCACCTAGCATTTAGCAACCAACACAGCCATCACAACACCCTTTCTAATGGAAGGGTTGAGTATGATGAAACCACTCCTGAGACTAATTTTTGCACATTTCGCTTTTTGAAATACAATAAATTATGGACAAGTACAGGCAAAATACAAATTATGATGAAAGTGATTATAATTTAAATATATAATTCAATCAATTCAATGATTCATCCAAAAAGATCATTATTGTCTTCAAAACATGAATATAGTCAAAAGGCAAGGCAAATTCGATTTGTAGATTATAGGCTGCCTGAGAACAATATCCTGCTGGAATCTAACCCACATGGAAATCAAATCAAATAATAGACCACCTACTCATATTCTTATTTCAAAACAGGAATAGGATAAGGTGGTAACATTATATTTAAAGTTGCTGGAATTACCTTGTAACCAGGCCAATCATGTGACCATCTGAATTGATAACAGCACCACCACTAGCATCACTGCACCAGGATGAATAGCAGCTGTTGTTTCGAGCACTTTTGCCTCGACCACATGCAGATGCTCAGGTTGAATGGACAGATAAGATTGAGGAGTCTTTGCCTCAACCACTTTTGCTACCACACCAGAGCAAACAGATGGGAAGAATCCTAATGAAAATAGATGACTTCCAAGGTTAAACAAAGAAATAGAAAGAAAACAGACAGCAATTGAATTGGTTCTTTATAAAATCGGATACAACTCATCACCTACCCTCACTTTAAAACAAAATTAGCCTTCCCTTCCCTCTCCCTTGAACATCCCATGGCAATCCAAACATTCCATAAAAGAACAAAATGTTTGCACATATTTAGCCACAATCCTAGTAGATCCTACACATTATTACAATCTAAGCACAAAAATAGTATATAAAGTTTTAACACGAGGACTGTACATCACATGAACGGGTGTCTGTTGGAACATGTTCAACTCAAGAGATGTTATGACAAACTGCTCTCTTCACAAGACTATGCTCAAACAATCAATATAAAACATATATTTGTCATAGCATCAAAGGAACAAAATGATTGAAGCGTTCGATTAATAATCCGAGAGAGGAGCAAAGAACAAACAACAATAAACACACCAATGAGCATTCAATATATGACATTGATATTCACGCGATAAGAAATTCATGCGCCTTATTCTAAACAAATCTTAAAAGCATTGCTCATCCAATCCTAAACTTCCGTCACCAAGACAGGGAATCAGCAAAATCACTTTATTGTAACCAGATGACATTTCAGAACCTACATTTGTCGGACCCTTACCAGTGTTTTCCTATTCCATGAATCTGATGCGGGGACCAAAGTGGAAACGAATTGGATAAACACTTATCTCCACATCACCTACCCTCGATCGCAACCCATAGGCGCACAGCACAGGATTCGTGAGAGGAGCTGAGAAGTGAGAACTGAGCAGAGGCACCGCACAGTACTGAGAACGAGAAGAGACAAGGTTGAAGATGTTAGATGTCCAAAAAAAATAGATTTGGATTTTTCATTTAAATCTGTATAAAATAAAAATGGATTTCAGATTTCAAAATAGATATAAAATAAAGATATGGAAAAAAAATCTGATCCATTAAAAAAAAAATGGGCTGGACCAGAGCAGTTATTGGATTATAAGTGGATACAAGATTTTTTTGCCCACCCCTAGGAATAAGATTGTTTTCTCAAATAAAAGTTTCAACAGTCAAAAGCTGATGGATGACACCATTTTTTTTTACTGGATATGGCTCAAAAATTTGGAAAAAGGATTTGATATACCTTTTCATTCTTGGGATAGCAATATAAGGGTCGGGTTTTGTACTTAGGGGGGAATTGCTCTATAGGTTACTTTTGTGGAGGGGTATCTAGACAAATCCAGACCTATGAATGCCTAATTCTTGCAATACAGCTTGTATCAGGACTCTATAGACCTACACATAGTAGGGCAACAGTGTAAATATATAGTACCACTTGTATTTATCTTATTATTATAATACACTACTTTTTGCTGATAAAAAAAATGCTAGGGGATGCCTGTCCAAGAGACCTAAGATATGAAAAATAAAAAATAAAAAATTATGTCAACAAGTTGAGTTATGGATCTATTTATCTCTAAAGTTGAGTGGTTGTGTTTGTATTTGTTTTGATAAAAAAAGAAACAAACTGTCAAACTTCCTTAGCAGAGGAATTACATTAAAATAAAAATGCTACTTACATTGAAACAGTGGCACATTAATAATCACACTAATCAGCCCATTGGGTCCTTTTTCCATTATCATCTTTGCACCAAACCATACAATGAAAGCATTACTGCTGAAAATAACCCAAACCTAGACCTACTCCAGCTATAGAACCTTCATGAATTCCTGATTTGTAAGCATCTACAAGAAATTTGTTCAAACTAGATACTGCTTGCTTTTCCCCAGTAAAGGAAGCAATCTGAAAATACAGAGAGAGAGAAAATACAATTATCGTGGCACTGCAAGACATAGCAGCAAGAAATAAGCACACGACCGAGCCAATTGTCTGTTCAATTACATTTGTAGCTTTTGCATAAGCTGTTTGACCTCAAGATGCCATCCTGCCTATGATGACAGCTATAACAGCACCAGACACAAGAAGTGGAAGAGCAGCAACATGCCAACAGTGAGAAGCGGCCCTTTGACAAATGCTATCACAAATCTCCCAATGAATGTTGCTATTAGCAGAAGAAGTTTCCCAACCTGTTCAGAAAAGCAAATGTTCAGCATATTTGCATTCATGCCTACAAATTTAGCTCTTGCTGCATATCATACTTGCAACATTTCTCTGTCCTCATCATCTGCAGGCTGCAGCCATCTCATCGTTGAGCTCAAAAAGAAATACCCTGCATGTAAATAATAATCAAAACAACAAATATTTGTCACAAAATCATGAAAAAGAGAGTCTCCAAATATATCTGATAGTGGAATCTTCTCAGAATCTATCTCCCTGGAGCTTTGCGACAAGGGGGAATCTCCTTTAGAGTAGGAGGAACTCCAGAGAATTAAGAGAGAAGAGTCAGAGCACACTTTTCAGGGTAAATTCATTGATACCTCATTTCATTTCTCATCATTTCAAATAAAGTGTCCACCAGCCTAATCAAGGATATGTGTCTACTATCAAGCACTACTCCATAACAGAAAAGGAATCTAGTAACAAATTATTATTCTAGAATATGCTAAGGAAAATATTCCTGTGGCAGAGAATACCTACATAATCTTTCATCCATATTGAGGTACCCTTGATATGTTGAGGTCTGGATGCATTAGGCCCGCTTTGCTCCCTTGGTCCTTCATTCACTATTATACCCATAGGCCATAGCCTCATTTGGGCCAACAGGCAACTCAGTTTCAGACATCTATCAATTTGTCATTTGTCAATATCAAGCTAAAAAAGATAGTGCATAACTTCAATGTTAAACAACTTGTGTGTAACAGGAACCTCAATATTGCTAACAAAGAAACTTGAGCCAAAATGGCAGAGCGATGATCAAATTTCTGATCATTTGGTCACAGAGGATCTAATATCTTATTAAAAAATAAAATCACCCTGAAAGCTTAGGCTGATACTTAAAAAGGAGTTGCAGTAATTAAGCTGAGGAGCGAGGAAGGAATTACGAAACCATTTACAATATAATAAAAGGAATGTTATCAGAATTCAGAAAGTAATCGGATCCAGGTAGTATCTTTTACAGAGGATATCAGAATCGTTCACAATGCAGTTAGGATATCATCTTAGTTCTTATTCAAATCCTTGAAATACTTTAAAATGCAAAATCAGTACTAGGCCCTTACTTGAGACGCAACAAATATTTACCAACATGATAATCAACCATATACAAAGTAAAACAGCTAAATATTTTATTACTTTGTAGGAATGGGGTAAGAAGCCTATTGGATAAATCTTGAAAAGCCATTAGAACATAAGATACAAATGTCAAATTACCTGGGCAGTAAAGTGCCTAACCCGAATAATTCTACAATACACAAACAACTCACCAACCTCAATTTTCCCCACAAATCCTACACCGCTCATCACACCTTCAGATACACCAACCGTCATTACAGTTCCTTCCACCAAATCTGTCACAATGTTCCCAGCCAATCCAGCTGCAACGCCTATGACTAACCCTGTCTCCTCCAAACACATGCTTAAACCAATTCACCACCACAAGAACTGCTTACAACATAAGCACAAGCTAAAAACACAAAAACCAAAACTACCATTAAGTCTAAAATCCAGTTTCACACTTATCAATCCGACCAGTAATCATAGAAGGGGATGAATAAATTGAATCAGAATAACCAAAGGACAAACAGAAAACATGCCATCATTTTCTAAGTTCATTAAAGTATAGAGGACTCATCATTGATGCCAACCACAGTAAAAATGTTTTAGAAGCAAAAGTCAGTCCACATCCACACAATACGAAAAGTCAATGTCTTGAAGTGTGATTCTCCCCATGTACAAATCATTTACATGATCAGTACAGAGAGGGAGACACTTACGGTTTAGGCTTTCATGAATTACACCCATCCCTTGTACCCATTTTTCTTTATCCAATGGGCTGACATTCAATCTGTTTTGCAGCAAATGGACCCGATAAAAGACTGTAGTTGTCTTGTCACAGAAATGGGCAATGCAATGAGATGGAGGCTCATCAGATGCCAACCTTACTATAGCCAAAGATAAAGCCCCATCTACTGGTTTTGGATCAGAAAGATTTCTATCTCCCATCATCTTAACCTCTCTTTCTGTAGGAAAATGTACTTCATGATTTCCATTCATATCATAGACTTTCAAATCTTTGCTGAAATGCTTTATCACTTCACGCTTGGTGGATTCATGCTTCTCTGCTAATGTCAAGATACAGGAGAACCTTAAATGATAAGTTACAATAGTTTTGACTGTCTTGAAGTTGTGGCAACAACAGAAATAATCAAGCCACCTTCTTGCTATGCCAGCATACCACTTGATAATATCGGCATCCTCAAGTGCAACAAGAAATTCAATTGGCCTTGGACGACCCATATGATTTGTAAACCCAACCAACTTCACAGCCTTTCTTATGAGTATTTCTGGTGCCTCAACTTTCATACAGAGCTTTGTCAAATCCTCAACGGTTCCTTTAGAATAATTTTGTTCCTCTTCTTCCTTTACTCTTCTTTCTTCTTCCTCTATCGCCTTCCTAGCTTTTATAGGATTCAAATATTTATCTACCTGATCTTGGAACTTATCATAGGCATCAACAAGCTCAGGTGGTAATTGATTTCTAATGTGTCTCAACTGTAAGAAATCGCCAGCTGATAGACTTCGATGCCATTCTTGACACTCATCTATATTCCCCAAGAACTCTTGCACTACTTCATCAGCCCAAGATCTAAAAATTTCTCGGACCTCGTTTTCAATACTACAGTCAAATTTAAATCCGTCACTTTGTTTGATCTTTTTATAAACATGACTAAATATCTTCAACCCCAGTTTCCTTCTGTTCCTTGCTCTAGCATTTCTCAATTCAAGAGCCCTGACTTCCTTCTGCCTGAGGTACTTCTTCCGTGCCCTGATTGCTTTCTCCGACATCGGCGGGCGCAAAACCGAAGGTGGAACAGCCTGCAATTCCATCCCAAGAAAGTCAATCTTCTCCGAGACCGCACTATGAATTGCGGTATTCACCTTATCAACACGCAAACCCAATCCAAGTTCCAAATTCTTGACAACTCCCGTCCTCAACTCCAAGGCCAGCATCTTGGACCCTGACGTGGCAACAAGTATCTCATCCAAGTACCTCACCGCATACACCTTCACCGGCTTGTAAAACACATCAGAATACAAACCTGAAGCAATCATCTTCGGATCCAATTCCCGGTTCTCTCGATTCTCCCGAAGACGCATCTCTTGAATCTCTTTATCAAAGGCATCGAAGTAAACATTGATCAAAATGGAGCACAAGCCACATTCCTGAGGAAGTCCCCTTCCTAACCAATCCGCACCCAATTCAATGACCAAAGCCTTACATTGAAACAACCTCTTTATCAAATCAATGAAAACAGCATCGTTGACTTTGCGTTCAATAACAGAACAGAGCTTCTCGACATGGAAATGTTGAAACCTGTGAGGCTTGAACCGGACGGTGAACCACCAAGTAGGGTTCTCGAGGGAGTTTTTCAAGTACCGTATGGCGGTGTGTCGCCCAATTCCGACGCGGCCACCGTAGCAAAAGGGGACGAAGCGGTCGTCGTAGATGATTTCCAGCACCATTCGAATGGCCTCAATGACGACCTTGAGCTTCAAGTTGGGTAAAACGAAAGAGGGAGTTAGTGGGAGGCAGCAAGATGAAACGTCGAAGCGGTTTTCGAGGAGCTCACGGCACGTGGCCGGGATGCTAAAGCGGTCAGGGGGGGGAAAGGGGGCGGAGAGGTTTTGGCATGCGGTGAGGAGGACGGGGGGAGAAGCGACGACGTTTTGGATAAGGTTGGCGAACTTGCCGTGGGAGTAGTGGTTAAGAACGAGGGCCTTGAGCTGGGGTTTAGTGAGTGTTGAGTGAAGTCTGGGATGTGCGTTCCTAAGGACGATTCTTCGGATGTGCAAGTGCAACGATGCCACCATGGATTTACTACGTCTCTATCTTCACGGCCACACCAGGCAGCGAGAGCGATGCAATGGGGCAGATGTTGAGCACCCACTTTACGTTGTCGTATCTTTCGTCTTCTTCGTCCGCACCACTTCCATCTTCTCCTTCCACGCCGAGCAGTTGTGTCGTGTTACTCAAGGGTGGAGGTAATGGGTTTTTCTGTTTCCGCGGGGGTAGGAGAGGTAACGGGTTTTGGGTAGGGGTTGGTGGAAAAAGGTGGGTTTTGTGTGTTTTTTGGGGTGGAGTAGGGTGGGTGGAGGGAGGGGCGGGGGTGCGGGGGTCACTGTAAGTGGTGGGGGGCGATGGGTTTTTGACCGGGGAGGGGAGGGCTGCAAATTTTTTTTGGTTCTCGGGTGGGGGGAGGGATTGGGAGATGGGGGTGATGTTAATGAGGGCTTGAGGGACTATTATTTTGGCTTTTACAGCTATTACTACCTTTTGGCCTATCCTGATTACAACTAATTACTTATCGTCAGTTTCTTGCTTTTTCTTGCCTCGAGACTTATCCATCCAATCACTGTGTGCTCAATTTAATTTGGCTACCCATGTAACGTGTGTTTCCTTTCTTATTTCCTTTTCCCATAGAATTGTGAGAGTCCATATATTGTATCTCACTTCATCAATAAATTATAATAAAGGAAAGCATATGTTTCAGACCTCATTCTCTCCCCTTTTCAGCTTTTCTTTTACCCTCAGATTAAATATCTATATTGATATCATTAAATGGTAGAAATATAATAAATTAATAAATATTAAATTTGCAAGATAATGTTATTATTAACGTATAATATTTAAAAATTAATTTAATAATAAATTAAAAAAAATTAAGTATTAATTTGTTATTATATTATCTACATAATCAATCCATCTTATATTTTAATTTTACATTTTTGAATTAAACTTAAATTTTTTACATAATCAATTTTTCTAATTTTTTGTGATAGATTCTTTAAATTTGGATGATGATATTGATGAAACTATTTATTTATGTTTATGATTTTTTTTACTTGTTTATTTGAATTTGAACAATGATATATTTTTAACATTTTGTTATCTTATAAATTATGTTATGAAATTATATTAATTTGTAATTTTTTTAAATATTTTAAGATATGTATAAAATTTTTATATTTTTTTATTATAAATTGAGTCATGCGGGTCAATTACTGACCCACCGGTTCGACCACTGATCCAGTGACCCAGTGCCCTGACCGGGTCAGTCATCGGGTCGTTTTTTAAAACACTGCCCACAACTCACAACTAAAATATTAATAATCTCTCAAAATATTTTAGTGGCCTACTTAACACCTTCACTGATATAATTAAAATATTTAATATTATGATATCACATCCGTTATTTAGTGCTCAACATTTTTTTTATTAACAATCAACGTCCTAAAAATTAGTGTTGAACTAAAATTCTTAATTTTTAGAAATAGAAGTTCAAATATTTCTATTTTTTCTAAAGAAATCATAATTATGAACCAAAATTATATTTTAACTTTTAATATAATAAGACAATAATCTCCACTTACATATATAGTTACAAAAAAATATCTTCATTAGTAGAGTTGTAGTAAGTATTAGATAAAGTGCATTAGACTCATACATAAATAATAATAAAAAAAGTGTATTAGAGTTAATTAAAAAGGGGAGAAGTGTAGTACATCTTCGATTGTCAAGTGTCAACTGTTTCTGTCACCAGCAAAGAAACACTACACCAATCCGCTTTTGATGGCAGTTCCGTTGAACAGCCTGTAAAGTGTAAACCTACGCATCCCTGTTCAACAGTTTCTCTTCTCAATTTTCGTGACTTCCGACTATCATTTGATAACGGATCCTTTGAAGGTAAGGTACCTTTAGGGTTTGTAAATTATGTCTTTGTTAGCAAATTATAATTCTTTAATATGAGTCTTGCTCCTGAGTTGAATTAGGATTGCATTTTGAGGCATTTCATCTCTGATTTGCGGTGGATGTATGTGACCAACACCCACCCTAGATAACCACAATTCCCAGGTATTTATTGTATTTTGATCAAGCCAACTAATTTTCTGCCGACATAGAAACTAAATATAGGAAAGTTATGGCCTTTTGCATTGGTTAGAAAGGAAATGAAATTTGAAAAATTAAGATTATAAACTGTAGCACTTTTTATCTGATATCACTGGAGAGGACAACCCTGTAAGTTGTTATATTTCCCTCCTAACATCCATTGAATTACATGTATAGATAAGAAACAAACCAATACCCCAAATATACTTGGTAGTTGGTATGATATCAATGCCAAGTAATTATGTCATGAACCACTGTATATGGTTTTAACATTTGCTTGACAATATAGGCTGATAAGAAGGAAAAAAGCAGAATGAAGGTAGGATCTGGTAAAGGGAGAAAAGTGTGCCTGTCGCTGACAGGTGTTGTGATTGCAATTGTATTGCTAATTGTGATACTAGCGTTGACAGTGTTCAAAGCCAAGCATCCTGTTACCACAGTGGACTCAACGAAGCTAGAGGACTTTCACATGGGCTTGGATACACCAAAACTAAGGGTAGATTTGAATGTAACCCTGCACGTGGATGTCTCAGTGAAGAACCCAAACAAGGTGGGATTCAAGTATTCAGACAGCACCGCCCACCTCAATTACCGAGGGCAGTTGATAGGTGATGTCCCGATCCCTGCCGGAGAGATTTCGTCCGGTGAGACCAAAGGATTCAACCTCACCCTCACCATTATGGCAGACCGTCTGCTCTCGAATTCCCAGCTTCTCTCTGATGTCACATCTGGTACATTGCCTCTAAACACTTTCGTGAGGATGTCTGGGAAAGTCAGCATCTTAGGCTTTATCAAAGCTCACGTGGTTTCCTCCACTTCTTGTAACGTTGCAATTAATCTTTCTAATGGAACAGTTGAGAACCAAGAGTGCCAATACAAGACAAAACTTTGATTAGAGGTTTTTAGTTTAGGAGAGAAACTAGCCTCTAGATTAGTAGACTATACATGTATTGTTTAATGATCAATTAATTTGTTCATATTTCACTTTGTTTCATTTGTAGTTGTGATTTGTATCCTACTAGACGGCCTGGACCTTCCCTCTCAGGCTGTTTCTGGGAATTTTTTTAATATTAATGTTCCCATTTTCGTTACGTCACCATAATGCATACCTTTAAGTTAAGCTCCATATCTTTATGCTATTTGTAGTTTTAGTTATATGTAATTACAGGATATTTCTTTCCTTCCACTTTTAATTTTATTAAGGTATTGGTACCCTGCTATAATTAATAGTATTTTTTTTAGAATTCAATGCATTAGACATATCTGTTGATATTTATTATTCAGTAGCAAAGCAATTTGTGACACTAGAGCAGGAAAAAATTATTCTTTCAAATTATTCTTTTAAAACAAAAAATTGAGAGCAAACTGTATATAACTAAAGGGTGTTAACTAAACCAGGGGATAGGTTTACAGAAGTATTGTAAATTTGCCTAGTGCAGAAAGAAGCATTTCAATGTGACAATGTTTCATGCTTATGCAAATTTTCTTTCCTCTATTTCTCCCCTAATGACTTCAGTCATTTTCGTGCTTTGATCCATCTGAGCATATATAACTAGTAGTTTTATCATTCCCCTTTAACAATGCTGAATACTACAACTATATTGATTCTTGAGCCCAAGCCCAAGTTGGGATTGGAGAAGTATTTTAGCAATGTGGAGGATTCTTGAACTTTGATACTGATAGAGAACAAGAAAGGGTTTGAGATCAATATCTCTTGAGATCCATGAGTTCCCGACTCCAAGCTTTCGTTTCATTAAGCCAAAATCATTGCACTTGGACTCTACCATCTCCAAAGCTTTTTAATAAAACTGAAAGGATCATGCAAATTTTCATTTGTCAAGCAGCTAACACTTCACTCTCTTTTTTTGAATTCCATTGTCTGCAATCAAACCATTTGCAGTTTATGCAAAGATGATTGAACAGCTGCAGCATCGGAATGAGGTTGTCTCGAGCTTTTCATACCGAGGGGACTTTCCCTGGAGTTGGTACAACTACAAGTCAAACACAAGTATGAATACCCCTTTAAAAACTTATGGTAGCCCCTAAAATTTAATTATGTGGAGACTATGGTATTGGTATAACAGCCACAGCCTTATAGTTAAACTTCAACAGGACCTCTGCGAGGGTGCAGCACCTTGAATCAACTATGCAACTACTGTAATGCTAATGTCAAAACTGATATTCATATTTTTATGAGATGCAGAAAGGCTCAAGCTACTTCGAGTGTCTCTCCTCTCATGTTAAAAGCTAATGCCTTGGTGCATCCAAATCCTAACATGATACAAAAGTAGGCAAAATTCATAGACGATTATATATACACTTTCGCGGCTTATTGGATAGAAAGAATCTTTTTAAAGAAAAAGAAACACGAGGAATTAATAGATGACTAAAGAAAACAAAGGCTGTGCATGGTTGTGGGGTTTCACTATACATACACTTTAATCGCTTGTTGGATAGAAACAATCTTTTCATTGTAACGCTCTTTTATACAAGCTCTTGACTTGAGACATTATTTATCTTTTTGCCAGTAGCCATAGATTTGCGTTTTCTTTTAAAGTCTATCATGTATACCCCTCTTAATGTTTGCTGCAATATAGCTCTCTTTCGGTATTTGAGTTGTAATCTCCATATCCTTTTTACTTCGTTAATCTTGAATGAGAACTTTCTCTATATAACATTTCCTAACCATATGCAACGGGGAACACAACACTCCACATCCATCATGTAATGCCAGTGGTAAAATTTAAAAAAGAAAAGCAGTTGCATAGAAACGAAATAGATTTCCTCACACCAGCTTTTCGATCAGTCAGTACTAATTTTCTGCCGAAGCAAGATGAAGGAAGAAACGAGAAGTCAAGCATCATTGCAACTATTCGCTGAGATTTTAGAGGGGGGGTGAAATTTCAACGTCATTAAGGACTTTAGCATTCATACCAATAATCACCAAACCACTGATAAGAAGCCCATATCCGAAAAAACATATCAATTGGTTGGGAAGAACATGATGATTGGGCAGGGGTTACCTATCATTCAGGCTTGAACCATAGCAGCCAATATACGATATTCAAATTAGTAACATGAATTTACAACGCATAATTGCAATAAAATTGAAGCAGAGCAACTAAATAAAGAACAATATCTATTTGAGTTAAAACTGGTGAAAAGTCATTGTAAAATAAACTAACATCAATAATTTACTATACAATGTAGCTTCTAGATGTATCAGCTTGGTCAGATGCAACTGTGCCCTGCAAAAAATACATAATCCCTGAACAAGCTAATCTACAAATTAGAGATACAACATCAAATTAGCAGCACAAAATGCAGTTGCAAATGAATGTGATGTGTAATCTAGGTATCAAGAAGGGTGGTGGGTTTGTTTGGGTTGAGTTTGTGTCAGAATTCAAGCTTCTTGCACAACCCCAAATCAATGTTCCTAGGTTTAGCCGCTGGTTTCATAGGTGCACCAGGACAAGTATCAGCAATTCCAGTGAAGCGGAGCACCGAAGGGGGTGTTTCACAATCGTCTGACATTTGAGCAAGAGCACCCTCGGCTTGCTTAGAAACAATAACCTGCAAAAGATTCTCATATACTGATTCAACCATTTCCTCATCTGAAAGAGTATCAGAATCAGCTTCAGCAACAACATCAAAGGAGGGATGGAAATCAAGTCGGCGGGCAACGGTGGTCCTATACTCATCAAGATACTTGTTGCTGTTGGGTGCCCGCGCCATGTTATCAGGACCAGGTGCAAAGGGGTCAAAAACACCGTCCTTAGGAGTTTGGGGGCTACCATTGTCATTATTATTATTATCAACCAAGGCACGGTCAGAATTGCAATCGATGCAGGCACGTGTGAGTTGTTTCCTGACCACTGAGAGTGTGAGAGGGGATTGGGATTGCAAATCCCCATTCTCGGTGACAGCCTCAGGAGTTATAGGAACCACACAATCGGTGGGAGTATCTTTCATTGAGTCTTTGCACAGATCCACAGAAGCCATAAGCTACAGCAAATTACAAATTAGGTTTAGAATTTAGACTGACGTTTAGTTCTATATATACATACATACATACATACATACATACATACATACATACATAACGTTTTACCCCAACCAGCCAGACAAACCCTATGTTCACCAAAACAAACAAAACCACACAAACACAAACCCTAAAACCACACAAACACAAACCCTAATTTAATTTACCTCCCCTGTCACAACACACAAAGGAGAGCGAAAGCGATACAAAAAAAAAAAAAAAGCATTTCAAACAATTAGTTTATGGCACCGTATATCAAGTATGGATTTTGAAATTTGCAGAAAGAGAAAATGGGAGTACCTAAGATGAGTGAGTTGGAAGTACAAGGACAAAGTAGATAGACAGATACTGCTGCTGCCTAGGATGTCTTGTGAGTGCCAAATAGCGCCAAAACCCCCGTCTCTTCTATTTATATGCTCTTAATCACACGTGTCATGCTTCTATTCGCTATTCGCTACACGCTCACCAATTTTTTACTTCTTTTCTCTTCTTTCCATACTACATCATGCACTTGGTTTTTTGTTTTTTTTTTCTTACAAACTTGCACTTCGTTTACGGGAAGATTTTAAATTTTAAAGATTTTTTTTAAATTAAACAAAAATTATAAATGTATGTATTTTTAAAATTTGAACTTTATATTTTATTATTGATAAATATTTTGTATAAATTTAATTAATGATTTTAATTTTTAATTTAACCTATATTTACAAATATAGGCATAATGTACAAAAATGTTTATTAGTATTGATCAGATTTATTATTTTAATCATTTTTTAGTAAACCGAGAAAATACCCAAGGACAAACTCTTTAATTTTCATGACCTGGTAAGTTCTATGTTTGAAGTCATTTAAACATGATTATGAACATTATTTGAATTGTTGCTACTCATTGTTAATGTGATTTTGAGCTTATTTAAAGTCAAATTCGTTTGGGATTTTATTTATTACATTAAAGCTAATTTTTTAGTGTGATATTCTTTATGGTTTTAATAACGTCCTAAAAGGTCCGCGACATGCAATCTAGGAAAGTTCGACAGACCCACGATGTGAGTTTTAAGAGAAGACCTTTTCTTCTTTTTTTTTTTACCTCCCTTTTACTTTTCACACTTCTTATATAATTTTCATAAAAGATATTTCTGTCAAAGAAAATTACAAAAAAATGGTAAAAAGTGCAAAGAGGAAAAGAGGAACGTGAATATCATAGGCCTCTATAATTTGGTTCCGATTTATATAAAGCACATGCATGTACCACACCTTACACCAGGATTTTCAATTATAGACCGGGATAAAAAAAGTCTGATCGACCATATGAAACCATTTTCACTTCTTTATAGAATGGATAAAATTACTATGCAATATCACTTGCAAGTTTCAGATAGTTGCTTTATCAAATTAATATTAATTTATAGCTAGAAAGGAATTTTATCAATTAGTATTAAACAAGATTTTCAAATAATTACCATACATAATTTGCAGTAATAAGCATACTACCGCATATTCTTCGACTGACATTATTACAAACGAAAACAGAAGTCATTTGAAATAAGCAACTGGACTCCGCTTCATTTCAAACATTTGATGCTTATTTCAAACTAAAGATTGAAAAAGCTTAATACTGCCTAAGTTGATAGTTAGCCAAAGTGCCAAACTAAACTGCAGCAGAAATACACCACCAGAACACCAAAAGCATAAAAGGGGAACTTCAAAGATAAAAGGAAGTGCACAGGTGTGTGATCTATGTACAGCAACAAGTGCAAGAATGATTACTTTGAACAAACAAAATTTGTTGGCGAACCAAGAAAAAAACAAAATAAAAGTCACTTTTTTTCAGTTGGGTTTCTCACTCCCCTCTACCACTCCAAAGTATAAAAATTCAAGACACAGCGCTTCCGCAAGAATTTTGATGGCAAACCTTTTCTCCTCAACTAATTAATTTCTAGAGCTTCAAACAAACTCTATTTGCCTTTTCTTTTTTTCCCATTTTTACCAAACCCTTTACCCTTTGTCGACTTGCTCTTTATATACGAAACCCTGTTGGCCTTTGTCTGCCTCTCCTTCCGAATTTGATCCATATCTTTGAGTTCTGAACGCACATGAGCATTGGGCATTGAATGCTGCTTCTTGCTGCCTTTAAAATTTCTACGACTTCTTTGGTAAGATCCTGTATAACATGAATTTATAAAGTTACAACGTATAGCTGATCCTGTATAACATGAATTTATAAAGTTACAACGTATAGCTTTTATAGATCAAAGCCGATGGTGTTAGAGAAGTGAGGCCAAAGCTGATGTGTTAGAGAAGTGAGGCCAAAGCCAATGTATTAAGTGTTTTTAAGATCAATGTGATAATTCAACCATAGAAGACCTTTTTTTTTTTCTCCCAACTCCCAAGTTAAACATTGGAGTATTGAGGTTGAAGCCGGTGTAAGAAATGTGAGACCAAAGTCGTTATAAGTAATGTGAGGCCAAAATTGGTGTAAGAGGCTGAAAAGCCAATGTAAGTGTGTATATTGAATATATCATAATTGAGCAATGAGTAATAATGGAAATTGCGGTAAAGTTCAAAATGGTAAGTGTATATTAAATAAATCAAAATATCAATGAGGACTGCAGCCCAGAAATCATGCAGCATTACACCAATAAGGTGTCCAAATAAATGCTTTATAGGAATAGTTGTCTAGTGCAGCTTTAACTGAAATATAATACAACCAATAAGGTAAATCAATTTATAGGCTATGAAAATCATTTTCAATGTAAATGGCATCACTGCTCGTGACTTTTAATTATTATAAATTTATAATGAAACTAATTTAGATGCTTACTAAGCATGACCCTTATTGTGATTGAAAAGCAAAACAAACTATACAATGTAAAAAATGTTTTGATTCTTGTGCAAGTTTATTCTATTTACATATTTCATTATTGAGTCTAGTAAACTTCTATTACCAATTTCTAAAGCCAAAACACATATAAGGGCATTTTACATGCAAATGTCGTGATAATTCTTAATGGGGAAACAATATAGAACCCATGCAGTCTCCTACAATATTTTTTTCTCGATGATAAATACTAGTTATCAATAAAGCAGTGTTCATCAAACATAAAAATCAAAGGGAGAAGCAAACTAAGTACCTGCCAAACTTGTTGATTCCTGGGGATCACCATTATTTGTCCCTTTAAGTGATATCCTACCATGTGAGCGTTCTTTCCACTTCTTATATATACCAGTCTTGTTTGCCTTTGTTTTTGCACCACTCTCTGTCTTTATCTAAACCCGAATAGAAAATATAAATCTTATGTCCTAATTCTTACAGGTAGGTGAATATAAGAGAATCCCATCTTGCCTAGTAAGTACCAACATAAACGATGGGGCCTTATAAAATATTGTACCTTTCCATTTGTAGCAACACGATCACCATTGTTTAACTTGATGTACTTTTTACCCCTCTGATACCAAAAGTTTTATGAGATAAATGACAATCTTTCAAAAAAAAAATATATAATGTCAAAAATAGCTTTTTGTTCTTCTTTTATAATTCAACCACAACTTTAGCATTACCTTATCCCAGTGATACATAGATCTTTGCTTCTGAATGCCAGCACCATCATCTGCCACTAGATCAAGGACAGCTGCTTCCAATCTAAAAATATTGAACATCATTAGGACCAAAGCCAAACAAGCAAAAGCTAAAACCATTAGAAAGTATTCTATGGTATGGTATGTTGAAAGTCACAACATACTATACTTAGCAAACAAATTAAACACCAAAGCGCAAACACAATCAGCCAAAAGTTTTATAGTTCCAGCTTTTTGGTTCTTAACTAATGATTTATATATGGGCCAGTAGGATGTTTTGGTTCACACTAACCCCCCGCCCCCCCAAAAAAAAGATAGCAAATAACAAGCAATTAATAAAAGAAAACATTACCTATTAGAAACAAAGTCATCCTTAGCTTTTACTGAAAGGCCAGCCTCCATATGCTGAGAATGATAGCAAGAGACAAGTTATATAAGTAGCCAACTTTTTAGTTTCAAAAGCATAACCACCACAGGATATAGTATATATCTAATATGAACTATGTAATTCAGATAAATATGAAGACAGAAGAATAGTAATGCAGATAGACAGATAGTGACTTACTTGATTTTTTGGTATTGAACTTATATAGTGATCCTCATCCTTGAAACTTTGGGGCTTTCTCTTAGAATCACATGCTGCTAAAACTCAAGCAACAGAATAAGAAATTAACTTGGGTTAAAGGTACTGTTGATGTTGATGTTGATGTTGTTACAGCCTTTCACTCAAAATCCTAATAAAGCATACGCAAGTAAAACTAAACCTTGAAATTTTCTATCAATTTTAACCGACAATTCTTACAAGGACCCAATCTTAACTGCTAAGAAAGAGGTAATAAGGTTGAGGCACTATGTTCTTTCAACTGTGACACTAGAAAGGCACATGCTTGATAAAAACATATGAAGCCAAGGCCAAGTAGACAGAGTTTCCATCTTCTAGAATCCAGTATATTAAACAATTATCTGCCGTAGTTATAAAAATGAATTTACAGTTATAGGTAGTAATTTTCAGTGACTATCCTTAGAGGATATAAGGTCAACTAATACAGTGAAAGCAAGCAATTAGCACAACCATCAGACAACTCTGCCAGCGTTGTTATTAATATATTTGGTAAGTCCTTTTTTGTCATTAATCAATTATATACAATAGTAATCTTTTTCCCCTTTCTTTTGATATTCATCTTTTGCTAAAGCCTATGACACGTTCTTTAAGTATAGAAATCACCTTAACCACATTTCTACATCTTCGGTTGAAATAGAAACTAGACTGACCATGATTAACAAATAACATAAAACCAAGCATAAGAACTTAAAACAAGGGTAAAAAATACTTCATGATGTAAGTCATTCACTTTTCAAACTGAAAAATATAATGACCAAACTTAAACAATATTCAAGGACAATAAATGAAATAAAACCTTTTCTTCCTTTCTCCATGGAAGGACTGATTTCCGATTGAATTTCCTCCTGCAAGGAACAAAGTACAAACATATACATATCCCAAAGAAATGAATATGTAGAAAAGAAAATCCAAAATAAAACTAACTAGATTGATTCCAATCAGTCAGCAGAGTAATGCATTTTTTAAAAAAAGGAGGTTGGGTAGTCCAAATCCAAATTTCAGCAATAGCCACATACCTTTTCCTTATTACTCTTCGACTGCTGCTGTTCACGAACCAAATTTATAATATTCTCATGAATGGCTCTTTTCCTTTTCATCACATCAGCCCATTGGCCAGAAGGGCCCTGCAATTTATTGAGCATCACTTTCAATGTATAGGTAAAGTAGACACCAATATAGACATGCACATCATAACAGATATTTCAAAAGGGTTTTTGGGTTGCATGCAGCATAAACTCTGACATGATATTTCACAAAACAGAGTATACATATTACTCGAGAAAGAGAGAGGGGAAAGAAAGGGATGGTTGGGCCAAGGATCACTTTAAGTACGTTTTTTCCAACTTAGAATTTTAAACCTTGTGATGAAAAGCAGGCAATGAAACTAAATATCACATAGTCTAGAAGTTGAATTGTCAATTTATCACTATAAGAACTGACATCACTCACTACACTCCACACCACAGTACTAAATATCTACATATCTGCATCACTCGTAACAAATAAAATTGTGTTTAACCCAGTAAAGCCATTATAGATGTAAATAACATGCTTAAATACATTATCCATATAAAAGAGATGTAATAACAAACATAAAATGGATACGAATTCAGAACAATCACCAAAGATGAAAGAAAGACACAGAAAAACCATATCATCCACCATGATTATCCAACTTTCATTTATGCATATATATTGAAAAATTTTAAATTGTATAAGAGAAGTCACTGGAAGGGGGGAACAAGAAAGTGTTATTCTAGATACCAAATCAAAAAATGAAATTATTGAATTATACCAAAATATGGAATTCTAAATTGGACATAATATGGATAATGTATTTAAAGTAGAAATCCACCTGTTGATGCTTTGATTTAGCTGCTTCCCCTTCAGCTTCCAAAATGGTCTGCTTTGGCCTGATATTGAATTATTAAAGCAATGCAACTATAAAATCTACTGAAAGAATACAACTAGAAAGGATATCAGCCTAATTAACATAATCTTGCACTCACCTAAACTTTTTCAAATGCTCAGAAAATGCAAGTGCCGTTAACTCCCCTGTTTCCAACACATTCATGAACATTGGATGCAGCCCTTCGTGAGGCAAATCCTTTACTCTTCTAATGGACTCCTTTGCGGGTAAGGGTTTTGTTTTTGAATACAAACGAAATGCATTTTTACAGGTCCTCTGCAACAATTCCAGTTCTGCAGAAGTATCAATAATTCCCCTAACTCTGTCTGAAACAAGGTCGATGACTTTTTGTGGGAAACGACCATAAATGGTTTCTCTATTTGCCATTGCCTGTTCACATCTAGAAATTACTCCTTCCATATCCAGCAAGACCTCTTCTTCGGTGGGAGCAGGTTTGATTGGTTTCGAAAGAAACAAATGAAGATCCAAAAGGTAAGCCATATCTTCAGGAGTCACAAAAGAATATGCAGTACCAGTTCGACCAGCCCTTGCAGCCCTTCCAACTCGATGGACAAATATTTTAGGCTTGGGGGGGAAGTCCCAATTGATAACATTATCAAGTAATGGAATGTCAATTCCCCGGGCCGCAACATCTGTCACAATCAACAACATTGTCTTTCTAGCCCTAAACCTCGATACGTGGATTTTGCGAGCATCTTGATCCATGTCGCCATAACACACAGACGGCTCGATACCCTCTTCACGAAACAAAAGGTTAAGAAACTCCACATGATGTTTGGTGGACACAAAAATCAATGTCTGCTGATCAGAACCAATGTGCTCCCTAATCAAATACAGCAACGCGGAGTACTTCTCCTCCTGCCTCAAAGTGAAGAAGGCAAGCTTCAAGTCAGGGCTAATTCGAGTTTCCAAGTCGAGGCGGACAAGCTGAGGGTCTCTCAAGCCAGCCTTGGCAAATTCAGCAAGTGCACTGGGCAGTGTGGCACTGAAAAGCAAGGTCTGACGGTTCTCCCCGAGCTGAGCAAGAATCTGATGCAACTGCTCGGCGAAACCCATGCCAAATAAACAATCAGCCTCGTCGAAAACAACATACTCGACGCTGCGCAATGACATGTCATCAACCTCAGACAAATGGTGCATGAGCCTACCAGGAGTGGCAATTATGATATCAGGACTCTGAGCTAATTCCTCAAACTGACTCTCCATACTATCTCCACCAACTAACAAACTAACACGAAGGTCTGATCGAAAGACGAAGAGAAAAACAGAATCAAATGAAATGAAATGAAAGAAACAGAAAATGATAAAAAAAAAAAAAACTTGAATTGAAGGTGACCTGTGAAGTGGCCAAGCTCTTTGGTGAACTTAAGAGTCTGAAGGGCCAAGTCCCTGGTAGGGGATAGGATGAGGGCTCTGACACCAGACTGAGGGATATGCTGGTTGAGGCGGTGAAGCATAGGGACAAGAAACGCTGCCGTTTTGCCAGAGCCAGTGCGAGCCATGGCAACGACGTCGGAGCCAGAAAGGATGAGGGGCATGGTCTTCCGCTGAATCGGAGTGGGCACTTTGTACCCTTTGCGCTTGATTCCTTTGAACACATTGGGATTCAGACCAAGTGATTCAAAACCCCCAGATTTGGCATTCTTATTCATCTTCTTCTTCTTCGTTGCTTCGCGTCCCATCTTTGGCTCTGCTCTGTGGGGAACGGCTTCGACTTCCATCCCCAAACCCACGTAATAGGGTTTTATTCACTTTCATTTTATGAAAAAGATAATGCATTTTCTAGCAAAAAAATAAAAAATAAAAATCAACCAAGTACCAACTATCTCCTTATCTTATATTCATATCTATATATAAGTAAATAATATATATTATATATATAGTTTTTTTGAAAAAATAATTATGTATTTTTTAATTTAATGAAAATTATATTATTTTACTTATTTTAATTAGAGTTGTTTTATCTTCTATTTTTATTGGTAGTCTTAGTTATTGTTATTTCTAGTCCAATTCTTGGTCTTGTTGTTATTGCTATTAGTGGACCAAATAATATATAGACTTGAGAGTTAAGCATTTGTAAAAATATGGAGAAGTTGATTATAAAAGTTAATTAATTTTAATATATTCTTTTTTGATATATCTTAGATAATGTTGTTAGCATATGATGTCTAAGTTTAATTAGAGCATTTGTTAAGTGATAATTGTTATTTATACGTAAAATATCCATTTAAATTATATAGTAATTATATTTTTTTTCTCTTTTAATGTTTTTTTTATGATTGAAACCTAGAAATTTAGGTAAAGAAAGAGAAGTCAGAAAAAAAAAAACTAAGGTACGAAGAAGGGAAGAATTCACTCCACAAAAGTTGGTTTATGTCCCTTGTTCTACCAATTTTCTTCCATTTTTTTTCATCATTTGTTGTTCCCTTTGTTTTTGTAAGTTTCTTATGACAAGGAGAAGCTAAACCATTGATTATTGGGAGTTCAACAGTCAAACACTCTTGATGTAACAATTCTAACTGTCTATTTAATGTTATTTCATATCATTGTTCTTTTATGAATCTTCTGTCATGTTTGTAGTCTGATCATCCATGTGCATAAAATGTTAAGAGAGTTTATGCATGAAGAAATGTCTATACTCTAATAACTAGGAAATAATATCTAGACAATCCATATATATGGATAAAATGACATTGTTTAGCCTTAAATATACATCTCTACTCTTAATGCAAATTATTTGATGTAGTTTGACGAGGGATTGAGTGAAATTAGGGAATTTAGGCTCTTTCATATGAGAGATCATGATTAGAGTAAATTAGATGATGAAGGTAATATGTAAAATAATATTAAATAGTGAAAAATTATTAACATTGCATCAAGACTAGTTTTGGTAGGCTGAACAGCCAACATATCTCATAATCTTGCATCAACCTTCAATCAATTCTCCACGTGTTTGTTTCTCTTCTCTGGCTCTTAATCTATTTCGTTGTTTATTTTATTCCGCATTTATATTTACATATATTATCACTTGAAAACCCCAAAAATTTATTATGTTCATTGCTTAAAATTTGATATATATGAACTCTGCTGAGTATAATCAAAGTCTATGGGGGACTTTGTTTTTTGTACTCGATAGTTTGTATACCCTCACTTTAAGCATTTTTTTTACATGAAGATTTTTTTTTTAAATTCAAATTTAAATCTTTTAAATTTTATTTTATATTATCTTTTAGGGACTATTTATATTCGTAGATTAGATAGTTATCTTTAAATTTATTAGGAAATTATTATAACTCTTATCTTTCTAGATTCTATTGTTAGGTTGTTATTTATATTATCTTTTGTGTTTATCTTATTAGATTTAATATCTTTGTAATTTATCTTTTAGAATTCAGCATTTTTATTTTTTATTTTATTTTCCCTTTTGATAAACAAATTTTGAAAATAAATAAATAAATTGTTTATTTTTAATAGTTTAATATTATCTTTAGTTTAAGCATTTTTTTAAATTTTTGATCCTTTATCTTAATTTTGTTTTTACATTTAATTCTTGAACCTTGTTAATTTTTTTCTTTAGTGTTCTTATTCTTTGTATACGAGGTAAAATTTCAACGGACGAACTTGTTTCACTGAATACAGAAATTGAAGCTACCTGTTAGAGAAACAACACTTCAAGAAGGAGACAAGAGAGGCAAGCTCTACAAGAAGAAAAGGGAGACTCTTCCTCTTCATCATCAATTCATCCTCTTATATTAAAGGAACCAATTGTGTTTATTCCTCATCCTATCTTTGAGGAACCTCCAATGGCAGAGAAGACCGGACCTTCTAAGGTGACTCTTGAAGATTATTCGAGTTCCACTACGCCACAATATTTCACTAGCATTGTGAGGCCAGAAGTGCATAACAATTGGTATCAAAGTTGATGATTGGCTTGGACGAGTAAAATGACGGCGATGGATCCTTGGCTTGGGTATCTCTTGTGTCGAAAGTCTTCTTGGTGGTCGATCTAGGGGAGGTGTCTCGTGGGTGGAGTGGCAGTGCAAGTATCTAGATCATGTGAGAATGACTACCATTGAAATACTCGTGGATGAAAATGGCTTATGCTTGAGGGAGAAATTATCATGTGGAATCACATTTGAGGGGGAAATTATTGGAGTACTTGTGTGAGGTGAAGTCTCACATCAGATAAAAATGGAAAAGTTGAGTATCATATAAGTGAAAAGAAAACTAAAAAATATGAGCCTTAAGGTTTTAGGTTAAAGTATGGTGTCAAATTCACTTTAATGGTTATTGATGACTCATTGGTATAAATCTCCCCGGTTTACCCCCTCTTTTATTTAGCATTGTAAAGGCAAAATAACATTTGAAGGATATGGTTTCTCCAATTTCCCAAACCTCCATTAATGAAACAATAAGTCAAAACAGGTCAAATATTAATGAAACATTAAGATTTTGGATTTTATATATAAATATATATATATATATATATATTGATTTACGTTAGGTGTAAAACAAATGTTTTATATCAAATTTCAGTCACTCAATTTAAATGATCTAAATATTAAAATACAAAAAAATTGTATTTGCCTTCATAGAGAAGTTTGTACAAATAGGTTGTGTGCATAAAATCTTATCTCACCAAGCAGAAGAACAACATGGAGATTGAAGCTTGGTAAGAGTGACTAAAAATTGCCACTCATGGTGAAGGGCAACGACGACGACGGATGATGGTGGCGCATGACGAAAGATGACGACGACAGTGAACGAAGAGCTTGACCGGTGGGTTATGATGTGGAAGGCAAGTAGATTATTTATTTATTTATTTTTTGTCGGTTAACTTTCCATTTCAGTTAATGACGACCATAAATTGATTTCCGCGATGATGACGACGCGCGATTGTCGGAAATCGCCTCACGGAAGCAAAGACTAAAATCAGAGGGGTTTTGTTGTGGACATGGAGAGGAGGCGATTGGTGGTGGTGGTTTCTTGGTTCACGGCCAGAGTTGACACAAATCTCACAATCGGAAACGCTCTTGCAATGCAATTTGAAAAGGAGAACCAAAGGAAGGTTGAACGTGAAGTGGATGAGATGAAGAAATCATAGATCTGAGATTGAAACTTCACTTTGACGAAGAGGGAAAAAGTAATTGGAGGAAGATGTGTAAATTTTCTTAAAAAAATAAAGGAACAGAGAAAGGTAAAGAAAAGGACGATGGTGTAGTGAAGCGGAGAAAAGGAAAATTAGGGTGTATTCATAACTCTGATATCATGTTACATTTCATGATAAGCAGATAATGAAAGAGAAAAAATGGAAAAAGGAAAAATTAATTAATATTAAAATAATACTCAAATGAACAAATTAGTTATAAAATGTGCATCTCTTGACTTATATAGCCACTAATTAATCGTATATATGTAATACTACCTTTGAGGTTATAACATTTGGTGTCCAAATTATGATATAACCAAAACACAGTAAAAATACGACTAGGCATCATGAATCCAACGTGCCAGCTACCTTTAGGGACTCGGGTAAAGAAAAAATGCAGTTGTTATTTATAAACTTAAACGAGTCGAATTAAATGGACAGCATCCTCATCATACACTAACGACTAATGAGTATCCAAAAATTAATATGGCTACAGTCATTGATTTGATCACTAGAGGCACAAAGACGAAATTCAACACTGCAATTACATTCTCCGGTGCTCAACTAACTAAACAGATAATTATAGATGTAAAGGCTAATGATGTAATAATATTTATCTTGGAACAAAAAACTAAAAGATTATTGATGTAAGGGTGAAGAAAAAAGCAGCAAAAAGTAAAAGGAACAGAAAAACAGAACAACTGCTTGATGTATACACAGAAACAAAGTCCAATCACCATTTCTGCAATCAAAGTGTAATGTACAATAATCCATTTTTTTTCTTTTCTTCTTTTTTTTGACTACACAATGTGCACTTGTTGGAAACAAACACTCAACCTATATTTGCCAAATTGCTCACACTCTTGGGATAAAATTGAACAAAAACTACACGCCGCAAGAAATAAAACCAAATACCTAAGAAACCTGACCGGACTACCATTAGCCAAAACATGATTGGTGCCAAGGCTAGATACCCAAATTCCCATCACTGAAGAAAAAATTAAATAAAACAACATAAATGAGAAACTTACAACTTTTTCTTCTGGCTCAAAGTGGCCTCTCGGTATCAATCAGAATCACTTGAGCTCGAGCTGGAACTGGAACTAGATTTTCTACTGAGATTTACTAAAATAAAACAGAACTCAAATTCAAAAACATGACCAAAGCACCATATTTTTTAAGGAGTAAACATGTAAGTTGGTCCTAATAATTGTTAGGAGTACTAACTTGGTCCCTACAATTAACGAAATTTTAAAATGATTTTTTTACAAGATAAGGTTTTAAAATGTTAATTAACTTAGTTTTCTCCATCACTATTGTAACTTTTGTGTTTGTGACTTGCCATAGGCGATAAGTGAATGGTAATAGCCAAATTTGGCCTAGCCATCACGTATATATAATTTTAGTCATGATTTTGTTGAAATTACTTTGGTTAAGATTCGGTAAAGATACTTTAGTTGAGACCGAGGATAATGTGATCATGACCTAAGCAATATGTATTTGTGTCTACTTTCAGTCCAAAAATGAGCTACACAAGTTTTTAAGTAGAATACATATAATTAAATGTATTTATAAGAATCCTACTTGAAAACTTCTGTATTCTACTTTTTTTTTTTTACAAGGAAAGCCTGAGGAAAAAAAGTTGATGTAAATATAAAGAAAAAAAAACTTTTAGTCTTTGGCCACATCTAATCACGAAAAAAATTACTTTTTATATTTCATCTCTTTCTTTATTGTTTAAGGTATATCAGTTATTTAAAATGCATATTATTTTTTCACTTTTCGCACAATTAAATAATAGAAAAGAGTTACTTTTATTTCTTATCTCTCAACCTAATTAACAAATCGTCTCCTTTCTGTCGGTCCTTTTTTTTCCTAAACAAAAATGGATAACGCCAGGTTGCAAGAAATGGAGTGGAAGGATTTAGACATGTCTTGAGTTGAGAAACGAAGTGTTACCCAAAAAGAAAGGGAAATATTTTTGTGTACTGAGGGCAAAACAGTCTGATGACAAACTATTAATATTCGGCTGACACGGTCACTCACGGAAGAAGAATCCTTGATCTTATGCCCCACAAACATTACTACAAGATCATGATGAATTAATTCACATATCTCAATACTCATACTAATACCGGGTTTGGCATTTTTTTTTATATGATATCCCCCCAAGGCCAAATGCAGTAGTAATTAAACATTTAACACATGGACTTCCTATATGCTCTCTACGTACCGTTAAAAAGCCTTGATCATTCACTCACCCTTCTTTGCCGATGCAACATGAGCCGATTGAGGTGAGTTCAGTCTTCACTTTCATTTGGCACAACATTTACATTTACATTTTATGGAATTGTTTTGTGACAGAAAACTGCAAAAAACAGAAGGGCAAAGGAGAAGCCCACGAATATCTGCATTGGAGGCTGAGGCTCATGGCCAAATGAGGCGCCTCTTGGACAACGGTCAGGGACCTGCATTCCGAACTAGGGGCAGAAAGAACACAAAACTGAGGCCAAACAAGGTCTTGTTTAATATTAACGTTTTTCATGCCTTGATTAATCCCTATCTAATTATCTTTTATATAGTTCACACTCACAAGCCATTATGCAGGGTGTGAAACATTCCTGCCATCAAGATATTCAAAAGAAAAGTGGTGATGGTGAGTAAAGGTCTTCTCACCCTCAATAAGTAATTTGCACAATCAAACTGAGTTGGCTTAGGACTTGATTAAAATTATAATTTCTTATGACACTCCTAGTGCATTTAATTTACTACGTTATTGATCATGTATCAGATATACCATCAAAACTGCCATCTTCACCTTCTTTGCCAGAGAAACGAATACTTCAACTTGTACTTGACACTTTACAAAGGTGTACCTTACTTTTATCATTGTTATGTTACCAATTCGACACCTTTGTTATCTCTTGTAATTTAAGTATAATATTTTAAACTCATATAGGAGAGACACGTATGAAATATTTGCTGAACCAGTTGACCCAAACGAGGTGTGTGGTCATTTTTAGTCATAGTATTTGTGGATATTACACGGCATTCCCTTCTAATTCACTTTTTTTATGGAACTTTGTGCTAAGGTTGAGGATTATTATGCAATCGTTAAAGAGCCTATGGATTTTGGCACCATGAGGGCTAAATTACATGAGGGGATGTACAGGAGTCTAGAACAATTTGAGGTTTACAGCCTTTATTTTATATATGCTCACGTGGTTTTCTCTTGCATTAATCTAACACCATTGGTATCAATTAGCAAATATGTATGCTTAAACTGCTGTTATGGCCCGGCTCATCATCTAATTCTAATACATTGTATTTGAACAATTATGCAGCATGATGTTTTCTTAATATTCGACAACGCAATGCATTTTAACTCTTCTGGTACCATATATTTCAGGCAGGTATGGAATATAATGCTGGTGAAATTGTGGCTCCTAGTTTTATTATAAAATCTCTAATTTATCTTGATGAAATGATTTATAACCCTTTCATTTTGCAGGCTCGTGTAATCAATGAACTAGCTAAGAAAGTTTTTGATCTATTAAAAAACAATCCTGAGAAGTTTGAATTGGAATTCTCAGAAACAAGGCGAAAAGTAGGTCGGAGAAACCAAGGAGATTTTAGGGATTCCACAGACCTGAAATCCAGTGAAATAGCTAGTGTTGTGCCCTCAAAAACTGTGCCATGTTCTTCTCGTGGTACATCAAACAAGAGAAGCTTTAAGGCAACTCATGGGTGTTCTGACATTCCTAAGCATGAGATTACTGCAGGTAAGTTACTCTGTAACATTCTTGTACTCAGTTTAATATTCTACCAGCTAAATACTTTTTTTGACATTCTACTAGTTGTATTATACACAAAAAATCTGAAAAATCTCCCCCTCCCCCAAGCTTAGCTGCAAAGCTTCTTGTGTATGGTTTGTTCAACAAAACTATTTTTACATGATTTGTGTATTTAGAACATATCCAAAAAAGATAACAAAAATTTATCTATCAGGTACTGAAGAGAACAGCAGATGCAGATCTTCTGAGATTGATAGGCGATTTACTTATAGACCTTTGTCCCTTGAGGAGGATAAGTCAATATTTTCAACAGTATATGGTAAATTGAAACTGCTTGAGCACGTGAGTAATCTTGTTTGTTCTCCTTGCCTAATGCATCAACGCAGTTTGACAATTCTAGTTTGGATTGATCATACATTGTTGTTGTTTTTGTTATCCTTTATATAGGTAAATCAGGAAGATATTGGCTACAAAGATAGCTTGATGTTGTTTGCTAAAGATTTAGGACCCACTGCACAAAATATAGCTAAAAGGAAATTACTTGGATATGAAATTCGTACAGCATCTACTTCTGCTCCATGCAGACCAGATACTTCTAATGGAAGGGAAAAGGTTGAAGGCACATTGAATGCTGAAAGAGAGAAAGACTGCAGGCCCTTAGATGGTAATGCTTTGGGATGCCACAGGTGGTCCTTAGGGTGTCACAAAGAGTTCGCAAACAAGAGTTTCTGTTTTCATTCATCCTATTCTCAAGCTTGTGCTGAAGAATTTACTTACTCAGATCAAGGATCCAAAGAAACTGGTAAGAAGTCTGTGAGGATGTTATTGGACAGATCAAAGTTGCTTAATCAAGAAAATTTGTCAGCTTCAGTCCAAGAGAATTTTCAAGCTGGTAGTGTGGTGGTAGACTCAAGGTTAGAAAACAGTTGTGAGCTTCAATGTCAACCTCAGGCCATAGAAAGTAGTGATGTTTTAGATTACGTTCAAGAAAAAAGCCAATTGCAAAACAATTTCATGTTTCGTTCAAATTGTGTAACGGGTGATCGTGAAGCAACAAATGAGATTAGTTGCTCATCTGATCAGGCCATGAAGATTTTAAAATCAGACCAAACTGTGCCGTTGGCTTCTAATTTTGTTTTCAATCTTCCTTATTTGAAGACACGACTTGATCAGATTAATTCCTCAGAGTAACATAGGTTCTTACAACTGCAACAGGATTCTAGTGACAAGATGAGAACCTCTTCTGCTCTAGTGAGTTATTAGAGAATTTTGATCCGTAATCCTCCAACTAATCTGCACACTACTATTTGCGGTCACAGTCAGCCTAATACTAGTCATTGAATAATAATCAATAATAGCATACTGAGACGGCTTTGTTGTTGTCTAATCTTTTTGAAGGGTTAAGGGCCAAATGGAAATTCATGTTCTGTGTTAAAATTGCTAGGCGTTGGCCCCTTTTTCGAAGAAGACCACATTAATTAGTCGTCTAACATGAGGTATTAATTAAAGCATTAATTGGTGGTTTGTTGGAATGGAATGCTATTGTTAATTCTCTCCTTTGTTGTAAATGGTGACCATCTTTCAATAATTAATACACATGATATGTTTCTAATCAAATTTGACTGATATTTGCTAGCTAGTTATGGTACTAAGCTGCTTCATCCTGTGTCCATTTTGTAATCTTAACCTACCAACGTATGTTTGCTTGTCATGTACTGAACTATATGGAACAGGCATATTAATTGACAGATTACTTACAATGGCTTCGTATTAGGTGCTCGTAAAGTTGGTCATGGAAAAGCTCGTTGAGAATTAGTGGTCTAAAGGAAACGTTGACAGGAAAGTGTTTTGTAAATATCCAAGATTGAGGCAAAAAAAAAAAAGTTGTCTTGTCGATTTTGGAATGTACTTTTAATTTTTGAGACGAGTATATATGAAAAATAAAAATGTCATCCGTGGACCATATTTTTTTCATCCTCGCAAACGTGGAAGCTAAAGCTAAATATGTTAAAATTAATACAAATTTCTTGAAACTTTTAGAAGAATATATACAAATTGAAAGGTTGTAGAATACACAAATAAAAATCATGTACCGATAGAAAGTACAAGATCCTATTAGAATTAAGTGTCAAGATGATTATGAATATTTTAAAAGTACACTGCCATTTGTATTGTGTTTTGTAGAGTATTTCAAATGATTCATGTCTCATTATTTGGTTTTAATTTGTTTACCTTCAAATGCTTATATATCAATATCAATATATTCTAAGACTTTTCAAGCAAGTAATAAATGTAGGCTTGTATGCATAAGAGTGAGACAAATTGTCATTGTGCGCCTAAAAGTGGGTCTTTTTTTATTTTCACCGTTTAATTATTTTTAGAATTTTATTTTAATTTTGAAATTGAGCTTATATGAAAACCTGTGTATGACCATTTTTGACTTGGTCTTCCATCCTAAAACGTGGGTTGATGAAGCTACCCAATATTCACATTTTTATTCTTTAACATCCATAATTTTATTCACTAAGTTGATGGGCTTATATTAAGCTTAGAAATAATCAGTGAGCCTGTAATAATTTCTAGTTGTTTAAAATGAATGTACATGAACCATTAATCTTAAATAAATATATTGGAAGCGTTCAACTCAGCGATATGTGGGCTATTTATCAGTAGATAAGGGATGAATCTATGAGATGAGTAAGTGCAATTTGGATCTTATATATCTAGATAGAAATGAAAGTAAATAAATGGTGAGATTTAAAATGAATGATGGGAAAGGGAGGGGTGTGAATTGCTACGAATCCTACGTTCAAGGGGGGCATGGAGGCACCAGCCACTTGTGTGTTAGATTTAAAATGGGAAAGGGTTGGTTATAATGAGTTGAAAGTTGGGAGGGACAGGGTTGGTTGTTTAGTGATCTTGATCGTGGCAGTGGCTGTGGTTTGGTGGTGGCGGCAATGGCATACAGGAGAAGAAACGGAATATCCAGAGCTTCCACCTTCAGGGAAGAGGTTCATCCAGATCATGATAATGCCAATGATCCAACTCCTCTTCCATCTTTGTCCTCTTCCTTTTCCTTCACTCCATCTTCCTCATCCTCCCTTGCTGCTCAGGCCATCAAAGCCTCTGCTGCTCGTCGTGATCCCTCTCTTTCTTTTACTTTTCCCAAATCTGAACACGATCAACATCACAGATCAAAGGTAATTAATTAATTTTCTCATCATTTCATTTCATTGAGTCACATATAAGTGAAGAAAAAACCCATAAACAAAGCCTTAAGTTTTGAGTTGAAGTGTAGTGTCAAATTCACAAGTGTGGTTTGCTTGAGGGTCACTGGTGATGATCTCCCAACAATATATATACATTGATGTAATAATATCATATGCATGGCATGCAGAGCTTTCACGCTTACGGGGATGTTTCCAAGTCTGGCGTGTGGGGCGTCCTCGCCCAGAAAGCCAAAGAAATTCTGGAGGACGACAAGTCATCCCCACAACACAACAACGTCGTCAATATCATGCCCGTCGTCGACATCGACAAACTCAAATCACACTCTTTTAATACCTTTGCTCCTCCTCAGGAGAATAAGACAGCAGCAGATCACAGAACTCCAATTAGACTAAAAGAAATTTCTCCAGATCAATCAAATCAAACTGCAGAAAATACGTGGAATCCATGGCAGCAACCAGCCCAGACAGGAGGAGGAGGAGGAGCCTCTCAAACTATCCATGAAACACAACTCAAGGCATCTCGCGACGTAAGGTGGCACTAACAATTTTGTGATGATGCATGTGCTTCATTTCAATAAATATTCTCAATTGTTTCGATCGCTTTCTTTAATGACATGACACGCACGACATTTTTGTTTTGTTTTGTTTTGGTTGGGTGACATACAGGTGGCAATGGCAACAGCTGCCAAAGCAAAATTACTTCTGCGGGAGCTAAAAACCGTTAAAGCGGATTTGGCTTTTTCTAAAGCACGCTCTGCTCAACTAGAAGAAGAAAACAAAATGCTTCGGGACCGCGAGGGTACCGACAAGGGACAAAACGTTACCCGTGCAGATGATGATTTGGTTGGTATTCATAATTATTTATGTTTTTTTATTTATGTTTTCTTTTGGTTTTAAATTGCGGTCACGGTTGCAATTATGGTGAGTAAGAAAACCTTCACATCATGGGCAATTAACGAAAAAATGCGGTCGCGATGTGGTTGTGGTGAGTCGAAATACTTATGTTGCGACCGTAATTTTGATTGCAGACCGATATTTAAAACCATGTGTTTTCTACTTGTTCCTTAAATTAATTAGCTAGTGATGGATCAGATCCGGCTTCAACTAGAGACACTTCTTGCTGAGAAGGGTCGATTAGCTAGTGAGAACGAGGTATATGCACGGGAGAATCGTTTTTTACGGGAAATTGTGGAGTACCATCAGTTGACAATGCAGGATTTGGTGTATCTTGATGAGGGCATGGAAGAAGTCACAGAAATTTATCCCTTAGATGCCACTGGCACTGCAGTTCCTCATGTGTTGCCAAAGTCCCCACGCTCCCCTTTAAGTCGAGGAGGCTCGCAGACTAAATCATTTTTTTCTGTGCCACAAATACAAGAACAAGAACAAGAAAACAATGTTACATCAGAGTTAGATGAGGCTCCTCCTAGTATAGATATCTCCGTCTCAGTTTCTAAAGATCATCCGCATGCAAACTGATCCTTAATTTTATACATGTGTAGTTTGATTTAGCCTTAGATGGGTTTCTTACTCGTGGAAAATACATATATATGCACAATGCATGCATTACTTGTAAGATTTATTCACATGCATGTTTCCCAAGGAAAGAAAAATTAAAATAGGACCGACAATGGTTAGTGTTGTGTTCCCCCGAAACAAAAACACATTTGTTAATTGATTCTGTGTCCATATATATGTAACTTGCCCGCCCAGAAAGGGTTCCTTTGGCAATGCAAATTCTTCTTCTTTCTCTCCTTTTTATATATTAGCAACATGGGCAAATTTTATTACTACCAAGAGAAGTCTAACACTTACATAAAAAATTTGTTTATTCACTTGTGTTTCAAGTTTGTTTCTCACCATGAGAAGGCTCATTCTTTAAAGTTTAGTTCAAAAACTTCATAGCTTAATGGCTTCGCGAAAGTTTACCTAAAGTTTTGTTCGTTTTGTTGTTTTATTTAAGTTCAACGATTAAGAGCGTTCGATTTGTTATCATTGCAGAATCAGGTGCATGTGGCTAATATGATGTCACTAATAAAGTTTAGAATGCTAATATGATGTCACTAATAATGAAAACGAGCTTCTACCAGAATTTGTGCTTACTCTCTTGGCGCATGCCAATGATATGATACAATCATACAACTACAAAATTATCCTAATTTCTTTTTACTTTCTTGTCAATGATTTAAACTCGTTACCTTATTGTACCATCTTAAATAAATAATTTCCAGGAGTATTAAAAATAGGAAATTATTAATTATTGACATGCACTTTACAAGAAAGAAGAGCCGGGGGGCAAAGCGGATTCCCTTCCTTTCTTTCTTTTGTGTAATTTGCTTTGAAAGCAAGAAATATAATAATTTAGGAAAAGTTAAAATCATCCACGCTTTATTTAATCATTTTCTTATGTTAATAGCTACTTTATTCAGCCAAATCCTTCATTTGTGATAAGAAACTTACAGTTGCCGACGAGACAAAAAGAGGGGGAAAAGCCACTGACTTCTTATACATTCTTTTCATCTATTTTTCAGTTCCACGCCAATTACCTGTTAGCGTCAATTCGTCCAGCACATTTTTCATACGAGAAAACGCTATAATATCGCTGCTAAATGTTACTCAGGTGAAAATGCTATGTTTGTCCACACTTCAACTTAATATATATATATATATATATATATATATATATTCTTATCAGATTTTTTACAATACATTTTTTTTATTTCTTTATCTCATCAACCATCTTTTCTCATACTTCTCTTTGTTCTTTTTTTATTATAAAATTAAAATTGTTGTATAATTTGGTTTTTGAACTAATACATTAGAGCGTGGATAACTCCTGATATTTTTTTTGGTACAAAAAAAAAAACACTAATTTTACGTTACTATCAGGCATATGGTCCCCCATTTCACTACCCTAGTGGCGGATCTTTTATAAGAGGGGGGAGTCACGGTTCTTTAAAAAAAGTCATTATTAACATAATTATTAAAAGAATAAATATCTAAATCCGTCCTTTATAAATTTAGTATAAGATACGTTTCCCTCGTAATATAGAGGGCTGCGTTAGTCTTTGAAAATCACAAAGGTATTGTTGCGATGTTGGTGATCACAGCTCGAGGATAGCATTTGGGCCAAGGACACAGTTCGTAATTGACTCTGATGAGTGACTCCAATGGTGAAATCTACAAAGATTCTAACGTTTAAGTTAGAATGTGTAGGAGAAGCAGTAAGAATGAGTAAAGTTATCTATAGTTGTATTTAGCGCCAAAAACATGTTAAGTGTTAAAATAAGTGTCATTTTAATTTTTTTAATATGATATTAATTACTTTTTTTTTACTATTACTTCTCATAAGTTTCATTTTAGTTTTTCAAATGTAATATTAATAAAGTTAGTTTTATAAAATCTATTATTTTCTTTTATCTGTTTATTAGTTTTTTTTCTTAGTATAAATAAACTTAGAATACATTTATTATGAGACGGAGGGAATAGATTTGCTATGTTTCATGTGGATTAAATAGTATTTTTGGGTTAAGAACAGGTGTTAGTTTAAGTTATGAAGCCTAAAGTCTTTTGAAGCTGTTTTCTTCTTTTACCCAAATTAAATAAGGAAAGTCGGGGTCATGAGCTCCACAACAATTGCCACCAAAGTTAATTTTGTTAAGGATAAGCAATGTTAACTTAGGGGTAAAGTTGAAAGTTATTTCATAGTAGTTGTCTCCAAGACAATATTGATGCTTAGCATAGGTCGAAAACTACCACCATAATAGTTGCTCCTAAATCTGAGAAACCCAAAAGCACTGTTGAGAATGATATGAGTCATTAATCCAATTGTCTTGGTAAGATGAAGTGGTACGTTGATGGTTCGTGGTTCTGAAAGTATTGTGGTTAGTGACAAGACTCGATAATTGTACACAAAATGACCGTACATGAAAATTAATTTGTATCTTCAAAATATTATTTTAAAAACTTAAATTTAATTTCAAATGTTAACTATATCACTTTTTTTTTTTTAAATCAACCAATATATTGTATTTTTATATACCAAGTTGGTATCGAAGCAGGGGCGGACATACTTACAGAAGAAGGGGGGACTTGGCTCCCCCTTATTTTTTCAAAATTCTATTTTTAATATATATATATAATATTTAATATTAAATTAATTGTTTTATTTTAATACTTTATTATATATAATAGTATTTAAGTATTATTTATTTATTATTGAAAAAATATTTTATTCCTTTTTTATAGTATTGAGTACAGAAACAATGACATTTCCCCCTCTTTTTAGACAAATATCCTATTTTTTATAGATACTATTTTTCTTTTTATAGTCTTCATAACTGAAATAATTATATTTCTTTCTTTTTTAAAAAAAGTATTCAATTTTATTTTTCCTTTGTTAATATATTTTATTTTATAATGTATTTTTGTTATTTTAAAGGTTATAAATATTTACATTTGGTTATAAATGACTTTATTATCTTTTTGTTTTATATTGATTTGAGGAATTAAATATTATTTATAATTAATTTTTGTCTGAGATAACATAGAATATATAATAATAAATTGATAATTTTAATTTTGAGAGATACTAATAATTATTCTCTCTTTTTGTTATTATTTATATATTCTTTTTTTTTGTTTCTCTTACATATTTTATTATTGATCTTGTCATTATTAGGCTCCCATCTATTAAGTTGTATACTAACAAATTATTGGTCTGAGTAGTAGTGGATTCAATTATCTTAAATAAGATTTTGAGTTTGAACATTATGGATGAAAAAACGTGATTGAAATGAAAAATTCCACCAAAGATGATCAGTTAGATTCTCTAATAAAGATTAATCATCAAACATAGTCGATAAATATTTCATATTAATAACATGATATAATAATAATAAAAATATTAAGTTGTACAAGATATTCATCAAAATTCATTTTAATAGATTTTGGGTTTTTTCTTATAAAATAAATAGTTAATGTAATTTTTTATTATAAAATTTTCTAAGTTATATTTGACCCCTAATTTCGTTGGGTCTGCCACTGACCAAGAGTGTTAAGAAATCAGTCAAGATCCAAAATAAGGATGATCAAAGTAACCAGGTTAAGGGATATTATATCTCTCAAGAATATAAATACTATGTAACCTCGCCTGATATATCCCCCCAACAACAGCAAAAAAAGTGTGTAAATCATATCTATTTTCCTACGTGAAAGAAAAAGATTCTATGTTCCTAAAACTCCTCCAAAGGCACAATGCTACTTAACCCTACATGAATCAAACCCCCCGATACCAATCAGATGTGGGATAGAGCTCCATTAGATTCTTCTTTAAGGGAGTTCCCATTAAACTCATGTCCCCATACACGATACAACTAAGGAACCATGTGCCCATGACCAACGAATCATACAAGCATCATTCAAACATGCTTTGGTATTGCTTGCCCATAGCACATAACTGAAGCTGAACAAAGGGTCTTTTTGAGAAATCCACGTCAATGAAGTAAAGACAAAATCATCAACCAACTTACTCCAATTTGTCATCGCATCATTGAAGAGAATTGAATTTCTCATCTTCCTTAAACAAAATAAAATTGCACACCAAATACTTTGCCACCAAACCTTTTTAATATTGATGACCCCATAAATGAGTTTTGCTAGTAGTGAGCTTCAATGGACAAAGGCAACACCGTAGCAAAACTCATTGATCTCCACGAATACACTACATTCCATATCTGAGAAACTACCCTATATGAAAAGAAAAGGTGTTGCATTGTCTACCCATGAATATGACAAAAAGGATATAAGAGCTGGTCAGAATTAATAACGTTTCTTCTTTGAAGGTTGTCTTTTATAGGAAATCTATTTCTTAGTAATTTCCAAATGAACGACATAGCCTTTTGAGGGATTCTAAACTGCCACATTTGTCAGAATGTTTCCTTAGGCTTATGAAGTCCACCACTGCTAGAAATCCATGTATAAGTTTAATTAGAAGAGTATTTCCCATTAGAGTTACCCTTCCACTCCCACGAATCCAATCCTGCAAAAGAAAATCTAGCATTATCCAACAAATAGGATAGCTAATGAATGAGTTTCATCTCCTACTCAAAGGCTTTTCTATGCCACTTGAGGTCCCAAAGCCAAATTTTGGATCTGATAGCATGTATAGTGGAGGATACATATCTACCAACTTGTTCCCCTCTAGTCACCCATCATGCCAAAATCTCGTTGTATCATGTACACCGATATTCCACTCAACACCTTTATCAAACCAATTATCCAAGTTTTTACTGCCACAAACAAACTCAAGATATTTCCACCAAGTAGACTCCCAATACACTTCCTCCTCCCTTAAAAGCCCTTTTCATTCCTCATATTTTGACTCTAACACCTTTACCCAAAACTCCCCCTCATTGTGAAAAAGATTTCACTTTCATTTTCCTAACAATGCATCATTAAAATGCCAAATATTTTTCACCCCTAAACTTCAACACTTTCTCCTAGCACCAATAATCTCCCAATTTACCCAAGGAATTTTTTTATTCTCCATATCCCCACCCCCAAGAATCTCCTTTGGATAGCCACAAGCTTTTTGCATACCATATTAGAGAATTTTTGCATGATTGGTTCCACATTTGGTCCTTCTTAGGATTGGCCCCAATGTAGATTCCAAGGTAGACAAAAGGGAAGGAAAGCATCCTACAATTCAACACGTTCGCAAATCTTTTAACATCCCTCCTTGGCAATCCAATAGCTCCACAACTACTTTTATAGAAGTTGACTCTAAGACTAGATACTAGCTCAAAAGCCTTTAGAATAGTTTTGATTGTGAATACATTTCTAGTGCTTGCTTCTCCCACAAAAATAATATCATATGCATATTTGAGCAAACTAACCTCCCATTCCTCCTCTCGTATTCTATATCTTGAGAACAAATTGCTACTTTTTGCTTCCTTAATCAAACCACTCAACCCCTCCACAACAAAAAGAAACAAAAAAGGTGTCAATGGATCACCTTAGCAAAGTCCTCTATGGCATTTAAATTCAAGTCATGGACTACTGTTCACTAAAACTGCAGCCCAACTTGAATGCAAACATCAATATATCTACTTTACCCATTTCTCTTTAAATCTCAACCTTTGTAGCATATAAATAAGGAATTTCCATGATATTGAATCATATGCCTTTTCAAAATCCACTTTGAACAAAAGACATTTTCTCTTTTTCCACATTGCCTCCTCCACCACTTCATTAGCCACCAACACAAGAGTTGCCTACCTTCTAGAAAGGAACTTTGCCTAGCAATTACTTCTCCTAATACTTTTATCATTCTATTAGTAATTTAGCCAAAATTTTATACAAACAACCAACAAGGGAGATGGGTCTAAAGTCACCAAAGCATTTAAGGATTATCACATTTTGCAATTAAGACTATGATTAAAGAATTTGTACCCCTAAGGAGCACCCCATGAGTATGGGACTCCGAAAGAAACCTCAAAATATTAACTTTCAACACATCCCAAAACTCTTTGAGAAAAAGAAAATTAAAACCATTGGAACCGAGGTTCTTGGAACTACAACAATCCCAAATTGCTTCTTTGACCTCATTCTCTTTCAATTCCATAGTGAGCATAACATTTGCTTCTCTAGAGATGAGTTTAAATTCCACCCTGTCAGCTATCTATGAGCCAACTTTTATGATCAAAGTTTACAATATTAATTACCATACCCTTCCAATCATCCCCTACAGACTTCTTCTTCTTGTTATTTTTCACTCTCCATACTTTCTTAACTGGCCGCCCCTTCAACTTCCCATCATTGGTGTGAATTCTGATATGTCCATTGTTGTGGTCAAAAGGTAAGGACTTTAACGACTGATTCATGAAATTATCTCTACCTTCATCTTTAGCTTGATGTTGGTACTGCTCCCTATATGAAGAAACTTGGTGAGGCTGGTGCAGTGAATTTTTCGGGGAAAAGAAATCACCAGTTCTGTATCTGGGTAAATTCACATTAATTTTCTGATTACCAATGTGAATGTTATCTGGTTCCTTTTCTAGTGACTTTGGATACTTGAAAAGCAAATAAAGCCAAATCTCCTACCCCATTTATTTTTCCTCTCAACTATGAAAACCTCCTTAATTCACTCTCATATCTACCAAAGATACTCCTGAATTCCTCTACACCAAAACCATCCGAGAAGTGTGAAAAAAGTAAGTCACCACATTTGGTTTGAGCGATTTCCTGTTTTTCACCAAAGTCCAGCCTTCATCACCACCCTTACTAACTCCCCCACCTTGATCCTTCCTCACGTCGTCACATAGTTTCCCAGAAGAACCACCCTCACACTGTTTCCCTGACCTTCACTACACTCGAAGAACCCCCAATCTGTTCCCCTTTCCACCTCGCTACACTCAGAGGATCATCATCCATGGTTCCGAAGATCATTTTCTACTGGATACTCCTACTTAATTTATTGGTTTGGTTGTATTCAAATGTTACATCACTAAAATATAATTCAATTAGACAAAGGATAATATAATTTATGATTCCTTATTACAACATTTTTCAAATTGCATAGCCTTCACTAGGGATGCAAAGTGAAAGCATGCCTATTTCCAAATGCATATTATGTTCATATATCGTGGCTAACAATAGCACACTCAGCTACGACATTAATAACCAAGAAATAAGTGTGAGTAATGTGTAAGTAACGCAAGATAGATATACCGTTGCGTAGTACAGACACGCCGAGTTATGTTGATTTCATTTCATGGTTTACTTTTGAGAAAAATTGTTTTTTTTTTTTTTACCAAACAGGGTATTCTTGTAAAACAATATATAAAAATAGGTGTTTTTCAAAATTAACTATGTGGGGGCAGAAAAATATGTTTGAAATTATGTTGTAAGAAAAATCATGCCAACAATACATAGGGCACCGATTAAAATAACATGTTGAAAACATAGCTTTATCAAAATAATTTGTGCTGCAATTAAGTCAAACTTTTTTTTTACTTGATCACACACTTCAAATACAAGATTTTACAAATCCTAGAAAACTAAAAAGACCTAACACATTATTTATTAATTTTACACATCTCCCACACAAATCAAAATTAAGTATCTAAAATTCCTAAATAATTAATCACATTACTAGTGTGTTTAAATTAAATATTACCCAAATCCGATGAATCATAATCTTAATTCATTTTTAACAAAATTAAACGGTGTAATTAATTGTGGCTCACTTTTTTACCAAATTCTAACCCAAATGAACACTATGACTCATTCATCATTCATCACTGCTCGCTGAACTGAGCTGTACGTCATTTTAGATTTTCATTGAAATTGAGGTTAAGGTCCAAAAAGAATTCATGGAGATTATTGGATTTAAATGACCGTAACTTCAATATCCTCGCATGTTGTATCCAAAATACAGATAAACACTCTTTTCATTATTGTTGCGTAAGATTAAATTCATGAATGATGAATGCAATAGCTTCTATTTTTAGTAGGCAGATATTGATACATCTTCAATGAATTGAATTGATTCACGAGTGTTTCTGCGCTGCACTCCAACGAACGAAGGAAAAAAAACCAACTACCATCACATTTAATTTGGAGCCACTTGGTTTCGGGACAGAACAATTTGGTATATATGTAAAATAAGTAGGGTCATCCGTGTAAAAAAAGACTCACTCATATAGAGTGTGTGCCTTTATTTGTTTATATTCATTTTTTTTTGGTGAAGAGTCATCAGTCATGTGTGTGAATTTCTTTAACAAGTTTTTTTTTTTTCTTTATTCTTTTTCCCCTTACCGATAACTGTGTTTGTTTTCTCCTACTAGTAGTTCTTATTGTCCATTATTTCTGTTCTTACTTCGTTCGCAGACTTGATTAAAGATTTTTTTGTTCAATAAACAAATCATTTAGGAAATATATTTATTTTACTTTTTTTAAAATAATCAAAAGCTACAATAATATAAAATTGGATCAAAATCTAAAGTTATTTTAAATAACTTTTCATAAAATCATTTTTTTTCAATATGTAACAAACTCGTGATAAACATATTGAAAATAAGGACATTAAATTTTAATCCAACTTATTCATGGCTTTTCTTTATTTGAGTTTAAGTCTATTTAGTCTATCTAATCGTAAATTAATTCTTTTTTGGGTAGGTAAAAAATTATTATACAAAAAAAAAAAAAAACAACGCAAATTCAAACCGGACTTTGAGTTTTTCTTTTAACTAAATGAAAATGGATTTTTTTATTTTCATAAACAGAACTCAATGAAACCAAGTTATCATTTTGTCATTTCTACGTAAGCTTAACTAATAATAGAACCCTCCATACGAGTTTACGAGATAAGACAGACTTTTTTTAAATTATTTATATTAGTTAATATAAAAATATAAAAAATAAATTTTAATGTATTATTATTAAAAGTACACATATATTCAATTAAACAATATTATTATATAAAATAACATTAAAAAACATCAATTACGTGGATGAAAGTCTTAAATATATTAAAAATACTTAAAATAAAAGTTTATTGCTCATAGTAATTTTAAATGATATATTCATTAAATCTTAAGATCTAAATAGTGAGCTTTTGAAACTGAAACTCACGTAAGAAAAAAAATAAAAGAATAAAAATAATAATCTTATTGGACTTAAGAAAGATTACCTCGCCGAAAAATAAAATAAAATATGATATAGTCATAGTGTAATTTATTATTAAGAGAATATTGAATGATGGGAAAAGGTTTGAGAGAGAAGAAGAAAGGCATTGAATGGAAGGGGAAGGGGGCGAAGGTTGGATTTTAGGAGTAAATTAGATATAGATTTGAGAATAGAATAGAACAATGTTGTTTGGTGTTTTTGTTTTGCAACGGGCCACAAAAACAGTGACGCTGCTTTCTGCTTTTGTTGTGGTGTGCCCCCGGTGGTGAGTCTCAACTCTCAAGTGGACCTCAACCACTCTAGTCTTCAACTTACTTATCTCCTTCCCTCTTCTACAGCCCAGTCTCAAGTGGAGTATGATCCCAACCAAAATGCAGTAATGGAGGACTCCGATGAAGATATTGTCTGCAACTGGGTGCCTCCGTCCCCCAAATAATGGATTTAGGGCTTTCAATCCCTTTTTGGAGGACCAGAACAAGATTCCCCATTGCTTCCCTTGCCTTTTCCCATTAGTTGCAACGGTTCAATTCAAAGCTGCTGCTTCTTTATAATATTGTTCTTTATACCCTTTGTTCTCCATATAACCCAACAACTCACAACTTTATTATTATTATTCTCCATGAGGCTTCATCATCTTCTTCTTCTGCTGCTGCTTCTTCTTCTATGCTTTTCTGCTCCTCATGTCAGGGCTCAGTCTAGCGAAGCCAGGTCCCTTGACGCAATTCTGCAAGAATACGCCTTCAAGGCTTTGGTCAAACCCAGAACAGGTACCATTTACAACGCAACAGCAACTCAGCTTCCTTCCAATTTGACCGGGGTTCAGATTGCCGCATTGAGATTAAGGAGTGGCAGCATGAGGAGAAGGGGGTTTCCCAGTTACAACGAGTTTGAGATTCCCATAGGGGTCATTGTCAAACCATATGTGAAGAGGCTCGTTTTGGTGTACCAAAATTTGGGGAATTGGTCCAACAGCTACTACCCTCTGCCCAATTACACTTACTTGGCTCCAGTTCTGGGACTCTTGGCTTACAATGCCTCCAATTTGTCGGCTACTAATTTACCAACGCTCAATGTTAATGCCTCTGGTGACCCTATCAAGGTCAAGTTTCTCCATGTCAAGGTTCCTCCTCTGGGTGCTGTTGCAAAATGTGTTTGGTTTGATTTGCAGGGATCTTCCAATTTCAGCAATGTAACAGGAGGCAACACTTGCTCCACCTCCTCGCAGGGCCATTTTTCTATCGTCGTCGAGTCTTCTGCTCTTCCACCACCGGCTCCTTCTCAACCGCCGTCACCACCACCACCACCACCTCCACCACCACCAGCAGTTGTTCCAAAGGAGAGCAAGAGTAGCAACAAGGTTGGGGTTGTTGTGGGGTCTGTCTTGGGTGGACTTGTATTCTTAGTGTTGCTGAGTTTGCTGGTCTTGTGGCTGCTTAAGTACAAACAAAAAAAGAAAATACAACAGATGGAGAGGGCTGCAGATGCCGGAGAAGCACTTAATATGGCCTCTGTTGGGGATACTAAAGCACCTGCTGCCACGGTTACTCGAACGCAGCCTACCCTTGAACATGAATATGCGCCCTGACAGACACTCATGTGCAAGCTCCTGCTGTATTCATAAATTCTTCAAACACCTCTTTTTGGTGGTTGTTTGCTTAGGCTCTTCTCTTTCCCTTGGTTAGTTTATACTAGTGGTAAATGGTAATATAGTATAGATTTTTTGTGTAAAGTAAATCTGTTTATTATTATCTCCTTTGTGATTCATTGTGGTGTGAATGTATGTACCAGCCCAAAGTGATTCTATATGTGATGAATTCAGTTGTTCCATTGACAAGGAATAAAAATGTAGCTCCTACTTTTGGGATTATTTTTACTGATCCTCTTTGCTCCTGTTTTGAAACTCGATAAATTGGTATGAACTGTAGGCTCACAAATGCCTGTTATTGCTCCTGCAAAAAGCATTCTTGGGAATTCATTGTGGGCTTATTTTTGCCTTGTCTCTGCTTTTGTTGGCATTGAATTGCTAATATAGGATTTAGGTAGGATATAGAAAAGGGAACTTGATCATGAAGAAAGCAAATGGCTTAGAATTAGATTATTCAAGTTGTAACTGTGGTCTGTGGCTGTGTTCATTGTATGTTCCTGGTCTCCTAATTATGTTTCCAAGCAAACAAGTGAGCAAATTAACTCGAGATATGCTGCTGAGTGGTAGTCCTTGTTGCAGCACATCAATCTTCATACTTTTGCTTGCAATGCTTTCCTCTCCTCTATCCTTCAGAAGAACCACACAGAAAGAACATCCTACCAACCATAAGTTGTGGATAAAACTAACTTACACGACTTGCATAAGCAACCATCCATTGATTCATTTGTTCTATGAATAACACTGAAACTAGGTGCACATAATTGATGGACAAGAATGATTTTCCTGCCCTTCTCAGGGTGTGAATGTTTGACTAGATACATATATGGGATCGGTTACTCGGTTTTTCAGTTTTCACTTTTCAAGGATTGATATTCAGATGTGATCAAACTTGATGTCCAAAATTGCAGCCAAATGCTCCTATCACGATATCTTCCCTTTTCAGATTGACATTTTATTGTCGTAAAATTCGGGACAACGCATGGCCAACTAATCCAATTAGTTTGCTATGACTTTAAGCTTAGAAGCCGTCAGAACAACGCATGTCCAAACATCAGGACCCTTTCTTTAAGTTTTGAAAAGGATAAATATATTAGTAGTATTTTGAAAAAGTCATAAGTTATTGTTTATAAATTTCCAGAAATACTAAAATATTTTTAGGCATTAAATTTAGAGAAAAAGGAGTATACACTAACATTATAAAAAAATTATACCATCATCTAATTACAATCTAATATGTTAAATTTGTTGACTTTTATGATAATGACTTTATAAGTCATATTAATGATGAATTATGATTGGACATATTATAAAAATATTTTATATATTTAGTGCATATCTTTAAACTCTTAAATTTATTTAAATATTATAGTTTTCAAAAACATTTTGTATTACAACGTACATTTTTCTTAATAAAAAAAACAAACGAATATTTTTCTGTCTTTTCCGTTTAAATTACCACCCTCTAAAACACTTTGTGGAGAATTCATAAATAGGATTCCTAAAAGAATTGATGAATATTCCATTTTCCTATAACTATTGTGCTTATAATGAATTATCATGAAAATTTTAGTAACTTTAAAGTCAGTTTCTACATGAAAGTTTTATCTTCAGCTATAAAAATGAGAAAATTTTGTTCTTCTTTATTCACAAACTTATATTTTCATCAATTGTTTATATTTTACCGATGAGAAACTCTTTTTTCCATGTTAATTTTGTAAAATTGTTAAAACATTCGTTCGCCTTAAATAAAACTGATAAAAGGTAACCTGAATTGCTTTAACTCTACCCTGAACATGAAGTGACCAAAATACAATAATAAAAGCTTATAAATTTTAGTTTATATTTTAGTCCCATGAAAAAAATATATAAAATTGATTGAATAATTAAGAAAGAAGAAAATATCGTGGATTCAATCCCTCCTGCTAACAACAAACTAACCATTAATGATAAAATAAAAAAAAAAAATGTCCCGTAAAGAATCATTGATTTATTTCTCTTTCAAATAACATAACTAATATTACACGTTTTTTTTCTTCTTTTACACCAGTTGATACTCAAAATATATATTTTTATTATTAGCATCCAAAGGAATCAAAGAAGAGGCATGTCTCTAAATGGCTGGATGAGATACGATGAGTGGAGAAGGAATGACATCCACAGCTCAGCAGCACCGACGCCAAAAAAAATCAGTTTAAAACTCAATTATTAAGTTGTGTCTTTTTGCAAAGCTAGCCCTAGGGAGGTTTACATACATATGAATTTATTGTTTTATTACTGTGTTCTTTGGTGCCTTGGAAGCCACCGCTCCATACCGCAGCCCAAACTGAATTGTCGACCCTTCTCCAAAGGCATACATGATACATATAATGGAAAGAATTTTAATTTCCACCACAATTTACACCTTTTCACTTTTTGCCCACTCAATTGGCCAAACTTTGAAGCTACCTAGTATACTGCAAAACTTAAGGGATTATTAAATTTTAAAAAAATATATTTTCTATTTTTTTTATATTTGACTAAAAAATGTTATCATATTTTACTTTATTTCTTATGTTCGGAATTTATTTTCATTGTTATCTATATAAATATTAAAAAAGTGTCATTTTATAATTAAAAATACAAATGCAAAATTTCTAAAAAATATGTTTTTTTTTCAAACGTGAAAGTTCCTCTAGGGACATTTGGTGTGAAAACTAAATATTTTATGCTTCCACTTTTAAATACAAAAATGACACCTTATTTTAACTGTATTTGTTATATTAAAATATTTGTATAAAAAGGTGAAAAAATAAATTTATTTTCATTATTTCTTATATACACTTTTACAGATAGAATTTTTTTTACAACGAAATAAGAAAATAAAGAAATATTTTTTCAAACCAAATACTATATAACCTTTTCACCAAGTAACCAAACTACATTTTATGTCACTAATACAATAGTTTGTTAACTGCTTCACAACAATTAGTAAATTTATTTAATTTAGTTAATAATATTAAAATGTTAACAATTTTTTTTTTAAAATCATCCTTTTAACTACTTACACCTTGCATGCTTTATGTTATGAGGACATAATATAATAAAGGCTCTATCGTCTCCAGGTACCGACTAATCTCTAACGGTTGATCGACTCGTTTCAAGGTTAGATTGAGTTATGATTGAACCTAACAACAAACTAGGTAGCACATCACATCTCTGACATGACACATAGACGCAATGACACATTCGTAACACATACAAAATCGACATGATCATAAGTACACAAACAGTATCTTGTGAAAAGTCAATATTATGAGGACACATGTAAAGAGTTATTGGAGAACACTTCATATAAATAGTGGTGAGTTTCAAGCTTCACCTCAGATTCATGATTAGGCATAGCTAGGATGGAGCATAGTGGAGCCTCTAAGCCTTGGGACATTCTGTCCTCCCTTCAATGTCCTTCTAACATGAATATATTTACTTTTTATAATCTCTTCCCACCATATCACTTAATTATTCAGTACATTTTTACTTAATGACATGTGTTAAAAAAAAAACGATAGATGTAATGGACAATTTGAAAGACAACCTTCACAAAATTGGACTGCAAAACTGGCTAGAGGTCATAATGTAATGCATTACTCAATATTGTTTGTTCCTAATAACCAAGCAAACAAATGACTAGGACGGGTCAGCATAATCTCAAGCTCCATCAGAGCATCTTGACATTTATGCAGAATAGCTTAAACCTCGAGATGCAAAATTGATTTCAAGACAAGATGAATACTAAAAATACACACAGCTGAGTGGAGGCAAGGATATGTTTTGTTTTGTTGAAAAGATAATAAAAAATAGGGCACAATCCTTCTTATTTTCTTTCCAATTTTCGCAAAGTATGGATTGGCTTGTCTAATTATTCATAAACCATCAATATCGAGTTCTATTCTCAATCACAAAAGTCCTTAAAAATTCTAAAAGGCAAGAAACATATCGAAGTCCAATTGTAGTGACTGATCCATTCTGCTTCCTTGGAAAAGCTTGAGCATCAGAAAAACAAAACATTTCCTTCACAACCACACTGATAAAACAACCTACATTTTCACACACAAGAAAAGTTATGATTTCTATTTTATGCATAAAGAAAAGGATAAATTACATTTTATCCACATGTAGGTTCACCCACTTTCTAATTACCTATTTTTGTTGTGTCACTCACCCCTTACTCGCTAGAGGTTTTTTTTTTACCCCCGTAAAAGACAAAAGTCAGGGGTGATAAAATGTTAAGCTATCGTGCCAAATAGAAGGCTAACGTTTTTAACTTAAACCAAAATTGAGAAAGCGTGAAACTACAAGTTAATTGAGTTTAATTTGACAAAAGAAAATCAACCTCTAGCTCAAGGTACCTGTTAGCTTTCTTCGGAAAAAAGCTCACAGACACATGTTAGTGATGTTACCCTGAGCATGAAAAAATGTACAGATATCAATTGTCCTTTTAGTTGTCGAAATCACAAGTTCTTTTTTATAATAAAAAGAAAAAAAAATCATAAAAGAGAGTACAAGAACAAAAGTATATGATGATCAACTAAAGAAAGTAAGAAACACTAAACAAAAGAAAGAAACTACGTAAAAGATATCACATGAAGGAGAATAATCTAGGCAATCCCTCTAAATATCCAACAAAGAACCCATCCTAAAACAGCCACTAGCTAAGCAACATAAAGAGGTATATAATCATTGAAAACATTTGTTATAGAGAGAGTAATAGCAAAACATTATCATTGAAAATTCTAGAAGAGGTATATAATCGAATAAATAGAGACTCGGGCATGAGGATATGTAATACTAAGCGTTGCCCATAACACAGCATTCTTGCTATGATTCACAGCTTCCAGCCATATCAAACTCGTCTTAGTTGCTTTTCTTTTTTCTTTTCATGGAGACTCGCTCACATAATCCAACCATTTTAATATTATTAATTTATTATTTAATCAATTTAGTTTAAATTTTTTTAATCTAATCTTATTCAATCCAATTTAAAACAGTTTGGATTAAATTTGTTTTCAATTTGAATCCTACTTTTATCTTTTTCAGAAAATATTAAATAAAAATAAAATATACAATAAAAAATAATTCAAAACATATATGTCATTATATAAGTAATAATAGAATATTTTATATTTTAACTAGTAAAAATATCTTTAATTAAATATTTTTTCATAAATAGATTATATAAGTTTAAACTTGATAATTTTATAAATATCTAAGAAATAAAAATAAAAATAAGTAATATTGTAAATTAATGAATAAAAATATATACTATGAATAAGTTTGATTTCGATCGATTTCTAAAATCAAATGTAATATCCGATCCAATAAAAAATTTCAGTTTTTCAATTTTATAATCCGTTTGGTTTTTAATTCATTCGGTTTTTAGTGTTATTCAAAAACGAGTGAATGAAGTGAAGGGAACCCACCCCACGAGTTTCATGGTCTGCACGGTGGCGAGATTGTCGGAGGAGAGGGCGATGGCGGACTGGAGGAGCTGGAGAGGGGTCGGGTTCGGAGGGAGGTTCTGGGATGGGGAGAGAGGGGCTTCACATTGCTGCTGGAAGCGCGTCGCGGCACAGGCTTGTTGGAGAGAGAGAGAGAGCGAACGAGTGAATGAAGTGAAAGGAACCCACCCCACAAGTTTCTGGGATGTGTGGACCAATTATATCCACTGTTCATTCTACAGTGAAAATGGACACAACAAAACTTAAGTAGTTGATTTCGACAATAAAATGTCAACCTGAAAAGGGAAGATATCGTGATAGGAGCATTGGGCTGCAATTTTGGACATTCCATTTCACATCTGAATTTCATCCTTGAAAACTAAAAAACGAAAGTAACCGACCCCATACGTCTATCTAGTCAAACATTCACACCCTGAGAAGGGAAGGAAAATCAATCATTCTTGTCCATCAATTATGAGCACCTGGTTTCAGTGTTACCATCATTCATAGTACAAATGAATCAATGGATGGTTGCTTATGCAAGTCGTGCAAGTTAGTTTTATGCACAACTTATTGTTGGTAGGATGTTCTTTCTTTCTTTCTGTGTGGTTCTTCTAAAGTATAGAGGAGAGGAAAGCATTGCAAGCAAAAGTATGAAGATTGATGTGCTGCAACAAGGGCTACCACTCAGCAGCATATCTTGAGTTACTTTGCTCACTTGTTTGGTTGGAAACATAATTAGGAGACCAGGAACATACAATAAACACAGCCACATTTACAACTTGAATAATCTAATTCTAAGCCATTTGCTTTCTTCATGATCAAGTTCCCTTTTCTATATCCTACCTAAATCCTATATTAGCAATTCAATGCCAACAAAAGCAGAGACAAGGCAAAAATAAGCCCACAATGAATTCCCTAGAGTGCTTTTTGCAGGAGCAATAACAGGCATTTGTGAGCCAACAGTTCATACCAATTTATCGAGTTTCAAAACAGGAGCAAAGAGGATCAGTAAAAATAATCCCAAAGGTAGGAGCTATATTTTTATTCCTTGTCAATGGAACAAGTGAGTTCATCACATATAGAATCACTTTGGGCTGGTACATACATTCACACCACAATGAATCACAAAGGAGATAAAAATAAACAGATTTACTTTACATAAAAAATATATACTATATTACCATTTACCACCAGTATAAACTAACCAAGGGGAAGAGAAGAGCCTAAGCAAACAACCACCAAAAAGAGGTGTTTGACGAATTTATGAATACAGCAGGAGCTTGCACATAAGAGTGTGTGTCAGGGCACATATTCATGTTCAAGGGTAGGCTGCGTTTGAGTAACCGTGGCAGCAGGTGCTTTAGTATCCCCAACAGAGGCCATATTAAGTGCTTCTCTGGCATCTGCACCCGTTTCCATCTGTTGTATTTTCTTTTTTTGTTGTACTTAAGCAGCCACAAAACCAGCAAACTCAGCAACACTAAGAATACAAGTCCACCCAAGACAGACCCCACAATAACCCCAACCTTGTTGCTACTCTTGCTCTCCTTTGGAACAACTGCTGCTGCTGCGGCTGGTGATGGCGGTTGAGAAGGAGCTGGAGGTGGAAGAGCAGAAGACTCGGTGACAATAGAAAAATGGCCCTGCGAGGAGGTGGAGCAAGTGTTGCCTCCTGTTACATTGCTGAAACTGGAAGAACCCTGCAAATCAAACCAAACACATTTTGCAACAGCACCCAGAGGAGGAGCTTTGACATGGTGGAACTTGACCTTGATAGGGTCACCAGAGGAATTAACATTGAGCATTGGTAAATTAGTAGCTGACAAATTGGAGGCATTGTAAGCCATGAGTCCCAGGACTGTAGCCAAGTAAGTGTAATTGGGTAAAGGGTAGTAGCAGATGGGCCAATTCCCCAAATTTTGGTAAACCAAAACCAGCCTCTTCACTTATGGTTTGGCAATGACCCCTATGGGAATCTCAAACATGTTGTAAATGGGAAACCCCCTTCTCCTCATGCTGCCACTCCTTAATCTCAATTCGGCAATCTTAACCCCAGTCAAATTGGAAGGAAGCTGAGTTGTTGCATTTCTTTCTGTTACATCACATTAACAATCATATCAATAATTTTTGTTTCTTTCTCCGATCTCTGTCTTATGATGCAGAGAGCCCAAGGTATCCAAGAATATTTTTCTTTATTTAGTTTTCTTAATAACTCGGATTCAGTGTGGCATTTTCCAGTAATTGACGGAATAAGTCATGGCATGACATATTATCTAGCTTCTCGGCCCAGTTTGCAACAAGAGCTCTTATTGGCTATCAAGTTTAGTTTTCACTCGCCATGTGAAGATTCAATTCTTCAAGGATCACATAAATATCTTCCAGACCCAAATGGACTATATTCCCAGCTGAAAATGTGTAAACTTTCTTTCTCACCTCAATCCAACTCTGGCCAGGA
>PYAF01001448.1:100987-112886 GCA_007407185.1 Glycine tomentella
GACACCCTCACTCTTGCAGAGTCATCCCATCTTCCATTTGCAGCATAAATATTTGACAGCAGCATGAAGCTCCCAGTTATTTTTGACTTCAGGGTTAGAATTTGTGAAGCTGTTTCTTCTACAATGTCCATATCTTTGTACATTCTGCATGAGTTCAGAAGAGCTCCCCAAACATACTCATTAGGTTCAATTGGCATGTCTCGAACAATATCAGTTGCTTCTTTCAAAAGTCCAGCACGACCAAGGAGATCAACCATGCATGCATAGTGCTCTAAATTGGGTTCAATTCTAAACTCTGTGACCATCCGATCAAAAAGGTTACGACCAGCAGCAACAAGTCCAGCGTGACTGCAAGCAGATAGAATAGCAACAAAAGTGATGTTGTCTGGCTTCATTCCGGCTCTAATCATCTCATTGAAAGTTCTCAAAGCATTCTCCCCAAGCCCATGCATTCCATAACCACCAATTAAAGAGTTCCATGAGATTAAATCTCTACCCTCAATGTTATCAAACACTAAATGTCCTTCCTTGAAATCCCCACACTTCATATACATGTTAATCAGACCATTTCCCACCAAAATATTGTCACTCATCATATTCCTAATGGCATAACCATGGAGCTCCCTGCCAAGGTTCAATGCTGCTAACTCAGCACAAACTGATAAAACGCTGGAAATTGTCACACAATTGGCCATTACTTTGGCAAGCTGCATTTGCCTAAACAGTTCTAGTGACTTCTCACCATGCCCCTTATAAGCAAAACCACTAATCACTGCACTCCAACTTATCACATTGGGCCTCAACGGGGAATGGTCATCTGAATCTGATTTCTCCATATGCAAAAATGCTGCATAGGCCTCGTCACACAATCCAGATTCAGCATATGACGATATCAAAGCATTCCAACTCACTAGGTTCTTGTTCTTTATTTCCAAAAATACTTTATGTGCATCCCCTATATGTTGGTGCTTCCCATAAGTCCCTATTAGTGCATTTTTCACAAACAAATAATCTTCATAGCCACCTTTAACAACATACCCATGGATTTCTTTGCCCCAGTCAACTTCAGCCATATCAGCACACACAGATATCCCCACAGCCAGTGCTTCGGCACCAATTTCAATTCCTCTTGTCCTCATCACCTTAAACAACTCAAGAGTTTCAACATAAAGCCCACATCTAGCATGGCTCGACAAGAGTGAGGTCCACGTCACAGAGTTCGGCTGCAAACCTTCCAACTCCATCCGCTTAAAAATCCTAGAAGCACCAAGAGAATCACGATTTAAGGCATAACCTGACACCATAGTATTCCACGAGACAATACTTCTCACAAACATTCCGTCAAACAGATGGCGTGCATCCTCCATTCGCCCAAGCTTCCCATACATACCCACGAGTTCATTCACGACATGAAGGTGATTCCGAAACCCCATTTGCAAAGCATGACAATGGACAATCCTGCAGAGATAAGAGCTACCCAGAGACGAGCAAGCCCGTATTACCAATGGAAGAGTGAAGCCATCGGGCAAAAATCCAAGCTTTCGCATTTCAACATAAAGCTCAAGTGCGTGTTGATGGTACCCATGAGAGACATTGGCTCTGATAATGGAGTTCCACAAAAGAAGATGGTGGAGTGACTCAAGAGGGATTGCATCAAAGACTTTGCGAGCGTGAGAGAGAAAGGCAAAGCGGGCGTAAACGGTTATGAGCCTGGCGGCCAAGAAGGGTAAACGATGCGCGGAGGTGAGAACCAATTGGGAGTGAAGCTGGCGAGCTTGTTGGAGAGTGAAGCAGCGTTGAAAAAAGGCGTGGAAGGAGTCAAAGAGTTCATCATTGTGGACGTGGGAGATGAGAAAAATGGGTTGAAATCGTGAAAAGAGAGAGCGGAAGCGCTCAGAGGCTGCATTGAGCATGAATGAAGATTTTAAATAATGTTACCTTTAAAGACAGGGTTTCAGGGAATCGGAAGAAGAAGAAGGTGGAGTGAGTGCGGCGCAGAAGAGTTTTTGATAGAGAAGGAGAGCGAGCATGGAGCGAATTTTTTTTATTTCTATTCTGATTTCATTTTTTTCCTTCTCTTTTTCGTTTTTCTCTTGGCTTTTTTCTGGTGCACATTCGATGTTGGTCGATGTTGGTGTTTGAGCTGTTTTTTTTTCTTTTTTTTTTTCTGATTTCTTCTTCGTTCTCTGTTTGATGCAGATCCAGTGCTGGTGCTGAGGCCTGGGGTAGTTGTTCGGTGCGCGTGATTCGGGCGTGGCGAAGATGGGATTCAACAGTGTTGTTGGTTGTTTTGTGGTTCGCGCTTTGGGTTAGGGGCTGCATTTTGGAGTGAGATACTGAATTCTTTGTTGGTTGTTTGGAGTGGAAGTGAGGGTATTTTTGCTAGATTTCTAAGACATTTGCAATTGAATTGATATAATTTTTTTTTATATTAGTTTCTTCATTTTTTTTACATTTGTAATTATATGAAGAATGTATTAGATTAAGATTTTAAATCATTATTTTAACATGAAAAATACTTTGTATTTTAAAATATTTTGTAAGAATATAATAATTTTTAATTTTTTTTAAAAAAATTCATACGACTAGAATTTTATAATTTTGATTTTAATGAATTTATAATATAAATTCATGAGATTTAAAACAATTTGATAAATTTTTCCTCTCCTTTCACCATCTTTTATTTTAGTTTATTTTTCATTTTTTTGTCTTATTTTCATTTTTTCTTTTCCTTTTTCTTTTTTTTGTCTTATTTTCGATGTATCATTTGATTCATCTATCACCAACTCCAATTAACTTGAGTGAAAGATGTTATTCATGATGTTGATGTTGATGTAATTAAAAAGATAAAGAAGAGTAAAACTAATAAAACAACTTGGGTAGATTGGCATATTTTCTAGGCTTGGAGTTTGTAACAACATCATAAGTAATTGTTCTACATCAAAAGAAGTATGTTGATGATGTACTAAAGAGGTTCAATATGGTAGATTATAATCCTGCAACTACTACTGCAAAAGTAAGTATCAAGCTGGACATATAAGTGAAGATAATAAGTTGGTTGATTCCATTCAAAGCAATTGGTTGGCTCTTTAAGGTACATATGCAATAGCACTTGATATTTGCTTTGCAATTGGTGTAATTAGTAGATTTATGGCTGAACCAAGGAAGTCTCACTTAATGGTTGCCTAAAGAGTATTCAAGTACTTGAAGGGAACTCTGGAATATAGTGTGCTAGTTCCTATTAATAAAGAATAGAAAGCAGTGGAGTTACATGGCTATTCCGACTCAGATTGAAGTGGTGATAAAGTAGATAGGAAAAGCACTTCAGGATACTTTTTCAAGTTTCTAGGAGCATCAATCTCTTGGTATACTAAGAAACAACCTGTTCTGGCTTTGCCATCTTATGAGTCTGAATATATAGCCAGATCATTTGATACATGTCAAACTATATGACTTGATTCATTGCTAATGGAGATAGAGATTAATGAGAAGAAGCCTATGCAGTTGTTAGTTGATAACAAGTTTGCTATTAATCTAGCAAAGAACCTGATGGTAGGAGTAAACATATTGAAACTAAATTTCATTTTATGAGGGAGCAGGTGAATAAGGGGATAATTGAAATCGTGTAGTGTCCAACAAAATTGCAAACTGTTGATGTGCTTACTAAAGCAGTGAAAACTGAGAGATTTAAGAAGTTAAGAAAGGAATTAGGACTTGTATCTCTTTGAATTAAAGGAGGGTGTTAGATAGTTAATCCAAATAAGTTAGTTTTGTTAGTTACATAAAGTTAATTATTAACTAAATTTGTAGGGGTGTTCGCGGATCAGTTCGGATCTGTTTTGACCAAATTTAGGACCCAACCCAATCAAATTTGATCGGTTCGGTTCAGTTCGGTTTTCAGAAGAAAAAAAATTGAAACCCAACCCAACCCGTTCATGAACAGTTCGGTTCGGTTCGGATCACAGGATTACCCATTTAATTTTTTTAGAACTACTATTTTATATCACGATTCTTTCAAATATCTCATACAATTAACACAATATTATCAAATGTATGAAAGTAGTAAAATTGATTCATTTAATACCATTAACATAATATTATAAAATAGACTTATAATATAAATTAAAACACATGTCTTTTTCTTTTTATCAACCTACCTATATGGATTTTTCTTACATTGTTGGAACACATGTCTTCTCAAGTTAGAGGTTCCATAGATAGAACTAACTACTGCATATGATGCATTACAATACTTGCAATAAGCCCTACCATCTTCCTTCTTATTAAAATGTTCCCAAACATTAGAAGGGGGTCTAACAAATTTTTTTTTCCTTACCTCTACTTGTGCAAATTCAGATTGTTGTCATTGCCCTTGTTGTGGTGGAGTTTCATGTCCTTGTGGTTGTCAAAAAACTTTTGTCCCTTGCTATGATGGACTTTGAGTATGACATGGAGAGGGAGTACTGATTGGTGGAATTGGAGATGAATCATTAACACTTCCTGTACCACTTTTCTTTTCCAATGGTCTCATTTTCAAATTCTAAAGAACCTATCCACAATATAAAAAAATATAAGTGAAGTAACATAAACCTTATTCATTGAACAACAAAAGCAATAATATGGAAATAAGAGATACAAAAGACAATCAATTTTAACGTAAAAAACTCAATTGAGTAAAAAATCACGACTTCCAAATTGGATAATCAATCCAATGGATAACTCCACTATGATAATTTTGTGTACAAGAGTTCCTAGTATCCTAGTCTACCCTTACACAACAATTATCTCAGCTAGTATCCTTGTTTCCAAGCAAAAAGCTCTAGTCTCAATTCACCAAGAACAGAGATAGACTGATATCGGACTGGTATCCTAGTTTCCCAGTCAAAAGTCGTATGTCTCAATTCATCAAGAACAGAGACAAAACTGATATCCTATTTCCCATCTGCGACCTTTTCCAAAGTCAAGAAGAAGAATACAATAAAATAGTTACATTAGTTGAAAAATCAAATTTGTCAAACGCTTCTGTATGATCTCACAACAATTCTCTCGATGATGCAAACATAAACTCTCTAATACTCTAATATTGGAATGAAATGCATACATGAACACCAAAATATGTTTCTATTTATACTAATTTAAAAATATGATTTTAACTAATTTTTGAATGCAATCCTAAATATATTCTATCATATTATCCAATGCAATCTTAAAGATATTCTATTATATTATGCAATGCAATCTTAAACATATTCTATCCTATTTTTTAGTGCAATATTAAAAAATATCCTATCTTATTTTTGAATGCAATCTTAAATATTTACAATATCATACATTTTTTTATTGTCAAATTATTTTTTTAATTTTTAATATATATATATATATATAAAAATAATAAAATTTATATTATTATTACAGGTTCACAGATCGGATCAACGAATCTATAAATCTAAACCCGTGACCCAACCCCACGATTTTGATCGGTTCGATTTCGATTTTAACCCAAATATATAAATGACCCAACTCAAACTGTTCAGATCGGTTCGAGTTCACGGATAACCCTAACCCGTAAACACCCCTATAAATTTGTGTTGTACAACTCTATATAAGATAGACTGCTTATGTGAAATAATGAATAAAAAACATCCTACAAGCTTTTATCATTTTGCCTTCCCTTTCCTACACAACTATTTTTTTTACTGAGTATAATCCGCAATAGTATACATATTAAACTCATGACATTCTATTTCTATCTCAACACTTAACGAAGAAAGGTTGACAATAAAGACTAAAAGAGTAAAATATGATATTACAATTATTAAATTGAAAGTTTTTTTTTTAAAATAAATCCAAATAGTATGCATGCCTTGATAATGTTCTAAGAAAATCAGACTTATGAACCTATCTCTATTAAATAGGTCATCACTTAATAGAAAATCCTAACGTAATGCAATAAGAACACAAATATAAAAATTAAAAAGATCAAAATAAAATATTATAATTTTATAGAAATTAAAAAATTATTCAAGCCAAACAAAACAGAATTAGATGAGGTAAAAGAGAGAGTGGGTCCAGCTAAGAACCAGTCGGCAAACATCATGATAGTTGCCTATTGGGGTTTCCTTTGCTTTATCTCTCTTTCATTCTTTATTGTTATTCAACACAACACAACCCCTTGTGTTGTTAATAATCTAGTTTGATTCTCTGCATGCCCAACACGTGTCTCCACCTGCTTCACAGTTGGTCAAATCTTCTTCTTCACCTCGCTTCCTTACCTCTCCAACTGTCATAATCCTCTCTCTCTCGGCACCTATCTTTTTTTTTTTTTTTTTACCGCTTTAATTCTCGCATTTTCTCACTATTTTCCTTGCTTGTGGACAAACAAAACAAGTAGTAATATAATTAAATAAGGATTTGTTTGTTGGGCGTAAAATTGAGTCTCCAGCCAGCATTTGACGACAGACACTAAACTAAACCTACGGCTGGTTTAGGTCTGGTCTCCAACCCAGGTTTAGGTTTAGGTTGAGCGATGTCGGGTCTGTATAACTCCAACTTCTCACCAGTGAGAGCTGCTTCTCCTCAGATTAGAACCAACCCAGAAGTCGAGAGGTATGTATGCTATTGAACTAGATTACTAGGGCTGACGTCAATTGCTCACTTTGAACTGAATTGAATTGTTTTGTGTTTTCAGTCAGTACCTTACGGAGTTGCTGGCAGAGCATCAGAAGCTTGGTCCCTTCATGCAAGCCCTTCCCATATGCAGTCGTCTCTTGAATCAAGGTTTCTTTTCTATTCCGGATCTCTGCCACTCACTTCACTTCCAACTTTTAAAAACCCCAGATTTCCACTGTTGAGCATGACGTGGTTTTGACTTTGTTCAAGTATTTGGCATGGTTTCTGTTGGGAAAAATATGTTTTTTATGCTTGGATGAGATGTAAAGAGGGGGAAGGGAAAATTGACCAAAATCATAACCCGATGAGGAGGTAGATTTGTTTCTCCCCTCCAAAACAGGGAGACAAGTACCTTCATTTCACAATATCTGCTCTTTCCTCTTGTTTAAAAACAATACAAATATTTATTTATCGTTGTTCTTTTCCATTTAGTAGTACATATGGGCTTCTCATTACAACAGTTCTCTCGGTGCAGAAATATTAAGAGTTTCTGGAATGCTGTCCAATCAAGGTTTTGGTGACTTTGACAGACTGCGGCATAGAAGCCCTAGTCCTATGGCTTCTTCAAACCTCATGTCAAGTGTCACTGGAACGGGATTGGGTGGATGGAATAGTCTTCAGCAGGAGGTGACTGCTACCTCCAAACTTTGTATCATCAATTTATGCTTGTCATCATCTGTTCATGGAGATCTCAATTTTGTTTTTGCTACTTTAAAAGACTGTTATATATTCTCACATATGCTTGTTTAATTCCTATATTTGAAAGTGCTACGATTTTGTCATTTACAGTTAGCCCAATGGCCTGGATTGTGATGCAAGGTTTATTCATCGCATGACATATTGTGCTTACTCCTTTTGTCGAATAACAGAATGCAAAGAAAGTAAAGCCTGTTCTTGGTAAAAGCAAAAGATGTTAGCTATATGTGAGCTAAGTACCTTGGAAAAGTGAATTTTTGGGTTTCCCCATAATTGACAATACCTAAAACAACTGAGTTGGGATACACTGTGATTAGATTAAATGATGTGGAGCCATGGACTCTAAATCAATATGTAACTTTCTACAAAGATATTTTTTTTTTTTGGTGGGGGGGGGGGGGGTTAAAGTAAATTTGTGTTTTCTCCCCCATTTTCTAATTCATTTTTTGCTTCATAAACATGATAGGATTTGAAACCCTTCTTCCTTCAACATTCCTCAAAAAGTTAACTCTATTTTGACCTTTGTCTTCATACTTTACATACCTTTGTAACTGTGTTCCATTCTTTCTTCTTCATTTAGACTTTCCAGTTTACATTCTGCTAATTTTTATATCTCATTTGCTGCATTCTTTTATTATTTTTTTCACCGGCATCCTTCATTACTATGTTCTTATTGCTCCTAGAGTCCTAGGCGGTGATTATTTGCGTAAACTGTTACTTATTTATCATGAATTTATTTAATTATGAGTTCTTTTTCAATTTTGAGTATTATATGTTTAGTATAAATTATTTTCTGGTTTTCTTTTTTTAAATCACAAAAAGACTTTGTCCCTAGTTCTAGTTCTTCACCATGTACTTATCTTGCAGTATTGGAGCTTTTATACATAGATAATGTTATTCCTTTTTCCCCCTGCTAAACAGAGATTACGTGGAACTCCTGGAATGACAATGGACTGGCAAGTTGCACCTGCAAGTCCCAGTTCATACACAGTTAAGAGGATTTTGCGCTTGGAAATTCCAGTTGATACATACCCCAACGTAAGCGCTTATATATTGATTTCATTTTAGTAAAGACAAATCAATTTCCTGATCAGACAGCTGAAAATTTTCTTTTCTCTTTGTTGCATTAGTTTAATTTTGTTGGAAGGCTTCTGGGACCCAGAGGCAATTCTCTGAAACGAGTAGAAGCTTCTACAGGTTGTCGTGTGTATATTAGAGGAAAGGGTTCAATAAAAGATCCAGACAAGGTAATGATGGCCTTGATATGACTTTCCAGGTCTAATATTGCAAAGTGTGAAGTAAATATGATGCTTATTTTTATTGATCTATATATTACTCTTGTTTAACGACTGAGATTATTATCCTTTCAATCTTAAAGGAAGAAAAATTAAGAGGAAGACCAGGCTATGAGCATCTCAATGAGCAACTCCACATTTTGATTGAGGCTGATTTACCTGCTAATATTGTTGACTTAAGACTCCACCAGGCTCAGGAAATTATAGAAGAACTGCTCAAACCTGTGGTAAGTTCCTTCTCACCGTGTCTTAATCTTCTGCCCTGTGGGTTTGCTGTGTGAGCTGACTGCTATTGTGATTTACTTTTATCTCATGCCAGTGTTAAATTTGTGATCCCAAAAAGTGTACACATTTTTAAAAGCTTGAAAAATCCCTAGGAAATGTAAACAAACAACTTATTTATATTGTTTTGAATTTTTTAAGTTAAATCTGAAGTTTGGCATGAACTTCAAAGGAGTCTAAGTTGACTTATTAGCATTCAGTTGAAGTTCAGATGGTTGACCTTTTGTACCTTTGCCTTTTTCCTGAAATATTCTGTTGGAATCCCTTCAAGCTAGCAGATTAAGTTGGTGCAAAATATCTTAAAACATTGTGCAAATTAAACATTTTTTCTCAAGCTCTAGTATGTAGAACAATACCTCCCCTCCCTGATACAACCATCTTATTGTTGGAAATCAGAAACACAAAAACTTTCATCTTATTGTTGATTAATCTTTTAGTTGTGAAGAGATTTTTATATTTACTCTCTCTTTGTTGTCAACTTTTGATATGCAGGAAGAGTCTGAGGACTATATTAAGAGGCAGCAGTTGCGTGAATTAGCGATGCTGAATTCAAATTTCAGAGAAGAGAGTCCTGGACCAAGTGGAAGTGTATCTCCATTCAATTCCAGTGGAATGAAACGAGCTAAAACTGGCCAATGAAAGGTTTCCTTGTTACTTGTAGATGGGTGTTATTGTTTTGGAGCTATCTCGATCAAAGCATCTATGAAAGAATAGGCTAACAATTATTGCTGGCTAGCATTCTGGTGGTTTTAAATCCTCTCCCTTTATTCTACATTTTTCTTCTAAAACAACTGGAGTCAAAGCTAGAAAGATTTTTAGAAAGAAAAAAAAATGATAATATAATTGGGTATTGAGAATAGGTGTGTTCAAATGAGTCTTTTTCTTGCACACTTCATACATTTATTATTGAATTTATTCTTGCGTCTGTAACTTGTGAAGCATGAAATATACATGTGATGGGTGAAGTTTTAGGTCTTGAGTGGATCAAATTTTGTGGGCATGTGACATGCCAAGTCTCATCAGTACTCAAAGATTAGTTATAGCATAGGTTGAATTCTTTTTAGTTGTTTGTCTCAAACATTTGTATTTTATTCACTGCGTTACAGTTTTTGAACGATACATGTCATGTCACAGATCTTAGCATGTATGGCTGAAGGAAAAACTGGTATTTGTTTATATAGAATATAGTATATACTATATTTGTTGTTTTAGATTTATGCCATGTCAAATGGAAATAGATGGGGGATTATTTTTTGTTGGTTTTTGTTAACTCCCTCAGAGAACCTGACACCACGTTAGATATCAATCCCACGAACAAAGGAATTAATAAGTAATAACAAGTCTTAACCCCTTCAAAATATGTAACTTGATTGACGAACCTTTTTATAGGTCGAATTTTGTCTTAGAAAAAAAGGGTGAAAGATGCTGCTAATTGTATTCTTTTTAGAATAATTACAATGATGTTTTGCTGCGAGTAACCACGTGCAAACTCAAGAAATTGAGTAGTGGGAGCAATGGAAACGAGAATTTGATATTAGTTAGAGCCTGATGAATACTTTTCTTAGGCAAAAGTTATAGGAACTTTTTTTTAAAAAAAAAATCTGCATAGTGTATTCTGTATTTTATTAACTCATTTTTTCCCCGCATATGAAAAGAAAAGTTAAATACTATCAAAACGTACTGCTTAATAAAATCTCATTATTAGAAGGATTATTAACCCAACTTCGAAGGCAAATTAGTAAATTAATAATTAAAGAAATATAAATCTAGTTTCACACCTTATAAAAAAAGGGTTCGAATTTGTGTTTATATTTAGTGTTGAATCTTCCTTCGAAGTTTCAATAAGACTGTCTAAGGAAATAATGAATGTATAATGGTTAATTATCAATTTGATCCTTAATTTGATCTTTTTAAGTTTTTAAAATGTTCAATTTGGTCTAAAGTTTTTTTAAATGTATTAATTTGATTTTTTTGGTCCAATTAAATTGATTCCGTTAGGATTGTGAACTTTAACAATTTTTGTTTACGAATAATGACGTTTTTTAATTACCAATAAATTTATTCTTATTTTTTCAAAAAGTAAAATGATTCTAATTGGTGCATTTTAGAAAAATTTAAAGGATCAAATTTAATCTTTAAAAAACTTAAAGAGTAAACTAAATATTTTTTAAATAATTAAGACACCAAACTAAATTGATAATGAAGTCATGTAAAAAAGCAAAACTACAAAAGGAAAAAAGATCCTGCACCATGTGAGAAATTGAGGGAAATGGATGCATTCCACACAGTTGTACTACCACACATTCATTCGTGTATTTAGACCATTTGATGAAGATCGATATTTGAAATGTGTATTCTAACTTCTAAGGTCTTTACAAAGATGGAAAATATGATTAATACGGTGGCGTCTAACATGAACTATCCCATTTACGGACTCATCAATGAATCATCTATTTTTACCTATAATAGCAAGTCATTTACTGGAAGAAAAACAAAAAAAAAAATGGTAACACAAAAAAAAAATATAATATTTTAATAGACAAATATTACCGGGTGAATAGGTTGCAGGTTTCAAATTACAAACTGATTACTTGCTGAACCGGTAAATCATTTATAATTTTTAATGATAAAAAATTAAATTACGAGTAAACGTAAATGTCGATGGATTAATAATAATCTTAAATTGTTTCAGTTGGAGTTAACTTAGGGTAGCACTTTTATAAATAACATTTAAATTTAATTATTATAATATATAAAATAATAATATTAAATTCATTAAATCAAAAAATAAAATTTATATAAACAAATCATAGAAATAAATTATTTAAAAACAAACTATAAATATTTTTAAATTAAAAAAATAATTAACACAATATAAAATAATTATAGATTTTTTAAAAATACTTAAAATATAATATAATTTAATGATATAATATAATTTGTCAATTAATTGAAAC
>PYAF01001448.1:120523-187985 GCA_007407185.1 Glycine tomentella
CCTATTAAGCTAAAAGGAAAATTCTATAGAACAGCTGTTAGACCGGCAATGCTTTATGGAGCGGAATGCTGGCCAGCACATAGGCAACATGAGCATAAAATAGAGGTAGCAGAAATGAGGATGTTAAGGTGGATGTGCGGATACACGAAGATGGATAAGATAAGAAATGAGGATATTCGACGAAAGGTATCAGTGGTACTAGTATGTGAAAAGATGAGAGAGCATAGATTGAGATGGTTTTGGCATGTTATGAGACGACCATTAGATGCTCCTGTTAGAACAAGAGTATGTTACCAAGAGCTAGATACAAAGAGAGGTAGAGGTCGACCAAAACTTACCTGGGGAAAGGTAGTTAAACAAGACCTAATGGAGTGAGATTTAGATTGGCGGACGGTGGTATGTCTTAGGACGGAGTGGAGAAAAGCTATAAGTCTGATGGAGGGTTAAACCCTTTAGTAGTTCTATGTTCCAGTTGTTCCCTGTTTTAATTCTTTTCTTCTTCTTTTTTCTTCTCCTCTCACCATTCTTTTATTTTAACTCTGTTTCTCTCTTTTACTTTATTTTTGATTTATCATTGGATTCATCTACCACCGACCCCAATTAATTTGGGTTAAAGGTGCTGTTGATGTTGATGTTGAATGAGGCCGCAGGTGCTTTTTGCTTGTCCAACCTAAAGTGCTCTCTTAACTAACTACATTTCCAATACTTGGAAGTTGGAATTATAATTCCACGACAAGCAAGAACCATTATGTGATCAATCGCATCAACAACCATATGCTTTTGGCTCAGCTAATCCCAGTGCAAGTCCTTCAGTCAAACCATGTATATGTAGAGCAACCGCACCACATGATATGAATGATTGAAACACATGGACAAATTGCAAGGAGTGACACAACAGAAACAAATCCTAAGTTTGAAGACAAGGTCGCCGCGCACCAAGAACGAAGGCAATACCAGATGCTGTGCCCATGAGAGAGCAAATGCAACCAGAATAATCCCACCAAGGCCAAAAAGTAAGAAACAAAGAAGCCGAAAGCATCGTTCGAGCTGTAAACAAAATTAAGAGATAAAATGTGATTTGTGTGGTAGAGTTGATATGCTCATACAAAAGCGAAGCATTTCTGATATTTAAAATTTAAAAACAAAATCAAAGAACTTGTGCAATGATATTGAATAATACCAATCAAGTAATGCTACACACTCATGAAAAGTCACCCAAGATATGACTAAATTCAAATAGATTAAAGGCTAGTTTATTTGGATTAGAAAATGCTAACGACTACTGATCCATCCAAGAGTCAATCATATAGTCAACTCGTTACAATAAAATTTTGGCTATCTAGCAACTAGCGTTTTCCTAACATTACTACGCAGCTGATTAAAAATAATATACAAACTTACTTGTAATAATGGTTGAAATTCTGAAAAAGTGTGCTTAGAACTTCCGTAAATGCTACTGAATGTGTTGCAGCTTATGCAACTTGTGAAGCAGAGGCTTTCTGTATCCAAAAATATGACGAACTGATATATTATATATCTGAAAACATTTACCGATAAAAAAACCATACATCTGAAAACAATATACTGCAAACAGGTGTGGCCCAAAGAGCTGAATTCCCACAAATTTGTCGAAGTAATCAGGCAATAAAACAATGAAGACATTGTCACCCCTCTTTCAACATACTCCGGACTCATATATTTCCTTTTGTCCCTAATTATATGACTCTTTCAATTAATTCCCGTCTCTTAAAAAAAGTAATTAGTCATATTAAATATGTCAATTATTATTTGTACTATCATTCCAAAATTATTATTTTTTTATCTTTTTATTCACTTAATTGTTTCTCGTTAAATATGTAAAGATGTAATAATGTTCCATAGCATGGCATTCTGAGGAGAGACGCCCCATGATGCTTACAGCCAATCCCTCTGGAATGTTGTGTGCAGCGATAGCCAAAGTTACCAATAAGCCATGAGAGAAACCCTTTGAGCCAGCAAAAGAATGGTACAAGAATAACTATGGTTGCATCAGCACCCTTTATATCCAAGACGCTTACTTCCCCATATTGCTCAAGAAACTGAAATTCGAAAACTATATAACAATCAAGAAATTATCATCTCAGCAAAATTGCTAATGATGCCAATGGAAGGGAAAAACTGACAGTAGAATTACGAGTGTAACCATTTAGATTGTTTTTTAGCATTGCTATATTTGAAGCCAGACCCTTAAGGTATAACGAAAATGGTTTAGATATTCATGATAAGAAACGATGAAGAAAAAGACATGTATATGGAAGCAGCAGTGAAGAAAGATAGTGGTACCTTCTTACACAACCATTATTAGAAATTAATTGACATGTTCATTGGGTGATTCGTAAAATAAAATAAAATAATAGAATATGATAAATGCGTATGGAAAGCAGAGAAATGATTGGTTGAAATTGTGGAAATAGACAAGCGAGCAAAGACGACTTGGAGGGGAAGGGCAAAGACCTTTTCGTTTTAATTTCTACGAAGTTTCCAGTGGGCCCCATAAGGTATTTGGTATTTAAAGCGCTGCTCATCATCCATGAAAAAGCCATTCCTAATGCCAAATTGCCAAATGCCAACTAACAACCTCGCGCATTTTCCACCTGCTTCCTCACACATCCTTATTTAATTTCTATCCCTTTCTACACACAAAAAGATAAAGATGATGTGGAAGATTAAAATTGTGCAGCGAATAGTTGCGGGACTAACATATTTGTTAGCCTTATTAACCAAACTAGTATTGATGAACCAAAAGGAAAAGGGTCAGAAGAAAACCGATGATGAGTCAGACAGGTATGCTCTGAGTTGGAGGCTCGCGGTTGAAGCAAACAATGTGCTTCCATGGCGAACGGTCCCAACCAAGTGCTACAACCACGTCCAGAACTACATGTCTGGTGGTCAATACCACCATGACCTCAAAGTTATCGTCGAACAAATCTTGTTCTATGCCTTTGAGATTCCTCTTGCTGGTGATGGCATGGATGCCTGGATTTTGGATGTTGACGACACTTGCATCTCCAACATTTCTTATTACCAAGGAAGAAGATTTGGGTAATGAAAATGCTGACCAATATTATTATTTTTTATGCATAGAAATTGAAAATAATGTCAAAGATTTACAACAAACGTATCCTGTTCTTAATAAATACTGACGAATATTTTGATTATACGTGGCATGTGCAGGTGCGACCCATTTGACTCAGCGACATTCAAGGCATGGATTGTGAAGGGAATGTGTCCCGCAAATCCTGCCGTGAAGCGATTGTTTAACGAGTTGATAAAGAGAGGATTCAAAGTGTTCTTGCTAACAGGTAGAGACGAAGCAACTCTCGGTAAAATCACCATTGGCAACTTGCGTAACCAGGGATTCATCGGCTACCAACGTCTTATTTTGAGGTAATTATATGCACTAAGTATGTTTAATCTTATATAAACCTACCTTCTTTTCGTTACTGTTTAATTTGTCCGACCAAGCTTGATTAGTGATTAGGCAGATAGAGACTATTATTACACTTTAATTTAGTTAAGACAAAAGAGCCTCTATGGAATGCTAAGATGACAGTTAGAATTTCACACGCTTCAAACACATATAACTTGGAATATGTTCCTTATATGACAGAAAATTATAATTTATTTCATTTCATGTACTTGTGGATGGAGATGATGACATGACATGATGTGTAACAAATTAGAGAAAAATTATTCTAAAATAAATATCATTTTTTAAAATTAATACTATATTAAATAAATTTTTTTCAAGACTATCTTTAATAAATACTAATATGAGTAATATATAAGAAGAGTTAATAAATTATTAATTTAAGAAATTAATTATATTCTTAATATTTATAAAAACCTTAAATGTGGTATATTTAAAAATAAAAAAAGTAATGAAAATGGTATTGCCGCTAATCAATAGGAGGACAGAGCATAGGATAAAAGAGATGGCGTAATTGATGGTATGACGTGGATTCCAATTATTTGTTGATCTTGCGTAAAGCGTAACTTCCTAGAAGGACTCCTGTTCTATATAAGTATGAGTTTTGTCTCTATCCACTCATTATATAACATGTTCTTCAGTCAAACTTCTTTCGACGAATACTCCACAACGTATATCCATGCATCCATTTCCATTTTTATTAATTGTGGAAAACAATTTAGAATGACTTAATTATAAAGTCGGCAACTAATAAAACGGATGGAAATAGGTACTGTATATATAGAGTTGTAAAGGAAACGACATAGAATCTTATAAAGTGAGTTGACAAAGTCCAAAGCATGGGCACTTGCCTTGCCTTCATTTTCTGTTGTTTAACAGCCACTGGCATGGATATTGTCCTAAGAAATTAGCAAAAGGACTTGGAAAATGTGCAGAAATCATGCATTTCAACGCCCTTTTTTCCACTGGCATGCCATTCTATTTATATTATATTCAATGACTTTAATTAATGCGATATATATATATATATATATATGTATTATATCACATCCCGCAACTAACACTTAAGTAGAGATAGCGAGTAACTTTTACTCCTTAAAATAGGAATGCGAATTTGAGTTTTGAAAAATAAATAAAATAATTTTTATTAGTGGTTAATGAACTAAACGATAATTCTGATGACACGAAAACTATTATATCAAAGTGCATAACATGTCATTAGGAAAGAAAATTATATAGATAATATTAAAATTGATATCTGTGTTCGAGTGCGCGTGCAATTGTCACCCACTAATTCTCGACCATGCATTTAAGGATGTGACTGGTGTCCGCTATTTATTAGAATTAGCAGTATAATTTAAGGTAGCTAGGCTTATTTATTTACTAAATAAAAGTTTTTTTTTTTTGTTGAATCTTAGCTTGGAGGTGGACAACTGATGGAAAGTAAATTGTGGGAGTCAAATACTTCATGTTAAAAAAAAGTATTTTAAACTTGACAGATTAGTTTATTGAAGTAATTTTCAATAATAATATATTATTATATTAAAATTTTATTTTTACTAATGTTTTGATATTGTATATTGGTCTGTTTGAAGGCCTTAAGGTTTTTTTGCTGAATGTTGAAAGGCTTAAGTCTTTTAAACTAACTACCAGAAGATAGTAGTAAATAATAGCACTAATAAAATGGTCTGTTTGGATACAAGGTTAGAAGTATTTTTGAGAGTTTTTCTACTGAAAAAAATATTATATTTCCAATAGAGAAACTCTCAAAAGTACTTCTAGTCTTCTATCCAAACAGACCCTAATTAAAAGGTTTTAGTTCTTTTTGTTTAAATCTTCAAAACAACCCAAACCCTGCAACTCTTAAGGTCCTCTATGTCGGTGTAAATGTCAAATACTGTGCTTCCATGTTGAAAAGGTAGCCTGAGTTAGTTAGAAAGTAAAAAGTTAGTTGCACACGTCGTTAATTTAAAGGCACAAGACTATTCTTTCTTTTACATATATAATTAATATTAGTTAGTGTATTATCAGGACCGATTCAGTTAGCTAGTATTTTACTATAGAAATAAAATAAAATTAAAGAAGTCAAATTGTTCATGATTAATATTTCAAAATGAGTTAGTTAATGCATTATAATAACTCGTTCAAGAATAAAATAATTAAAATTTAAACTTTAAATTTTTCAAAAAATTATTTATTATTAATTTTTGTAAAATAAAAAGGTATCATATATTGACAAGAAGTTCATTTATATTAGAAAAATAGACTTATTACATAATAAAATAAAATACTGTTCTGAAATTTTATTTTATGCTTCACTCATCCACCGTTGATCATCCCTATGTATTACATGACGATGCTAATTTTTAGTTTAAGTTTATTTGATTTGATTGTGTGATGAAAAAAATAGTGTTTGAATGAAATAAAAAGGGCAATAGACTTGGTCTTGGTCAACTATATATAACTTTTTTTAATATTCTTCTTTATAAACTTATGGTTGTATTAGAAAGTCTACACCGCCATGCTGACAATGCATAAATTGGATTGCTTCCGTATTGTTCTAGTCAACATCCGTGCATGCAAAATCAATAAAGAAAGATTTCGAAAGCTTTCTCTTAATTTACTTTTCGTCTACAATTTCTAATATGTTGTCTCGCTTAACCAGCTCGATCTTAATATTTAATCATTAGTTAACAAAGACTTGGAATATTCAGGGTCTTGGGTCAATATTATGCAAATTAAAGGTTGATTAATCATGAGGTAAAGTTGACAATTAGAATCCACTAAGATCAGCCCAATGATGAAAATTTTGAATAATTAATTGGTACAAGAACTTTGTATACAAAAAAAAGTTAACAATTGTTTATGCATTGTTTGGTTTTTGTAGGAGTGCTCAGTACAAAGGGCAAAGTGCAGTGAGATACAAGTCAGCAATTCGGAAGGAGATAGAAGGAGAAGGGTACAGGATATGGGGAAATGTGGGAGATCAGTGGAGTGATCTTCAAGGAGAGTGTTTGGGCAAACGTACTTTCAAGCTCCCCAATCCCATGTATTTCATTTCCTGATCAAATCTAGTTATATTTAAGATGTGTTTGTTTTATCGTTGAAATCTATCCACACACATTTCAATGCATCATTTTGTGAGAAGTAATCATTCATGTTTGAAACTTCCACAAGGGAAAAATAAACACATACTTAGTAGTGTTTACCTTCAACTTTCTATCTAGCTGCATTCTCCCTTCTAAGCTTAATGCTACTTATTTTCGACTTGTACTCAAGAAACCAATGATTTGGCTACGTACTGAATTTCAGAATTTATCTTGCCTTATTTGACTTGATGGCTATTATCACAATATTATATATTAATGTCATTGTGGGGTTCAAGATTAACTTAATAATTAAAATACTTTGCACGCGAGTGTCCTTGGTGTATATATATGTCAGCTTCGTGTAAAAGATAAGAATACGAGAAGATTAAATCTCAACATATATATATATATATATATATATATATATATAAATAGATTATTAAATTCAAGAAAACAATGTAAATTATCCATTATAGACACATGCACACACACAAGATCAAGTTACTTTATTTGTTGGCTTATAAAAATAACATAAAATAAAATCTCAATAAAGTCACTCATCATTGAATATTTTCATAGTACAATTTTGAAAAATTGGCTTAAGTACAATTTTTATATATGAAAATTGGGTATTCATAGTTATGTAATTTTATTGTCAACTGTCAATATTTATTTATAATTTTTGAAAAAATGTTAAATTGAATTAATTCAATGAGGTATTAAATGATTTTTGAAAATTTTATATAAAAAAAAATATAAACTTAGTATACTTGTCTAATCATACAAACTTAAATATGTGTTTGGATGAGTGTTCATTTTAAAGTGATATTATTTATGTTTGTTTTGTTATAAAATTAAATTAGAAGTAAAATTCAATAAAAAAATTTAGATCCAACTAAAAAGTTACTCAAATTATTTCAACTTAAAATCAATTTTAAATTATTCTCTCAAGTAAAATCAAGCATATAAAAATGTATACAAAATGAATTCTAAATTCAAAATTAATTCCTCAACTCCAAATCAAATACGCACTAATTTATTTTAAATTGTAAATCATATATATAAAAAGCAAACCAAACCCCATTTTTTTCTACAATCCTCCTCTCTCTTATCTCAAAAGTCCAACTCTGTTTTTTTTTTTTTTTACCACCATCCTATGCTCCAGTATCCGATCTCAAAACCTTGACTCATCATTTTTTTCTGGTCACCCTCTTTGGCCCTACTCCCCTATGGAGATTAATAGAGATTACATTAGAAGGAGAAACGCAAAGAAAATGTGAACAAAGAGAAAGAAACATGAATAGAGACAAAAAAAGAGACGAAGAAACTTGGAATAACTCTTCTTATTAGGCTTTTAATCTAAACTGTACTTTAATGAAAATAATAACATGATTTTTTAAAATTTTTTATTACATATCAATATAAATTTTTTTTTCACTGAAATAACATATATGTTAATCTCTTATCTTCCTTGATCTTTAAATATATTTTTCTCCAAGTATTCTTTGAAGAAAAATAAAGTACAAGTTGCTTAACTTCTATTATAATGGAGAGTACCTAACTTGAAGAAAAGACTATACTTATCTCTTTTATTTATCCTTCATTCTTCCAAGTCACCAAATAATTGGCTATACGCTAGGATTTTTCCACTGCCTCTATCTTGTACCTTTATCCATTTCTTTCTTAATTTTTTAAATATAAATTAGCTTTTACAACTTTTTTTATTCATATAAATCAAACTCAACTACGAGTTATAATAACTTACGCACTGTTTAATCAACTAAAATATGTCCATTGTTGAATTAATTTTTAGGTCTTTGATCTTCACTTAAAATTAAGATTTAATTAATTAATTGTAAATTATTAGACCTTTTTTTTTCCCCCAAACTTATGGTCTTAACAAACAACTTATTTGATTTACTAATCAATTATTAACTTGGGAAAATAAAGAACATCAGGCTCGTAGCCCATATTAAATATTCGATTATTGGTTATAATAAGTAGTTATTTGTCTATAATCGATCGTCGTCGTCATCAATTTTTTAATTCATATTTTAGCTTTTTTTGAAGAATAACTGATTATTGGAAAGAATTCTCATTTATTTATTCGACATGATAGCAATTTTTTTATTTCTAGCTATTTGTAAGTTACTTGATTATTATTTTCAATAATTGTAGTAATTGATTATCCTTAAAATAATGGATTATTATTCTATTCCAAATTTCAAAATTTAAAGCCCTTAAAGTTTTAAAATTCCAAATACTGGGTTCCATATTTGTACTTTAGGGTTCAATTGAACTTGGGACAGCCTGATCATATGTTAAAGCTCGTTGTTGGTTAAGAATGATAGCTCATTGGTGACACCCGGTAAAAACAAATTTAAGTGTTGAGGGATAAAAGCAAAAATATACTTTTGATTCTGTATTTTTAACTAAAATTCAGTTTGTTCTTTTATTTTTTAAGAAAATTATTTTAGTTTTTTTTCTCTCTCTCCAATTTGAGTTAATGTTATCCTTTAGAAATAATTATTGTTTTCAATTTTGAGACACAATTTTGAATAATTTTTTACTAATTTAAGACATGAAACATGTTCTATGAAATTCATCTATATAAAAATCATGAAACTCAACTAATGTTTGGACGAAAAAAGAATCCTATACATGATAAAAATCAAGTAAGAATCGAATCTCTCAGAGCAATTTAAGCAGAGTCTTTCTTTTTTGGTATAGATCACAAATATTCTCTATAAAAGAGAATCTTAATCAAAACCGTATGGCTAAGTCTCTCTTTAGTTCTGAGCATGTTACATCCATAAAAGTAGTCGCCTCATACAAGAACACAAGCATCTCCCAGGTCAGTTCAACTATTAACATAAACAACAGCCAAGTTGGCTTAAACGATTGAACCACACTATTAAAGAAGTTTTCATTGTTCAATTATCATCAGTCTCTATTAATTTCTATTAATGACTGGACCCTTTATAAGAGTTTGTCTAAGATAGAGAACACTAACAGAAAGAGGTCATAAACATGGAAATTTCTCAAGTTTCAAGCTTATGAACATCAGGCAAGATTTTACCAATTAATTAGTTGAAGGAGTGGCTAGTATGTTTCGGAGTTGCTGTCACCCAAGGTATCATCTATAATTAGATCGAATATGCTTTTATACAAAATTACTGCAGCCAACAATATCATGTTAAAAAGAATACAATGGCCTAGACTAGTCTCATACATTTATCAAGCTACAACACTCAGACTAACGGTTGCAATTTGCCTTTCTTTATACAAATTAATATTACCCAAGAACAATCGAAAACCTCATCCCACACATAGCAGTCGTATAGTTTGAGCCAAATAGGAATTTTTAGACGAGACATGGAAAGCGAATATACTAGTTCACCAAGCATAAGGATAGTGGTAGAGCTGGGATAAAATTTCTTCTGTTATTAATTAACAATCCCTACAGAGGGGTGATACTTATAAACAAAGTTCCACGATGAGTAGTTAACTAGAACTTGAACAATAGATCCAAAACAAGGAAAGATTTCACCAGGAGAGACTCCCGTGCATGTCAGACTTGCCTCGAGCACATGCCACAAAGGATGATAGATTCTGGATACCCTTTTGCCTTCGTTCCACCTTCCTTTATATTGCAATTGATCACAACAAAACAACTTCTATTATCGTGGCTTCTTCTCATGATTCTTCCCAACAGATTCCTCATAATTCCCAACTCCCCTAATGGTTTCTCCTTGTCTCTGCCTAATTAACCCTTTCCTTTCCTTCTAGTATTTAGTATTTACCGGACACTATGGAGTGCTACCCTACTTTGGGCCTAATGTTGGACCTCTATCAGATGGATCAAAACCCACAATTGGGGTGAATACAGTCTCCCTTGAATATAGACTGTTAGATTTGCTAACATGCAGAGTGATCTAATGACAGACGGTTTCTTTTATTTCTTTCATTTTTGTTTCAAGAAAAAAGGGTAAGCATTTAGCATTACTCTCTCTAGACAGGGGAGGGAATTGAGTATTGAGAAAGGAGGAGTTTCAAACTTCCATGTTCCAGGAAAAAAAAATGCTTAAAATTGCAGGTAGGGTCCTAAATAAATTGAAAATATTGAAAATAAAGCAACAGTTGTTAGAGGAGGTCAAAACCAGTACAACCAATTGCAGGTAGGGTCCTAAGCAAATTCAAGCCATAGATTTTTTCTTCTCTTCCTCAAGTCGCTGCAACTCAGCCAGTCTTTCTGCCCAGTCTCACTGCAGCCATTTTACGTTCTACCCTCTGAATATTTTTCTTCCGATTGGCCTCTTGCAGCTGAGCTTCCCTTTTCTTCCTTTCCGCCTGTATGCAAGAGTCCACATTGAACATTTATTCCAATAGAGAAACTTTTAGTTTACAAAACAAAAAATCAATTCAAACATAGCACGGATATTTTGTTAAGTTCTAAGAAAATCACTCTAACCTCCTTAATAACTAAAACAAGCACCTCCTGACAGAAAAAATGGTTATAACCAACTCCATTTAGCCTAGACAAATTTTGAAGCCATAAAACAACCCATCTTTGATTGACACTTGATAGTCAATTATTTGTTACAGAATGCCGATAAAATCCAGAGTTATAGTCAAAGAATAACCACATAATGATCTAACACCACTAACATCGATATAGGTCACCTCATTTACAAAATTTGAATTTCTAAATGGTTATTATTATGGCCATAATCTTGTCTACGCAATACTTTTGACATTCAATAGCCAATAAACTTGCCACCAAATCCACTCTAGCTAAATGTAATCGTACTTTTCATATCCAATGTTCATGAAGATTACAGACGTAAATGACAAAATGAAGTCCTCAAAAGAACTAAAGGGATATAAAAATAAAAAATAAAACTATGTAGCCCATTGTACAGAAGCTCCTTGTTACGTGAAGGTAAGGGGGAGGGATATTGTATGCAGCCTTACCTTTGCATATGCAAAGAAGTTGTTTCCGGATTCAAATCCATGACCAACAAGTCACCAAGACACAACTTTACCATTGTACCAGGACTCGTCCTCAATTAAAGGGATCAACATCAATATCAACAGCACCTTTAACCTAAGTTAATTGGGGTCGGTGGTAGATGAACCTAATAATAGATACTATAGTAAAAAAACAAATGCTGTCAATGAATTAAAAAGAAGGCAGATGCTTTCAAGGGCAAGAGTTAATGCATGCGCATGCACTCATTATAGCTTCTGCAACGGATTACTAGATCCTATCTGTTGCTCATAATTATTTGCTTTCATTTTGGCTGCAAATTTAGTGAAAATAACAGCAAAGCAAATATTAGGCAAAATTATTGCTAGTTTATTTGGTAGGCACAAAATTCATGCCAATTAACTCCATGAGAAAGCAACTAAAGAACCAAAATTAGTTAATGTTGTAATATTATCAATCTAAAAAAGCAAAGTGCAGATGCTAAACAAGTGAATGATAATACAACATCCAAATTTTCACTGTAAACTACTCTGAACCAAAAGATAACACTATTGTTCGAAACTAATTCACCTTATTATACTAGTAGAAAGATTATGTTCCCCTCATGGACAACATTCACAAAGTTCTAACACAGACATTTAAAAATTAATTTGTTAGAAATCCCATCCAACTTATAATTGAATATTGAGACTACATATCAATTTGTTGCCAATGAAAGGGTTCTCTTGACCATAAAATAAGATGACTCTCATAACAACAACAACAACAGCCTTATGCCACTAGGTCTTGTAACATGAAACAAATTCAAAATAACTATTCATTTTGCAACCATCATCCATTCCTCACACAACCAACAATTACAATGAATTTTCCTCTCCTGTTTCATTTCTAACCATCCCCCTCTTTTCGAAGCATTATTACATTTAGAAAAAGGGTTGTCATTTTCTTTAAACGCAAACGGAAAACACACACAACACTCATAAACCCGAAGATGAAATCACCATTGTAGAACAGTAAGAATGAAAGTAACAGTGAAGTCATCGAACCTACCTTGTGGTTTACCATTTACAGTTACAGCTTGGGCAGTGAGCTGCAAGAATCAGAGTGAAGAAATGAGTTGGATGAGATAGAGAGATGATTGATAACTGTGAATCGGTGACGAATGAAGGAACCAACGAGAGAATTGAAGTTCCCTGCTTGCAATGGTTGCTAGGTAAGGACTGTTTTATAGTTTTTGTAGAAAAATACTAGTGAAAATATTTCATACCAAAATTGACTCCTTGAATATGACAAGGTTTATTCAGCATGGAATTTATGCAACATCCCTATTTGCTCGGTTCATTAGCAGGAACGACCTTTGCTGTTATTACTGGATTAATAACTTTGGGATTGTCATATTTCTTATGATAATTGGCAGCATAGGATTGTTCGTATCAGTATTTGTGATGGCAAGGCTTGGAATTGATGTTGTCGCATTTTAGACAATCTGTAGAAGTAGAGATATATTATAGATTGTGGGTGGCAATCATCGTCAAGATTGCCTTGTCGTATGTTCTCACCTGTTTATTACAAAAATCTTATATTCGTGTTAATATTAGTCGTCACTAATTGTTTTAAACTTCTTTAAAGGCCTTGTAAGTTCTTAATTATATATGTATTTGCTTAATTATAGACTTATAGTGTATGTTTGGAGTGTTTTTACTATACTAATATCCCTCTCATCATATTGTATAAACTTGGTAGCAGCACCCAAAAGTAAATTATTGATGCCAAATACATTTGCATGTTGGCTATTTTAATTTGCCACAAGTTCATAATACATGTAAATCATAGGATTAGGGAACAAAGTACATGGGATTAGGTAGCTTGAAAGAACGGTTCCCCAAATAATCTCCCTGGATATCACTCCACTGGTCTCCCACATTCCCCCATATCCTGTAACCTTGGTCCTCTAACTCCTTTCGTACATCGGATTTGTATTTCATTGCACTTTTCCCTTTATATGCTGAACTCCTGCAAATTTGATCCAGATAGTTCTATTAGTTTTGATATGCCTTCACTCTTCAATGGTTAAATTTTCATATACATGTAATAGGATTTCATATCCACATACGGATTAAAAGGGAAGTCAATGAATATGTATTTTAGATTTTGTTTGATGCATTAATTTAATAGAAGTAAAAATTCAAGTTGGTATTGTTAAATATTTGAGTTTCGTTATCCCATTTGATCAATCTCTTTCTCAAATTAATTAGATCTAAGTTAATTTTAACTAATAAAAAAAGGTAGATTTAACACTCCACTATGCCATACCTCAAAATAAGGCGTTCATAACCAATAAATCCTTGATTGTGCAAGTTATTCCGGGTAACTTGACCAAGGGTCTCTTCATCTCTTCCGGTGAGTAAAAATACTTTGAATCCTCTATCTACTAATATGTTAAACAACCTTAGTACGGAAGGAATTGCAGGGCACCCTCCTTTCATGGCCCACTTCCTAAAGGCAAATGGGTCATACGGATCACACCTGCATATTATATCCAATTATAATGACCCATACAAATTCATAAATTTCAGAATTTGTTGTTTACTACAAACAAAATTTTGGGAAAATAAAAATGAAGAGCATTCTTGTAAAAAAATAAAAATACACCTATGTTAGTTTCCAAATTCAAATTTCATTATTATTAGAACAATATTACAAAGTAGGATGTTTTTTTTAAAAAAAATGGGATGGGATAAATTGTGTTTTACTAGCTTTGGATTAACAAGAAAACCAATAAATAAAAATGGAGGATGAAGTGAAGATGGACTCAATTAAGAAAGAGTCGAGGAACTAATTTTGTGTAAAGAAGGGGCTCTTATTTCATAATGGACCAAGAGAAGAAAAAAAAGGTGTGCTAGATTAGAGGTCTACGACTAAAAGCAAACACACACACACCCCTTAATTAAATATATACATACCCATATTTCTTGCCTTTGTAATAATAGATATTGGAGATGCAAGTGTCATCAACATCCAAAATCCAAGCATCCATGGCATCCCCAAGGAGAAATGTTTGGTTGACATAAGCCAAGATTACCTCCACAATCAAGTCCAAGTCCCGATCGTACTGGCCATTGATCATGTAAGTCTCAACATATCGGGAACACTGAGGTGGAACTGTCGGCCATGCAACCACATTGTTTGCCTCCACTGCCAATCTCCAACTCAAACAAAAGCTAATTGCACCCCCCTCATCACTAGAACCAGAGGACTCTTTGCCACTGCTTTTATTATGACCTCCTGTTATGCTCATTGCCTTTGTCTTTGGTGCCAACAATAATAACACCAACACCAACAACTCTCTTACTAGTACTCTTTTCGCCATATATTCACCCACACCCTCACGCGTGCTTCTTCCTTCTTTGTACCTATAAGAAAATTAAACATCACCAGTGGCTAGAGAAGATATTGTTAATAATTAATGGCTTGCAGGTGGAGGACCAAACTACAAGTGATTTTTATATATAGTATCATGTAATAATTTATTATTCAATTTTTAAAATTTGTTGCTATTTTTTTTGTCCAGATCATATGTATCTTTCATCAAAACAATTCTTATTTAAGTCGAATATGATTACTGGATACCGTAAAATGTTTGTTTCTAATTGAAACCATGATTATCTTATTTCTATTAATTTTTAATAATCTCGCATTCAATATTTTTTAGGATTACTTAAATCACTCTAGTTGTTTTTTATAATTTTTTATTAATACAATAAGTATGAGTTCTACTTACATAAATAAATTTTTATATATGACATTATTTTTCAGAAAGAGAATATATGCCATGTCAAGTCACCAAACATTATCATATCTTGAAGAAATAAAATTAGATTCTTGATTTGATGTTTGGGACGGAGAATTTCACTAGCTATTGAACAGAGGTGTCAGTATTCCAACATTAAGTGAAGGGGAGAAGTGCAAGGTATACATATGCATATTGCATATAGATGCAATGACCCCAAATTTGGGGTTGTATTCTTAGGACAAGTGCAAGGAACAACACCTTTTACTTTACATGGAAAAAATAATAATAGTACGGTAAAAATTATTATCTGTTAATTTTTTTAGATGCTTATTTGTTAATTAGACGTGGTAAGATTATAAAAATAAAGTTTGGACTTTATTAGACGATAAACTATACCCACAAATTTTTGGGTGGTACGTTGCATCGCTAAACGTACGTGTGTCTGTTCCATGTAGTATTTTCTCTAAGTATTTTAATCGGAAGAACTTCAAATCATCAACGACGCACATTACATCAAAGGAATTTATACAATCTCCAAATTTACTTTTTTACATTTTTGGAATAAGAAGTTTTTACGGAACTATACAAAATAAGAAATGATTATCATTTACAAACTTAATTAGATGACACTTGAAAAATTACACACACAATTAAAAGAGTTTTTTTTTTACTAAATAAGGACTCATTATAATTAATTATAAGACTACTCACTATCATATGTGATAAAATTTATGTTTCTATTTTATCTCCAATATAATCACATATAGTTTACTCGATATGAAATTAAGGATCAAATCCTGCAATAAACTGGTCATTTAAATTTTAAAATTCATGAATAGTATGCTTTACACACCCATATAATTATGATGACAAGTGACAAGCATTGCTCTTACGATAGTAGTTAAATAATTTAAACGAAAAAAACTATTAAAAAACATAATATTTAATATTATTAATTTACTGTGCTGTTTGTTCTAATATAAAATTTCAATTTATTAATTCTTTAATTAATAAAATCATAAACGTCTTTTTTGGTACATGACATAATAAAATTTATGAGTACCCATCTATTGTTCGACTTCTAGTGTTGGCAACTATCAAGACTCAGAGAGAAGAAAGCAATCGATAATGTAATGTTAATTGCCTGAATAGGAGCTAAAAATTAATCTAAACAGAGCTGAAAATAGAATGGATATTACTGGCGAAATATTAGCCGCACCTGCGTTAAAAGTAAGGGACTCAACTAAAGGAGACACTGATGGGAAGAAAAAAAAACTAAAAGATTCTTGCAATTGCAAAGGATGGTTGACGATATCACGTTATTCCCAGTTTGATACCAAAGATAAACCTAAATTGGCTATTTATATAGAAAGGACACATAGGAAAATAACTATGCATGCATATGTAATATGTTCGGTAATTTATGTTTCCATAAATGACGTTGATTGGGTGGGGTTGGCGTCAAAGCAAAACATGTTGAGTATGGCCGGTGGAGACCCAAAGGTAAAATGTTAGAGGTGAAGTGGTGAACATGGAGTGTTGGGCTTCTAGGACCCACCACCGTTGAGGAATGTGTTCAGCTTCCATATCTCATTATCTCCAAGCTAATTGTTATTGAGGATGCTGCCTAGAGTGGATATAGCGTCAGAAGCCACATGGGAATGCATCATGCAATTTTCTGCCTCTCCCCTCCTCTCTTGTCTCAATATGATCATCTCATACACCCAAGATACCTATATGGTATTTCACAGAAAATAAATAAATTTAAATTTTGTTGTTGAGGTCAAGATTTTAAATAATTTGTAAGCCCTTTTATATATTCTTCCACTACCGATACGTTATTGATTTGAATAATACTGAGTTAGATTTCCTGAAGTAAGATATCAGTTAAATTTAAATACTATAAATAAAAAATACGTGATTAGAAAAGATGAACCTTCAACGATAAAGTCATTAGATATCTCATATCAATAGCATTATAAAAAATATATATATAGCCTTCCTTTATATTTCAATTAACTTTATTATTTACCCTAAATCTAACATTTTCATCAATAGAGTAAAAAAAAACTTTTATATGAATTAAAAGCCAGCATATCTATGTTATTAATACCTCTAGAATATTCCATGGAAAATGAAACTCTTCATAAGAATAATAGTTGACTAAGAAAAAAAAAATAATAGTTGACTGTTTGTTTGATCTTGAACAGCCAATACAATTGAAATTTCATGTGTTAAAGATTAGTGACGAGAGATATTGTGAATCATGACCAAATTATATGTCATGAGTATATCCCATATAGGTTGTTATTAATAAAGAAAATAGTCCTTTTCTTCTTTTCCGTATCCTCTTCAACAACCAACTAAATTCGATATTGGAATATTAGTGCTCTATTTGGGAGCTTTGACATTGGTTTAAATTAAAATGGTCGAGATTTATATTGATAGTGGGCAAGGGATTCACTCTATGCCAATGAGGGTGGAAAATATATAGAGGGATAAGACACCTAAAAAGTTCCTACTTCCTAATAAAGGAAGTGTTTGACACTTCTAAATGCTATGTGGCACGATTTTCTTGGAGGCAATTCCTTTATATATATATATATATATATATATATATATATATATATATATATATATATATATATATGAGGTGTAAGCATATCACACTATAAGGTCAAAAGTAAGCAGAACGTCGGTTTATGCGTATTTTATAAAAGAATTATTTAAATTTATGAAAGTAATTTATAACTGTTTTATTTTAATAAGTTTCTTAATATATATAATTTATCAATTACAAGTTACTTTTAATTTATTTTAATAAATTTTATGTCAAATTTATAGTATAAATTTTTATATGATAGAGTGCATTGACTAATTAAACACTTAATTATATAATCTCATTACCTTTTTTTAGGGAATATATAAACTCATTACCTAAACATATACGATTTTGTTTTGAATTTTCAGATTTTGTAATCATAATGGTCAAGCAATAATTAAAAAATTAATTAATATATTTAACTATAGGTTATAGTATTAAATAAAAGTTGATAAGTTAATTTTTAGTTACAAGCTTAAAGTTAGTTGTTATTTAAGATATTTAGCTCCCTTGGTTAAACATGGTTGATAAATTGTTGTAAATCTTGACATTATTTTTATTTTTATGGATAAAAAAAATTAATTTTTAAATATCATATATATATATATATATAATGAAACAAAAGATATTATATTATATTGAACAGGAATAAAAAATTATACCGATATAACTTTAATAACTATTACATCATTATTATGTTTTCTTAAAACTCCTTTCACATAGATCATATGTGTAAAATTTTATATTAATCAAAAATCATTTATTACCTTGTTTATATAGACTAAAATCAACTAAATATAAATATTTCAAAATATATTAAAATAAGAATAATTTGATTATCGTTTTTTGGTTGTTTAATTTTGACAATTTGATACAAACGATTTTGGTAATATCTAAATATAATTAAGCAGTTGCATCAATAAAAATTATATTTTATATCAAATTATAAAAATGGTGTAATAATTATCAAAGAAAGTTATACAGATAATTTGATCATTCCTCATATATATATATATATTAGGCAAACATATTTTTTGTGATTGCATATTTACTTTTTTTTATAAATTTTGAATTCGTGTTGTTTTTAAAGATTAAATATTTTATTAAAAATAAAAAATAATGTATTAGTTAAAATAGATATATTATAAAATTAAAGGTCAAATTTCATTACAATAAATGGTGTACTACAAAATGAGGTAATAAAGGAGGAATTTCATTAAAATTTTCATGGTACAATGAATATATAGATATATTGTAACGTCCCAGCTACAACTAGGGTCATTACCCTGCCTTAAGCACTATCATTAACACTAATCATCAGAGTTAAGCAGTTCGGAAGCATAAGAATAAAAGGACATCATCAAATGTCACAATCATAAACTTTATATACATCAAAATATGGTGAATATACATAAACAACTGTGTCTTTTGCAAAACTATACAAATACATCTCTCCTCAGGATACAAAACCAAAACCAAAGGCAGATACAAAATATTAGAGCCACGCGCTCATATCATCTAGCCTAAGGTGTGCAACTCGAAGCTATCCCTGCATAGGCTTCTTGCCTTGGGATCTATCTGCTTCTCCTGAGGAACCACCTGCAAAACATAAGCCCCACACACGGGGTGAGATATAAATCTCAGTAAACTCAGGGCCCTTGAAGGTATTTCCTTCCCCTGGTTCACTTCAACATGTCCACATATATACATATAAACAACATATCAAATCCATCTCACAAGGATTCAAGCATCAGCACATCACACTCACAATCAATGAGAAATCAGAGCATCAGCTCACATCCACCTGTCAACTCTCAGGTGATCCAATCACGGCCACAACCGTATATAACACAAGCAATCTACCTGCAGAGGCTGCATCTAGGCATATAGGAACATCTCCAAGAAGGAGGCTACATCTATACCCTAGGAACATCTCATTGCAGGTCTCTATCACTACCCAGCAGAGGCTACATCTAGCTATGTAGGAACATCTCCAAGCAGGAGGCTACATCTACACAACAAGAACATCTCTTGCTGGGATTTCATCAATCTATAGGAGGCTACATCTGTGTATATAGGAACATCTCCGAGAGGGAGGCTACATCTATATAACAGGAACATCTCCTATCTATCTCACACAATTGCCTGAAGAGGCTACGTCTGTGTACATGGGAACATCTCCCGTAGAAGGCTACATCCATATAACAGGAACATCTCCATCAGGACTTACTATCATCTCTAGTCATCTATCCTACTACAATAGGATTTCATACATTCAATTCTCAGAATTCACAATCAGTGCAATGGTTAATCACGCCTATCACAGGCTAAAATGGCCCACAACCATATCAAACCATTACATGTCATACATAATATCCCCCTCATCAAAGGGTTCAGCTCACCTGTACAATCAATACATAATAATCCCCTCATCAAAGGGTTCAATTCGCATAATCAAGTATACATATGCATTACACAACATTCCCTCACCAAAGGGTTCATTCGCATTCAATATATCATACCCTCTTCAAAGGGTTCAGCATGCATCCAAGCATATACAATCAACATACAATGATCCCTCATCAAAGGGTTCCATTCATGTTCACATATACACAATTATTCACACATCAGAACCATCCCTCCACTAAGGGTATGGCGGAACACAACAGAGGACACACAATCAAGGTCCAAGAGCTTACCTGCTCTACGTGAAACACCGGCTTCCCCGGTCTCGTGGCTACCACCACCAAAGGTATCCGACTCACGTCCTACATAATCAAACACATACCATCAACAACAGTCCTAAGCCGTTCACATGAAAGGAACTACAATCCCATTTCGCATCACATACAACCAATCACTTCACAAGTGATTCACGGACCCTCACTAGGATCCCTCTCGGCCTAACCAAGGCCCCAGAGCCTCTCCTAAGACTCTGCTCAGGCTACTCAAGCACATCCATGCCTTAGCCCTACCATGTCCAAGCTCAATCATACAACACAATATCAGCTCATGGACAACATCTAAACCATCCCTAGAGTATTCATCATCTACTCTAAGGTTCAACATAACCATGCACTCAATCCCTTTCTCTATACATGCATGTCTCAGAGCCAAAATCAAACTTCATCAATAATGATTTATGAAGGCTCTATCATCCTCACAATAACCCCCTAAACACAAGTCTCTTCATGACTTTGAGCTAATTCCAACCCTATCACAAAAGGGTTACTATTCATGCAAACCCCCAATCTCAAAATCAAACGGAGAAACTTGAGTTTTCTTACCTCAACGGCGTCAAAGAAGACCCTTGGACCACCTTCTCGAGCTCCGGTGTCCTTCCCACGCAATGGGTCTCAGCCAATCACAAGTTCTCAAGCTCTCTCTAGGGGATTTCCAAAATCACACAAAAGGGGTTTTTGATGGAAAGGGATGAGTGATTCAAGCTTCCCAAGTGTTTCTCTCACAATCAAAAGCCAAATGGAAGTGTTCTGATCAACAAATATGGCTCAAGGAAGCTTGGGATGGTTAACAATGGAGGTCTAGGACTGAAGGAAGAAGAAGAAGCCTTTTCTCTCTCATTTTTCGCGTTTCAGGCTTTATATAGTCACTCAGCCCGACCCACGGCGCTCTTGGCGCCGGCCCGGCGCTCCCTGCGCCAACCTCCAGAAACCACGGCGCCCCAGGCGCCATCTTCGGCGCCTCCAGCGCCACACTCCAGAAATTCCGGCGCCCCCAGCGCCGAATCTGGCGCCCCAAGCGCCGCAACCCAGCAACTCTGGCGCCCCTGGCACAGCACCTGGCGCCCCAGGCGCCACCTTCCAGAAACCATGGCGCCACCGGCGCCGCATCCGGCGCTCTCCGCACCTCCTGGGAAAATTGGCGCCCCAGGCGCCACCTCCGACGCTCCAGGCGTCACCTTCCAGGGACCTCGGCGCCCTCAGCGTGGGATTGGCGCCCTTGGCGCCATCCTCCAGTGCTCTGGCGCCCTCGGCGCCAGACCTGGCACTCTTGGCGCCGCACCTCTGACATGGTTGTCTGCTGAATGCGCCCTTTCCGATCCTCTAAACACGATTATAGCCTTAATTACAGGGTTAATTACATGCTTAAGATTCAAGGTATTACATATATCGTTATAGTGCTATTGGTACATATTATCCACATGCTTTGTAATAACTATAACTAATTTCTATAGGAGAATATATGATTGATTATTATGTTTTTCATCCACAAGACATAAATTCAAGATCTTATTTAAAAGAATCAAATTTCATATAACCCAGCCTAACAATTTGTTGTAACTTTGACAAGTTATTATGCTATTTAATATCTTTTAATTGAATAATATTTTCTCAAAATTCATCGTTGTATTAAAAAAAATTCGTACATCCTTAAAATTAAACTTATTAAATAATGTGATAATTGTTTAAATTATATTGTATATAATTTTATTCTTAATCATTGTGTTGATCATTAACTAATATGGTGGAGTTTTTTTTGTCTATTTTAATTTTTATATTATAAAGTCAAGTTTCTATTCTTACGTAAGATATTTTTTAGAGTTTTTTTTTTTTGTGATCACTTTTAATTTTAAACGGTACTTTCACTTTCAAACGTTGCGATTCCCAACTTGTTTTTCATAATTTCTTTCTTTTTTATATATTATCTAAACTAAATTGACCATTATTGATGAAAAAAACTAAATTGACTATTAACTGACTTGGTGTAATTTTTTTGTCTAATTTAATTTTCATATTATAAATTTAAGTTTTTATTCTTAAATAAGATATTTTTGAGAGTTTTTTTCCACGTGATTTATACATATATTCATGGATCACTTAACACAGTCAAAGACGTAAGAGGCCACTTTGTGTATTTAGAATTAATTTATTCTATTGATGATCACTTTTAATTTTAAACGGAACCTTCACTTTCAAACATTGTGATTACCATTTGATTATTTCGTAAGTCTTGTGTGTGTGTATATATATATATATATATATATATATATGTATATATATTATTTAAACTAATTTGACAATTAACTAAATTGGTGGAATTTTTGCCTAATTTAATTTTTAATTATATGATAATTTTTTTAAATAAGATCATTTTTAGAGTCATTTTCTTTTTTGACATGACTTTTTAATATTGATTATATAATTTTATCTTATATTTGTAATTTTCATTCCTTCCAATTAACACCATTACTTAAATTTAATTTGATTTAAATTTTCAATTTGAACACATTATATCAAATTAAAGATATATAACTTATTTTATATAAATTAGATTTTAATATTATAATCTTAGTTAATCTAAATTTGAATTTTCTAAATTAAAAATTTAACAGTATATTAGTAAAAAAACTGTTACCTTAATTTAAATTTAAAATTTGATGGTACATCAAAACAAATTAAAAATTTTATTTTCAAAAAATAATTAACCCAAAAGTATAAAAATAAACCGTGATACCTAATATCATATACATTGAAATTAGACAAATTTACATTATACCAAGGCAACTTAACCCAACTTCATGCACATAGCTCATTATGGCTAATGTCTTAACCAACTTGTTTCTATTTGAAACACGAAGTAACATATAAATTCTTTAACAGATCTTCTGTCTTTTTTTTTAATTGTACATAAATTCTTTAACAGATCTAAATTAAAGAATGTGAGACTTTATTTTAAAAATAAAAATGTTAGAATAGCACCTTCACTATCACATGTTAAACTATTGACAATCCTCACTTATGATGTCACAACTCACAAATCTCTAGCTTCCACAAGCTTCCTTTCCCTGTGCCTTGAGATGTTGAACATTTGCAAAACACATGTCATGTTCTACTACATTTGATATCAAGCAAATAGTTTACATGAAGAAGGCTATGGTGAAAGAGCACATTATGCCGAAAGAGATGTGCTTTGTGGGTTGGGTATTTTGTAATAGGTTTGGGTTGCGTAAGGAAGAGGTGGGTGTGGTGGTTCGATGGCGGCAATGGGAAATCTAGTTCTAGATCTATAGGAGATGTTGGAGTCCACGATTGGATTACACGAGGCTTTGTTTTTTGCTAGCTGAACCTGAAATTGACAATTGAAAAAGAAGAAAAAAGAAAAAAGGATCTGAGCCATCCATTTGAAAATTAATGCTTCTAACAATTCAAAATATGTTCTTTTAGAGAAAAAATATGTTTGCCATAGTAAAAACAAATGTGTATGAAATGACATAAATATCATAATTTTAAAAAAAATGAAATTTAGTATAAATAAGAGTATTTTTGTCATTTGCACCAAAAAAACAACTCATTCTTTCTATCTTTTGTCTAAATTTGGACGGAACATAAAATACAATGGGACCCATAATACATGCTTCTATCCTTCTTTTTCTATTGTTGCCCCTTGCCAAACGATGGAACAAATGCAAATATAGACCTTTTATTTCTGTCTTTATTATTTTCTCTCTCAATCCACCAAAGTAAACAAATCATAAATTAAATAAAAGATCAATATTAAAAAAAGTGATACTGATGAAATGTGTTACACTTTATCTTTTGCTGTTTTTTATTTTATTTTATTTGGGTGACCTGAATTATTTCCTAGTCAGGAGTTAGAGACTATGAAAATAATGGCATATAAGTTCTAATTATTTTTTTTTGTTGCCGTTGACATATTTATTACTTTGTTACTGTTGGCATATTAATTTGATGTAACGATACTTTAATCAAATGGCCTTATTAGTCATTATTCATACCTGTTAGTGTTTTTTTTTTTCCTTCTAGAAATAAAAGATACTCTTAAACCTTTGCCAACAGACTGATTTCCTTTGCACTATATAGAGAACAACATGAGACATGAGATACCACCAACATTTCTCCACTTCTCAAGATTTATATTTTCTATAGCTTTTCTTTCTAGTGTTCTTCTTGTCATTGATTGTGAGGTTCTAATGTTAAGTGTATGAGTTTAAACATTTTTTTCTTATAAAAAAAATCTTGAGAGACAAAAATCAAATATCATTTTACTTTACTCTGGAGGTCTGTCGAAATTTACTTTCAGATAATAGTTATTCTCACGCCGGCACAATAATATTTTTCATCTTTTTTCTATCAATATTTTTAAAAGAGACTAATCTCTCAAAAATTGAGATACATTAAGGAACTGACATTCTTCCAAATTATACTATTTCATAAATATAAACTTCAATATTAAATTCTTAACTATATATTTAAAGAATATAATTATTTATCAATCATATCGCATCAAGTTAATCTTTCTTTTAATTTTATCAGACTCTGCTTTATTTTTTTATTAATTCAAATATAACCAAAATATCATTTAAAAAAAGGAAGTAGCATCATTTTATTCCTCGGTGCAAGTTTATTTACAGGTTTGTTTTTAAGAAAATTATTTTTTTGAAACCTTTAAAAAAAATCATCAGAACATTTTTTTAATCTCAAAATAAATTGATGTAAACACCTGCTTAATCGATTTTCTTAAATGAATAATCATTAAAGCAATTTTTTGTCTGTCTAACTAAAACCAATTTTATGAGCATCATGTAATAATCTTGGAGTGGCTGAGAGGAGCTGAAGGTTGAGACCTTTCCTGGTTGGTTCATCAATTAATAGGCAATCTCAAGGAATTGACATAATCCCAAATAATGATAATAACACAATGCCTTGGAAGTGGGTTAAAAGTCTCCTCTTCTCACGCTTTATTACCTTCACTTCACATAACCAAAGACTAGACTTAAAGAGTCCGTTCTCTAAGTATTGTTGGAAAAAGGTAATCTAAATGATCACATTCACAGCAGCACAAGTGGAATCATGTGTAATCAGGCCACATTATACATAGTAAGGCTGCATGACATTTTTTAACACCTCTTTAATTATTAATATTAAAATTTATTAACAATCACAAATATTTTTAATTTTAATTTTTTATTTAACAAGTCTCTTTAATTTCATGATATACTTCTTCCGATCTCAAATATAAAGAAAAAATACCTTTTATGATTTTAAATATAATTTTTTAATTAACTTTTTTTTATTTAATATTATTATTTTTAAAATACCTTTTATTTGATTAAGATATTACTTTTAATAACTCTTTCAACTGACTTTCTTAGTCAACGACTTAGCGTGAATCAATTATTTTTCATGTATTGGACATCAGACCAGAAAAACATATGTTAAAAAGTATATTGTTAGTAGTTTTCATTCTCCATTTGTAAAATTGCGTAGGCAGGGAAGGGAGAGCTAGCTACTTGAACACGATGATTCTTGAGCAGTCAATCACCATAGTAACCCACAAGCACAAGGGCCAAAACAAACTCCAAAAAGAACCCGTTCATCTTATGATCCCATGTGCAGTGGGAGCACATCTAAACCCCAATTTGTTTGTCTCAATTTCAACGTTGCCATGAATAGATGAAGTGAAAAGGATTAATCAAAGAAGTGGCCACGTGGGCCAGTAGGAACTTGTCACGTGGGAATGTCCATGATTTATAATTGAACACATTCTGACACCGCCCAATAGAAAGGAGAAGAAAATTATCATATGAACACCATTTATTTAACATCTAGATAGGGAGAAAATAAAAATATATAGATATAATAGAGTTTATGATTTGATAAAAAAAAAAAAAGAAATAAAGAAAAATTAGAGGTATAAAAAAGAAGTGTTTTAAATGATAAAATATCTATGCATCATTAGTCAATAGAGAAACTAAACGTGAGGGACAAGCATTAAGGTAGAATGAAGAATGAATGAATGTCATGAAACAAAAGTCAAGTAACCTCAATGAAGTTAGAGCATGAATTGAATTGAACCCCCCGACACTCTCGGTTTGTGTTTGTGTGTTGACGTACAAACAAGTGAATGGTTTTGCTCTTGCTTGCCATCTACAACACTGCAATGCACTCTCATTCTCCAACTCCAATTAATCCAAAGCACCACAACTCATCATAGCTCATATGTTCTCATACAATAATATAACACCACATGAATGCAAGTAACAGCGTTGAGTTGTTGTTGTTGGCATCATGAACAGCAGGAATGTGAATGTGAATCAGCATCATCACCTCAGAGGTCACAGCTTCAATGGCTTTGCCAACATCCATCCCATCTCCAACACAATTAATGGTCCTAACTAACTCCCTACCTTATTATATATTGCTAGCTATGCTCACTCATATCACATTCCCTTACATTTATTATTTCTCTGTTTTTTTGCAATTTTGAATTAAAAGTTAAAGTGATTATTTCTTCGTAATAAATAAACTCAAACTTAGCTGATCTCTTGGTAAGTGTGATCACAGTCTGACTGACTTTGTAATCTAGAATCACTAATCACTGTTGTTATTTCTGGATAGGGAAACTGGGGAAACTCTCGTTTGAATCAGCAAAACTGGCCACAAGTGGGATTGATGATCTATTGTCATCCACAGAAGGAGGAAAGCATGACTATGATTGGTAATTAACACTGCATTTCTCTGTGACTTCTATCATATTAGTCAGTGTTTTTTCTCCACTACACAATATTCATTTAATAAGAGAGGACCGACCTACTAAAATCATATTATCATGCATGTTAGACTCAGATTATTGTGAGTTGCAAGTTAATGTCATAGACCAATAATCAAAAGCAGACAAAAAACTTTTTGTTTCTCAGAGCTTGATGCCCAAGTGCCCTCTACCTTGCTACCTGCATTAGTAAAAGAAACTAACACAATATATATACACCTCACCGCACTTTTCATGTGAACTCATACATTTTTGCAGTGGTTGGCTTCATATTTCCTCAACTTCAAATAGTTCTATTTATAAATGGTTTCATTTTCCCAATGTCGGCACATGCATTTGTTATATCTTCTCTACTCGATTTGCAACTGTTGGCATTGTGTGTTATAGGCTCCTTACTCCTCCGGGGACCCCTCATTTACCATCATCAGAAGGTTACTCCCAACCAACTTTGGTGCCTCCAAGAAGCAGTTTGGGTAGATTAAAGTCAAACACTAGTGCCTCAAGGGTATGCTCCTGTAATATATTCTCATTTCCTTTCATTCCATAGGCATAACCATACTGATGCTCATAGTTTTGTTAGTGCTTAATAAATAAGATCAACCTCATCTTAAGCTTTACAAGTGACTGCAATGACAAGATATTAGTTGCCAACCTTAAGTGAAGAAGGGTTGGCTTTTGGGGGATTAAGCTTCTCTTGTATGTACATGCCTATGACAATGCACCGGTCCCTTTGAGTAACTTCAACTGCACTTCAGTGTGCTAATCATTATATGTTTGTTTTCAACTCAACAAAATTAAATTCAAACATACTCAGTCACTCAAAAGAAGACATGCATCATAGTGATAATTACTTAAAACTTGTTTGGATAAACTTTTCAATAAACATTCATAGGAGGAAAAAAATAAGAAAGTAAAGAACTAAGCTGGCCCCTTCTGAATTCTATATCCACTTTCTGCTTCTATAGCTTTGAAACACAAATTGGTATTCAAATATTATATAGACACGTATACTACAATAAGTCAGTTAGATGCTGTTATGTATAAGTATATATCTTTCAGCTTTCAGTCTCACAATCAGAGAACAACAATCACTCTCATTCTCACTCTAGACCATCAAGAAGCGGTTCAGTGACTTGCAGTCCAAACAGATCCTCCTCCATCCTTAACACAAGGCCATCCTCCCCCATAACTGCGGCAAGGCCTTCGACTCCAACCTCTCGCACAACATCAACATCAACAACCCCCAGATTACTACTGCCACGCTCATTTCCAAGTCCAACCAACACATCATCAACTGACACCAACAAGACTAGAACATCACAAGGCTCAAGGCCATCCACTCCAAGCTCAACTTCAAAGCCATCCATTCCTGCCACTTCACGGTCACCTTCGCGGCCCTCTACCCCCACTCGACGCCATTCGCTGCCATCTCTATCGCCTTCAGTCACACGTGTGGGGCGTAATCCAGCTACACCGCGTCCCCAGCCAGTTGTCCCACCTGATTTCCCCCTTGAAACACCACCAAACCTCAGAACAACATTGCCTGCTGATAGGCCTGTCTCTGCAGGCAGGTCTCGTCCTGGTGCTGTTGTTACTCTTCCTTCAAAGCCAAACTCAGAAATGCAAGCCCCAGTTAACATGTCAAGGAGACAGCCATCTCCTATTGCCAATAGGGGAAGACTGTCAGAGTACACAGCAAAAAGCCGCGGCCATACCAATGCTGCTGATGCCTCTGAGGTAGTTGCTAGGAGATCTGCTAAGTCTTCAACTACTGCCTCAGAAAACAATGGATTTGGAAGGACCATCTCAAAGAAATCATTGGTTATGGCTATTAGACACATGGTAAGTCCACTTCTGCAATCAGAATTTACACCTCAATTAATTATGTTGTATCACAATTGAAAATTTTGTTCTTAATCTTACACATTACTTAATGATGCCAGGACCAGTCAGGCACTGCACCATAATGTTCTGACCAGACTAATACTTTAAATGAAAATCATGGTTTAAGGTTCTGTTTGGATGAAAATCTTAATAAAAAAATACTCATGGAAGAAGAAAATAAGAAGAAAAAAAGAATTAAGTTTCTTTCTCTCATAGGTTAAAATCAACTTATACACTTCAACTTTTATACAAACTTTCTCATTTAACTTCTCCAAAAGTTGGATAAAAGTTGAAGTGCATCATAAGTTGATTAGAAATTCAATTTATTTTATCTTCTTATTTTCTTCTTCCTTGAAGAGCTTGCTTATTCATAAGTTAATGCTAACATAGCCTAAATGTTAGACAATGATTAATCACTCTCCTAATGGTTCTATATAAATTCTACTAGTTTTCTTTTACTTTGATATTAACATCTATATGTGCCTTGGAGCAGAATGGTGCAATATCTCCTCTTATTATCCTGATTAATTCAAACTAGTTCATTCTATTAAATTTATTTAATTAACCTTTATAATTTAGGATGTGAGGAACAGCTCAGGAACTCTTCGTTCAGTTCCAAGCGCCACACTCTATCCTCAGAGTATTCGAACTTCGACTCCCAAGACACACCACAGTAGAGGTTTGAGTGTTCCAGTGTCAATGGACATTAACGGAAGCCTCCAAAGCAGAAACAATAATAATAATGATAATAATAGGAAAAACGGAAGAGAGATAGGTGAAAGGCAAAAGCAATACTTGGGAAAATTGAGTGAAGTAGTGGATGTGTACGAGAGTTATCGTTATGATTCACTGTTGCTTAAAGAAGACTTAAAGAACACAAACTGGCTGCGTAGTGTTGATGATAAATGTGATCAAGGACCCATCTTTGACAATGGATTTGAGTCCCTGCCTGAACCTTTTGGACTCTCATAGCATTCTCAAGCTTCTTCTTGCCACATTAATTTGTAATGTTATTTACATTTTAATTATTGTTTCTCAAAGGTGGGGAAATGAAGATCCGTTATATATGAAATGTATGGATTTAACTTCGATCTTAATTACAAGTGAATAATACTATGCAAGAATTTAATGTCCCAGAAGTTGAATCTTTGATATGTATAAAATACATTGTTTGTATAGAATTTGCCCCTTTAATAAATATATGTCCAAAACATCTTGGTAAAGATGGCAGAAGAAATATCCTCTGTCCCTACTTGCTGCTTTGTCAATCATAAAAGTTCTTATTTACCAAACTACTTGTCAAAATCTTGGAGTTAAGAGGATATTTGAAACTTAAACGCAAGTCTTTATGTCTCTACTGACATGAGATATATTGACAAGGATAATCACCGTAGGCATAGGCATGAGTATTGAACAACGTGTATCATTATTAAATTTAAGCATGTTCTGTTTGTGATAAACAGAAATGTCTTGCTATTGGATCAAATTCTACCTCATCACAATGGATTGGGTGACTAGTGATTTGCTATTGGATCAAATTCTACCTCACCACAATGGACGTGGGTGTGTGCAGGGTGTGAAAGAAAGAAAGAGAATAAAAAATTGTGTACCTTTTTTCTCTTGCATTCACCTTCTATTTATACTAAATTTATCTCTCAATCGATTATGGGCCGTTTCCGAGAATCACGGATGGGATCGTAACTACCTGTTGCCATGATCTTTGATCTGGTCATGGTCCATGATTATCTCTTCACCCACCACTCCTTACTGGTTAGGCCAATTCCTCCGTAATAAAGCATATGTATAAATGTTGTCAAATTTTAATCATGGTCTAATACTTGACACGATCTAGATCCTGACATTAAAACTTCAGATTCAAGAATAATATTATGAGACTACAGGATTTTATATTGGGTGAGTCTGTTTAAATTTATTTCTTGAAAAAAAATTATATTAATTAAATAAGCATTTTTCTATTTTCTTAGTGTATTTTTCTACACTCCTTTTGCTTAAAATTTCTGTTTATTTTGATAAACAAACTCCATCTGTTATTAAAAATTACTCTCTTTTTTAAATTTAAACAAATCAACCCATTAAGTTGTAACTACCTAAATACTTCAATTCCTTTATACCCTCTAGAAGTTTCCCGTGCCTTTGATTGAAAGGAATTTGATGACCAAAGGTTTTGGTACAAGTGATCTCTCATACCAATGTTTTTCAGTTTTCCCCTTCTACCAATATTTTCCCATAATCACAGCAAGTGATCCCTCAAACAAGAAGCTTATTACCAGGCATAGGACAATAATTGAAATTGCTGTTTTTGGGGTGTTTCATTTATGAAGGTATTGCTATGTTAATGTGTTGTTTCATAAAAAGGTTAGCGAACAAAATGCAACACCAAAAGAGAAGGATGTGAATTTAGAGAGTGGAGAGTAGGGACGGAGAAAAACAACTAAACAAGCATGTATAATATTTTGAAGACCAAGGCTACCGTGAAGTATTTGCAAAATGAATCATCGGTGAGACATGCAATTTCACCGTTGGATATATTATTATTATTTTATTGTAGGGCTGTGATTGTTTACCGGTTACCTGATGTTTTTAGGTTGCTTTCTGGGCTTTAAGGGGAGCATTTCCTTTCTTAAAATCATATTCAGTTTAAAATAAGTTTTTAAAATTGCAAGGAAGGACTTGTGTTCATAGTTACGAGATCATGAGAAGAATTAGAGCATTTTAGTGCTAGAACCAATCTCCATATTGAAGATATCTAGAGTATGTATAGGGATAGATATGATGAAATCCTTGCAAATGAGAATGCTCTTGCTAACCATGGTAAAACCTTAGATAAATTTGATCGTTATACTATTTTTTATGCTTTTGAGAATAAAACAACGTTATTTTAATAATTCATTACTTTAGGGGGCAATGGGCATACGTATGGTGGGCTTATAGAAATATTTTATCATTTGAATAAGTTATTTTTCTTATCAGAATACTGTTTTTATTGCAATTTACCAGAACAATTTTTTAATTTATTTTAATAAGTTTCATATTTAAATTTATGATATAAACTCTCATGTAAAAAATATATTAAATAAGTGTTTAATTAATTATTTATATAAATGTATCTTTACTTATAAAAAAATCTAAATGTATCTTTGCATCACAATGAGATAGTTCTCATGCAAGGGAATTTCGACAAGGGTTGTGTTTGACTTTATCAAAATTAGATTATGATAATGATTTTTTTGTTGTTCATTTGGAATTTTTATTTTGGAACATTGTTCACACGGAATTTGAGTTGGACTAAGATTGACTGACCCATATATTTGTCCACTAAAACCTATAAAGGGTAAGTTTTTTTTTTTTTTTAACAGCCTAAAAAGGAGATAATATTAGAAATGATTAGAAATGCCACCAAACCTGGCCAGCACAGAATACATATGTGCTTTGTAGAATAATAACAGAACTAATACATACAGAAAATAACAATAAGAATTCACTTCGTAAATCCCATCAAACCCAATGTAGGCAAAACAGAATTACACCATATATAAATGAGTACAGAACCATCGCAGAAATCACCAAAAGAGAAACCTGAATAAAAGTCTGAAGACAGAATCCCTAAGCAAAGCAGCGGCTCCTTATATAGTCCATTCAAAGAGGGAGACATTAAAGCCTTTATTGGTAGATGCTTTAATCCAGCTCCAGGATCTAAAAGGTAAGTCATGCATGTCTCGCATAATATATGGACTTTTTTAAGTAAAAAGATATATATGGATAATGGATTGGAGTAACTTGTATTTCTTGAATAAATTATTTGCTTATATATAATCCACAATTGTCTCTTTCTCACAAGAGACATACCCTAGGTTGAGAACATAGAACAAAACAGTAGTTATATTTTGTCTTACCCATCTAAATTAACAATCCCAACCAGATTAGAGAATTTGTTATAAAAATTAAACATTACTCCTCCTATGAATATGAATAAATATCATCTATCTTTTGGCACAATTCCTTTTTTCCCAGTAATATCATCTAATTTTAAAAGTATTATTATAGGAAAAAACTTTATTAAAAGAGACAAAATTTATCTCGATAATTTCTACGTCTTCATGATTAATCTCATGATCAAAATAACTTACTTTTATAAAAAAAAATGATAAAGAACAAAAGGTTATCTTTTAGTAAATGAAGAACTGACAAAAAAAAAAAAATGAATAATTTTATAATGGATAGCCTGAAGACTTGGTGGTGGGTCGTCCTCAAAGGTCAAGGGTCAAATTTCAATCACCACATTCATATTTCATATTCGTACCTTTTTTTGTCAGTTCTCTTAAAGCAATTGGCTTTAATTAATTAGCATTTCACACCTGAGAAATGTGCATTTTAGTAATTTCGTAAAGTCATTGTTTGTTGTCTCAATTGATTAGTACGATTCAATTATCAATTATCAATTATTAATTGAATAAATAAATAATCATGACTGACAATTTAATCGTCTCCAGAATTGAATTCAATTCATCACTACACAACTTTTTGTGTTGGGAACGAAAAAGACATTTATTTAATATTTGAAACGCTCTTTATCTTCTCTTCCTCCTCCTTGGCCTAGCTATATACCTCACTTACGGATTGAAGAAGGCAACGCTCCTTTCAGCTCAAATCTGCAAACTAGGCTTTTTCCCAACGGTGAGTTTTATTTTTCTCTGAAATTCCTAATCCAATTTCATAAATTATCCTTTAATTTTGGTTAATCTTTCATGGGTTTTCCTTTTCTTGCTCAAAAGTTGGCAACTTTAAATTCCTGATATAGAATTTTGTGCTATTAGATGCAAGCAAATTTGTGTTCTCATCTCAGTAGCCAAAGCAATTTTTTCTCATTTTCTGCACGAATGAAGGGACCCCACTTGCATCATCATCATCATCGTTCTAGCTATTACTTTGCATTTTAGGATTATTTGGAAACTGTTTTAAGTAGGAAAATCATGTCTAAATAAGCATTCTGTAGTTTTCGTGTTGTGTTCCTTCACTCTTCTGTGATTGCCAAATTCCCTTGTTTATTCTCTCTGACTTTCTCTTTGAGTTTTATGAATTTTGACACATTTGTTGTGCTGAAATTCTGCTTGCAGGGTTCAGTTTATTCAAGTTTTACAATTTCGTGGCTCTGAAATTATTAGATGGGGAATTGTTTGCGTAAGGTAAGAATATTTGGATACTTCAAATTAGATTTTTTATAGTTATTCTCATTAGAACTTGAAAGCCTAAGTCTTTCCTGCTAAACGTTATCTTAAACAGATCACATACTCTTCCAATGTAGGTTATGATTTTGAATGTGTCTGAATCATTTTTTTCTCTCCCCTCTGGTATAGTTTATGAGGATAATAGTGTAAGGAAGCTCTGCTGTTACAACTTGAAATGATGGTCTTTTTCTATGGCTTTTCTTTTTGGCAAAACTAAGTTATTTGCTTGCAACTTCTAGACCTAAACTTTTACATCTTCAGTTTGCCTTCCTGGACTGCATTGTAAGTAATCTTTAGCAGATAGATTAGAAAAGAATATCAAAATACTAGAAATGGAGAAACATACTAATAACTAATGAAAAATTAAAAATTAGAAATGAGTAATTATTGTTAGCACCCTCAATTGTATTGAGATATCTATATTCTAAATATCAAACAGTGATCTATATTTTGCAATTATGCCATTGGCATGGACAACTAATCTAGTTGTAAGGACTAAGGAGCAATATTAGTCAAGTCTAGCCGATGATGTTATAACTAGAGAGGCAAACAATTTAAGAACTAGAGGTCAGAACTAATTGCTACTTTCCAAAACTATGTCCAGTGAAAGTAAGCAAGAGTATGGAAACATATTTTTACAAAGATGAGTATACAGCTCCGATATGATATAACTTAACCAATGCTCCTTGCAGTGAACTCATAACATTGTTGTTTATATAGTCAATCTATATCAAAGTAGTTAACATGGGAATATGGATAGATGCAGGAGTGAAAATGATATTAACAGAGGTAACAACTGGATTAAGGTATAACATGTCCAATAAAAAGAGAATTTTGTTACATTCTGTCAAAGACCAAATTTCCTAAAATTTAAAGCTATTAGGTAGAAGTCTGTGAATTGTTTTAGATTTCTAACATTCCCTTTCATGTAAGAGCCCATTGGACTTTAAGTGTGGGCAATTCTTATACTGATGATATTCAACTTTATGTAAAAGAATGGAGGTGACAAGGTTTGAACTTTTGTCCATTTGGTCATAGAGGCTCTAAGCCTCTAATACTATGTCAAAGACCATTTCTCCTAAGAGGTTAAGCTATTAGGTAGAACCCTATGAATGATTTTGTATTTCTAACATAATCTATGGTTTACTGATACTGGAATATCATCAACCATTGCTTTTTTGCAGTGATATACTAATTGCTCTATTCTTGGTCTATTCAGTTGTGTTTACTAATAACTTATCCTTAGAACTTTGGTTTGTTTCTTTCTCTTTTTCCATCTTTTCTGTATCTTTTGCTTTTCTTGAATTTCATGTTTTTAATGGGATATCTGAGAATGCATTTTTTTCCTTATCCCTATCTGGCTATCCATGTGAAAAACCCATTATGGCAATAAAACAAATTAGTACTTGAACTGGAGCCTAAAAGTTTGTCCTTCTGTCAGCTTAGTGTCTTCCTGACTTTTGTTTCCTCCCCACTATTGACTGTCAGGAAGAGGGGGGCAGGGCGAAAAAATTGTTTATTTCTTTGATAGTTCTGCAAGCCTCATGGCACCTCAATGCTTCTAAAACAATGTTGTAACGTATCAGTTCATATCTATCATTGATAATTCGATTGACTGTGAAATATCATGTTTCAAATGTTTGCAGGCTCATGCGGATGATGATTCTGATCATATTGTGGAGTTTGCTTCTGGAAATGTGCAACTTATTACTACCAAAGAATCTTGGGACCAAAAGTTGGAACAAGCAAGGAGGGACAGTAAAATTGTAAGTTTTACTTCTTATTTAATTTGTAATTGTATCTCAATAATATTAAATGTTATCTGAAGGCCAGTTACCATTTTGTTTGTATTGTTTCGCTGAACCCTTATTAATTTACCATGCATGTATGTAGTTGGTAAAATGAGTTAATCTGTGTTTCCAGTTCTTGACAGCGAAGCCTCACTAATCTTTTTGTGAACTTATGGCATATAACTTTTGGTAAAAGTCCTCATTTAATCCTATAAAACAAATTGAAGCTTCCACCTAGCCTGGTCTAACAGAAGGGATATGATATAGCATGGTATTCTCAAAATTGGGATGGATAGATCCTATTATTTATTCTTAAACTTGTTAAAGGATATAATCTTATATTCTCAAAATTGGCATGAGGTGGTCCTATTATTTACACTTGAACTTTGTGAAGGACATTTTGACTTGTATCTTTGAACTTGATTATAATATGACTAGTACAGTAGTGTGGAATTTGTGGAGATATTTTCTGAGGGCAGACTGTTCAAGGGCATGGTTTTAATTTTTTTTATGTATGAACCCCATAGTTTCTGTCCACATCATCATGCCTCCCAAACACGTGATGTCTGTCCATTTTAGATCCCCCACTTGGAAATTTTTCTCTACAGAAAATGCACATGGAGATATTTTTTGAGTTGACCCCTCCCATTCTGATAGAATATATGATAATTTAATTGCTTGAAGATTTTTCAGTATATTGTTTTTTAAACCCCCACCCAGCCCCTTTCTTTCATGAGTATACTGTATTTCCTTTGTGTGCAACAGTTAATTCTAAAGCTTCATGTTTAACAGGTTATAGCAAATTTCAGTGCAACATGGTGTGGTCCTTGTAAGATGATTGCACCATATTATTGCGAGTTGTCCGAGAAATACCCGTCTATCATGTTCTTATTAGTCGATGTGGATGAACTAGCTGTAAGTAGCCAAGCTATTATTATTATTTATTTATTTAAAGCATAGTAAATAAATATTAATTAGTACCGCCCTTTACTTCTACGTGCACCTGGAAACAGAGAAATTTTTATTTGGAAATCCATAATTAAAGATGAAATTTTCTTGGATGATCATGTAGTTTCTCCCTGGTGGATGTTACGGGGACTAAATCGTTGTCCTAATATGTGACATTAATGAACATGGTTTTGTATGTTGCAGGACTTCAGCACTTCGTGGGACATCAAAGCCACACCAACTTTCTTCTTTCTTAAAGATGGAAAAGAGGTTGACAAACTTGTAGGAGCCAACAAGCCAGAGCTGGAGAAGAAGATTGTTGTGGTTAATGATGTAGTGCCTCATAAGCAATAGTGATTGTTGTGGTATATCTATTCATATAAGCTTCGCTCTTCCCTTCTCTCTTCACATGGTAGTGCTTATTCTGCATGTCTTCCCCTGATATTGTCATTGTATTTCTCTTTAAATGTAATTATGACGTTTCAAATGAATATCTTGTATTCAAATTTTCAACATGAATTGATGTCATGGTATCTTTGAAATATAATGAATTGATGTGCCTTATGCTTATTTGAGTCATTAATGTTATAAGAACCCCTTTCACAAGTCACAATCCCCCATCACTTTCCCTTTCCCAATTCTTATTATTAGAACACAGCACAACACCGGTGTTCTCCATTAGCCGTATATGGAATTTGAGAACAGCTCTACATCTACCTCTTTACGACGTTACTCAGCTTATCCTCCTCCTATCCAATTTTCCTTCAGCACACTACCTCTATGTTCATCTGTCTCTAGTTTGTCTTCACCTTAATGCCTCTCTAATCTTGTGTTTTTCATTTGTGGAAATTAATGAAAATCTCATTAGGTGTGATATATGATTAATTTCATAAGTGTAAATTTTTAATGTTTTTCAAACTCTAATTTCGTATTATATTATCAATGTTTAATTAATTAATTTTATCAGTATTAACATCGAAATTTAAACTTTTGATAATTATACCTAATTTAATTAAAGTGGGTATTTAATATTTATTCAAATACTATAATATCAACATCATCAACATCAACAACACATTTAATCTAAGTTAATTGGATCGATGATAGATAAATCTAATGATAAATAGGAAATAAGATAAAGAAACAGAAAAAGAGAAGAAGAAAAAGTGAAAAAAGATAAAAAAGAAGAAAAATAAACTTAAATAAAAGATGAGTGAAAGAAAGAGGAAAAGAAGAAAGAAAAAAAAAAAGAGAGAAAGAAACCACTTAAACCTGAAACTTTTAAAAATTAAAAATTATTAATTTTTGACATGAACATGATATAAAAATTAAAAATTATTTTAGACGTGAAAGGAGTAAATATAGGTTTTGATAAAATCACAAGTTAAATAAAATAGTTTAAATCACGTTATCATCTATACTATTAATAAAGGGAAGGTAAATCTACTGTGCAATGGAAGCCCTTCCCATCCTAGTAGGCATGTGAAACTCCCCAGAAATTAAGTACCTGTTGGTTCCCAAAAGCTCATGCCCTGGTGGAGCATGAAAATGTCGTCTCCATGCACAAGCCTGAATGGCCAAAGCTCCACCCTGCGCAAACAAATTTCCGCCTAGATAACCTTGGCCACCACCCTGCGCAAGGAAGTCTCCGCCTTGAAAGCCTTGCTCCCCCTCCCCCCAACATTGCCATGCTCACGTTGGAAAATATATTTTCATATTTTTCTGCTTTGTTTTTTAAAGATCTAATATGTTTTCAGATTTGTTGTTTGGTTTTTCCTTAAAACTAAAAGCACCCCTATATCTTCTTCCATTCCTATCTTGTAGGAACTTTTTCTCTTACTTGGTCAGTTTATTTTCCTAACTGTTATCAGCTTTTGCACGTTGGGAAGTTTCAGTTTAATTTGAAGTTGGAGATATTGTTGAGATTTTGTTTTTTCCTATTTTCTAGGAATGCTATTTGACTAAGAATTTATTTTCTATATGTTATTCGGTTTTTTTAGGTTATCATTGAGAAAAATATAGAGACACGTAAAGAAAAATATTTTTATATGCCTATCTCCTTTATATAAAATTATACTGTTTTGGAGTTTGGTGTTCTTTTGTTTGAGTTTGGTTTGGGATCTTTTTAGTGCACTCTGAATCAATGGATTGTCGCAGAGGAACACAAGTAAATTAAATTTACCAGTATAGTGAAAGCATTTTCTTGCTAAGAATAACGTATAACACGTTTTAAACTAGACCTTTTCTAAACTCTTTGTAATTATATTTATTTTTTTATTAAGTATTGTTATAAGAACTGTTTGTGTATTTATTATATGTGGAATAATTCCAATGTTATGTTTGTTCTTTTTGTTTCCTAATTTTTATTTATTAGCCCATACCTCCTTTGCCACCTCAGCCAACAACACCTCCCCTATGTGCAAGGAAACCTCCTCTCCTCTGTAGACGACATTGCCCTTACCTCCTCTCGCCTAAAAGATTTTATAAATGAAAGAATTTAATTGTTTTATATGAACACAAAATTTTAAAAATAGAAAAATTTAATTTCTTTATATAAACAACAATTTAAAAATAAAAGAATTTAAATTGTAACAATTAAAATTCTTAAAATTTAAAATTTCTTAAAATTCTAAAATTTCCCCTCCAAACACAACTTTAAGATATTTGTACATAAATTAAAAAATTATTAAAAGATGTATATTTTGATTAAAACACCTTCACTTCTCATTGGCATGTGCCATTGTTGCAGCAAGCCAGCAACACATCTTCAACTTCCTTAAATTTAGCAATTACGTTAATTTAATGTATGAGTAGTGATAACAAAATATTTCATTATTTTAAATGTCTCTCTACTATTTATTATAACTTTATTCTTAAACTTAATTATCAATTTGATCTATAAATTATTTTAAATAATTCAATTTAATTCTTAAAGTTCTTAAAAAATAATCAATTTGATCCCTAAATTATTTTAAATAATTCAATTTAATCCTCAATTTCTTAAAAATTTAGATACTTGATTAATTCATTTTTTTTAATTTTGAGTATTAAATTGAACTTTTTAAAAATTTAGAAACAAAGTTAAAATATTTAAAATAATTTAGAACCAAATTGAACCTTTTAAAAATTTGAAAACTAAATTTAACCATTTAAAATAATTTAATGACCAAATTAATAATTAACTCCATTTTTTTTCTAACTTCTAATTTATTTTTATTTTTATTTAAAATATGTAAACCCTAGTAGTAGTTAAAAATAAAAGGGGAGTAATTGTATATTAATTTCCCTTCCCTTCCTTCCTTCCTGGCGTCTGGTATATAACATAGCTGAGCCTGAAACTGAAACTGAAATTGACTATCTCTCTCACACTCTCAGACAAGAATGAAGCAATCAAAGGATCCGTTTGAAGCAGCGTTCGAGGAATCACCGCCAGAATCACCAAGGGCTATGGAGACAGAGACAGAGACGCAGAACCCTCCTCTTTCTTCTTCTTCTTCTTTAACTGTTGCTGTAGTACCACTGAATCCACAACCTCTGAATCAGAAAGTGAAAAACAAAGACAATGAGGATGAGGAGGAGGAGGACGACAACATGGACGTTGAGCTCGCCAAGCTCCCTTCCGCCGCTGACCCTCACAAAATGGCCAAGATGCAGTCTGTAACTAACCAACCAATTTCAATTCCATCTCTTAATTAACTATTTACCAATTTCTCCTTCTTCTTCTTCTTCTCCAGGGCCATTTTGTCCCAATTCACCGAAGGGCAGATGAGTCGATACGAGTCCTTCCGGAGGGCTGGCTTTCAGAAAGCGAACATGAAAAGGGTATGTATCGATTTGCTTTTTTTCACTTTCTGTTAGCATTAGGTTTTTGTTTTGTCCCAAATTGATTGAGGAAAAACCAATTCTAATGTCAATAAAATGATTCAATTATTCCAGCATAGCCATAGACACAAGATATTGTCAAGCGTAAAGTTTTCAATTGGACGTTATTCAATTCTTAGCAGCTCAAGCTAACCTTGTTTGCTTTTTTGTCAGCTTGGTGTGTTCATATATTTTGATAGTAGTTTGCAGACCTATCATTGTTGCATTAGTAATTTATACTAATTGCTCACAAGTTTTCGCCTCTCCTGTCTTGATGGCATGATAGCAGTTATTGGCTAGCATCACTGGGACACAGAAAATTTCTGTGCCGATGACAATCGTAGTATCAGGCATTGCAAAAATGTTTGTTGGTGAAGTTGTTGAAACAGGTAACAACCATGTGATGCTTCCTTCTAAAATCATTACAAAATGTATGCAGGATTCAAATTGTACTATTTTTTTGCAGCTAGAATAGTTATGAAAGAGAGGAAGGAATCTGGACCAATCCGACCTTGTCATCTGAGAGAAGCATATAGACGACTAAAGCTTGAAGGAAAAGTCTTTAAGAGATCAGCCTCGAGGCTTTTCCGGTAGATGGACCAAATATGAATCTTGTGTGCACCACCAGTTTGCTGGTACATTAAATTTTGTAGTCAGCACCTTCTTGTTTTCAACATCTTGATGTTCTTTTAACTTGAGCTATTGAATGTGAATCGATATTTGAAGGTAAATTGGGAAAATCTCCCCACTTTTACAAATATGAAATGTGCAATGGACACATGTATAGGACCCAACATCTTTTCTCTCTACGTTATGAGAAAACATAGTCATGGTGGAAACTTGTTGCTCGATTGGGTTACCGTTGGGGAAGTATGTTGTGTTGGGAGAAGCATCACATGAGTATCGCTTGCTCCAAAATTAAGTTCTGAGAGTTTTCAAAACATACCCTTATTCTCTTGTAGCGCTTGATTTTCTTGTTGGCTCCTCAAATCAATATAGTAGAAAAGAATCTATCCAAGTTGTCTAATTTAATACTTTCGGCCTTGAATAAAGTTTCATCATGCTCGGGTTACATGTGAATCCCATGCCATGTCTCTCTTAATCAGTCTGATATGAACTATCAAAATAATCAAACTTCCATTTAATCATGTCTCTTGGCCACATCTAAAAGACTCAGCTCCCTGCTGCACTTGTCATGTTTGTTGCCTTTTCCACCATCAATCAATACTCTATCCAAGTTACGACGAAGAACTACAGGAAAATCAACATGTATTGCAAGTTTGATGGACAAGAAACCGTTCGATGCTACTAATGTCTCATTCTCACATAACAAATATTAAGATGTTGAGCTTCATTGTCAGACAAGGGAAATATTAATGATGAAGTTTAATTTTTATTTGTAATATAAAAAAATTGAAGCTTGGGTTGTAATATTTCGGTGGATCAGCAAGCATATCTCGTCTCATAAGCATTTTTATCTTCCTTTCGTATTTTCTCTACCATTTCAGTCAGTACCCATTTAATTTCCTTTTCCTTAAAACACCAAGAACAATTCTGATGGAGAGTAACTCTCGAGTTGCCAAAAGAAATTTTATAAATTTTCACAACTTACAAGATCATTTTCATTACTTCAAACAATTAAACTAATTTATCCTAATTATTCAGGTCTAAAAAGCTTTTTTTTTTATAACAGATCTCACAGTTTATCTTAATTATTCATCTTTATTTCAATATAGTTTTTGTACAAATTTTCAAATTAAATAGAATTATTCAACTTTTGTTGATATTGCACTAACACAAAACATATTAGCAACGCAGAAATTAACTAAAGGAGCACAAATCCAACATCATTCATAACAAACTAACTAAAGCAGAAAATGCAATTTTGTTTAAATTAAACTAACTAAAGTAGCATATGTCCATGTGTATAAACAAGAGAAGGATGTGAATTCACGAGATACTAGTAAAAGATAATATCATGAGCAAATGAAAAATGTGCTAGTGCAATGGCTCCCAAAGTTGCAATCCAAACATCTTTTGAAACTCAAGCCATTGGCTTCAGCACATACATTTTGCAAGAATGTGGTTCAACAGTGTCAATCAATTTACCCACGAATTGTCTTTCCAATGTCTTGTGCTGCATACATTGAAAAGAATATATTTTTCAGCATCATTGTCCAATAAAGTGTAATAAAAGATAAAGATATCTGACACAGAGTTGCTATGATATCCAGAGCAACCTAAGAGTTTTAGTATAATTAATTGTTTTTTAAGCCAATAATTGAATGAGTTTCACTGTTTCAGCATAGCAAAGGAGAGAGAGATTGGACTATAAAACAATTAGTTATAAGTTATTACAAGTTGCTATGATAACTAGAATTTAAATTGTAATTACTCTATCATATCAATAGTTCAACAAGAGCGGCAAAGAATTTCTCCATAACAATTCCAAAACCCTTAAATTTCTGAAAATACCATAGAATTTTCACTAAATTATTATTTTACCTCCCAAAGGTCTCTTGCTTTAACAACACTAGAAGGATCAAGGCCAATATCTTCCCATAGAGCGGTAATGGACGCACGACGATCAGAGTATTTATTGAATAAAACAACAGCCACCCTGATGAAAAAAAACACATTTCAATTATTATTTCTTTTCTTTCTTATTCAACTACATGCATACATGGTATATAGCAAGAGCAATTTACCTCGAGAGCGCTTTCCATCCTAACCTTTTTACCTTGTTTACCAAGTGGATCTAAAGTTGTATAAAAAAATATATTAAAAACCACATAAAAAGGCCATTTACTTAGTGCACAAGAATAATTGTACATGAACACACGTGTTAAGCTTCTTATCACCTTGGTTAACTGCAATAACCTCCGTATTTGATAGTATCTCTTTAATGTCTTCAGTCATACTTCTAACATCACAGCCAATTCTAACATCACAGTCATACTTCTAAAACGGAATGTATAAAGTAGAGTTTAATTATAAAATGATTAATTAGAAATCACGTTAGGTATGATTTTTAAAGTGATTATTATTATTATTAAAATTAATAAATTTAACATGTGACAATTTATAATTAGATAATAGTGTAAAAACAATTTACATGGTTGTGTATAAATTATTTACTTCACTCTAAAGTAGAGTTTAATTATAAAGTGATTGATTAGAAATCATGGTAGGTATAATTTTTAAAGTGATTATTATTATTATTATAAAAATTAATAAATTTATTACATAAAATTTATAATTAGATAATAGTGGAATTTACATTGTTGTGTATAAATTATTTACTTCACTCTATAAAGTATATGCTTTCATAGAAGTTATATACATAGAAGAAGTACATTAGAATGTTTGCGATGGATAGTACCTTGGAAATGGCCCATAAACTGAAGTGAACAATATATTGACTTTTGTTCATCCCTCCATTTCCTATCTCGAGCACGTCAGGATCTGTCGATTTGAATGTTTAGAATGAAAGAAAGAGAGTTGAACATTTAAAAAAAAAAAACTCTCATTAGTCATTATCATCTAGACAAAATAAAGAAAGCATAGTGAAATTCATACCATTCCAACCACCAGGTCTTGCATAATCAGCATAAACTTCGTTCATATCTGCTTTTGAAAGCATACTGCCAAACATAATAGTTACATATAGTTTGTACAACTACAAAGTATAAACCCAACTTTAATACAATTTTTTATGCTTTTTGATTTTTTACCTATCCCAATTATCCCTAATGTCATCAGTAGTTCTCCAGCTATTTCCCACTTGAAAACCCCATAATGCAGGGTGCATGTCTCCCCTTATTAACAAAGCAACGTGTAATTTGAGGGAAAAATTTAGTGCAAAATTTGAAAACAATTAACATTCTAAAAACAAACAAAAACTACCATTCACATAGTGAGAAGTAGATTGGACGGCCTGCCTTCATCAAAGATCGAGTCATAATAGGGTATCTATACAAAAAAAAAAAAAAAAAAATCATTTTTAGGTATGAAAATAAAATTGAAAAATAACTATAACAGTGTTGTGAAAATATAACTATTTTTACTACCTATCAATAGGCTTTATTCCACCATTGTTACAATTATCATACTTGAGACAATCAACACCCTGCAAAAATAAATAAATAATTAATGATAATAATAACCGTTTATTTAATAGCAATTAATATGTTGGAGTCAAGCAAAAGGAATAAACAAATTTCATAAATAAGCAGTGTTATATAACCATGATGCGAAAGTCTTGGCATCTTGCTCTTCATGACCAAGTGAACCAGGCATCACATTTGCACAAGTAAAATACCTGCAAAATTACCCCAACCATATACATGGAGCTACAATTTTAAAAGAGTTGAGAATCATATGCTTTGGTTAAATCTTGTACCTGCAGCTGAATAAATGGCAAGCTTAAGACCCTTCCCATGAACATAATCTGCAAGAGCTTTGATGCCAGAAGGAAATTTGGTTTTATGAGCCATCAAATTACCCTGTCATGTGTATATATTTTGGATCAAATTCTTTATTAATTCAATGATCATTTTAATTTGATTTCAAGAAAAGTAGAAACAAAACATCTGAATAACAATACAATTCATACATCGACATCCCGGGTCATTTAACCCCAGCCATCATCTGCGAAGAATTATGGATCAAGGTTAATTGCAGTTCTTATGTCATTTTGCAAAGTAAATTAAGGGAAGTGAAAAAAAAAAAAAAAGAATAAAACTAGAAACACTTGAAAAAAAAAAACAAAAAAAAAGTTGTTTTTTCATGTACCTATGTTAACATATATAAGTGTATCCAAGCTTGGATAGACCCATGAAACAAGGGCATAAGCTGTAAAACCATAAGAGATTTTTTGCAATTAGACTGTAATATTTGAATATACTAGATATACACTTGTGCATTACGCTTATATATTTTTAATATTACAATCAGTAACATGGATAAAAAAATTATTATAAAGGGCCATGTGCAAAAAAAAAATATTAAATTTATATTCACAATCCATTATGCATGCTACGTTTTATTACAATTCTAAAAACTGAATTAAAACTCTTTTTATTATAGTGCAACATTGCTGCCTTTTATACTAAACTATAATTTTAGAAATTAACATCCTTTCTTTAAGTATTTTATTCCATCCTAACAAATAAATTGGTCTTCTTATTTATTAGAGCATCTATAATGAAGAAACTCACTAATTTTTTTTATTTTTTAATAATATTTTACAATTTTCTATAATATCGTATCATATTTTCTGTTTTGAGCAACTCATTCACTTTTGGTAGAGTGGAGATGAAATAAAATGGATGAGTAAAAATAGGTGAGGAATAAAGTAGAAAAGAAAATTGCTTGGTTGGAAAAAAAAATAGAGAAGAGATGAGGAAAGTGATAGAGAAATGAGGGGCCCGGGAGAAGCCGAAACAGATTGAAGGGTTGAAAGTTTGAAATCTTATATGGTAGGACAGTTGCTTCCTGCACCCACAATTGCTACTTGTACCTCCAAAATTTTGAATATCTCATCTCTTACCTATTCCAAGCTTCTTCACCTATAACTATGCTCATATCATGCGCGGTACAAGTAGTCTCTCAGCAGGAGCCTTGAAGGCCATTGCCAAGAAGGAGGAAGAGGAAGCCAATTGACATTTATTTCTGGATTCATAAATCTGAACCCAATCTGAAATTATTCGTACATAACTTTGGATTAAGTAATTATTCAAACATAACACCCAATCTCGTATTATTTAATTCAGAATTATGTTTGAATAATTTTGAATTGGGTATTCCATAAGAAAGATTTTATTTTGTGTTTATATTTTGGAAATCAAATGAGATTGTTCCTGGAAACCAAAAATAGTCCTCCAAAATAGTTTTTTTGAAAGTCATCTGTATTTGACCATGTCGTTGGCTCTCACTCTCACCATTGTTAAACAACCTTAATGAATCGGAAACCGAACAAAACATAAGTGTCATCACAACAACCACCAACGTTTTTCTTATCTCGGTTTTCGATCACTCTATCAGCTATTGCCTAGCTGTTTGTCTAACATCATTAGGGGTGTTCGCGGTCTGGATTGGATCGGTTTTGAAGCAAAAAATCATCCGATCTAATCCCTTCGGTTTGGTCATTTGATCATCCATTCGGTTTGATTTTTTTTTCAAATCCGATCCAATCCAATCCAATTTTTTTCGGTTTGGATTGGATAGGTTTTCGGTTTTTTAAAATGTCTAAAAATAAAATTTAGAGACTTATTTTTATCAAAATAAGGAGTATCTAGCATAAACAAACACATTCATTGGACAAAAGCAAACATCATTTTATAATTTTTATTGGACAAACACGTTCATTGAACAAAATAAAGAGCAATGAAATCTTATTGCAAACATGTTCATTGGATAAAAACAAACACAATTTTCTAATTTTCAAATTGAACTCATAACTTAAATGTAAAACTAAAAAGCCTAAGTAGGTAATTGGATCAGTTTGGATTGGATCGGTTTTTACCCGCCAATCCGTAAACCAATCCAATCCGGTGAAAATTTTCGATTTTTTTTCGGTTTTCGATTTTTCGGTTTTCAGTTATTTCGGTTATCGATTTTTCGGTTCGGTCATCACAGTTTAAATCAGTTTGGATCGGTTGATGAACACCCCTAAACATCATACACTGCATGAATAATGAATATATACACTTCACGAATTAATCCTATCTCAAGCATATAATTTTCAAAATCGGAGTAGTAGATAATATTGTTGTTTTTTAACTTTCAGTTCAAAAATCAAATATTTTAAAGATAAACTTTTTGAATAGATGATATATCTTATATACAGAAATTTAAATTTTAATAATTCAAAAAGATAATGGAGAATAAAACAGTACTGTTTAGGATAAAAAGATTTAAATGTTATAGTTTATTTATTTATTTATTTAACCACTCATAGTGTGATGAGTATTATTATGGTGTAAAAACTAATTCATCACTGGCTTCTCCCAATATCTGAATGTGAGAATGTGGTGGGTGTGGCAGATTACTTGGTTGGTGATAATTCCGACTTTTTTATGTGCCGGGTACTTTTTACCCCGTCTGTGCAACTACCCTCGCTCTCAGACGCCATCGGTCGCAAAAACCGACGCCAATACAGTTCCAAATTCTGTGACACCCTCCGCCCCGCCGATGCTGCCGGCCAAATGGATGCCTCCTCCCTCCGCTCCGCCAATGCCAGCAGAACGGATTCCCCCCATCAGCCACGGCTCCGATGCCTTGGGAGAAGCGGAGCAATTCGCATTATTTAATTCAGAATTAGTTGTCAATGTTTACCGGTTACCTGATGTTTCGAAAAGGACTACCTATAAAAGGGATAACCAAAAAGACTAAGTGCAGCAGTGTTGTGTGCAGCCGTCGGGACATCAGCTCTTAGGGAAATGGAATCCTATATCGACTAGAGATAAGACAGCCTAAGTAGTGCTTATAAATTTTCGACAATCCTCGTCAAACAAGTTGATTTTGTCGAATTGAATTAAGCCCCAAGCTCAAATTCTAAGAGTTTGTTTATTTATGTGTAATGATCTTCAAATTATGTGGTTACTATAACTGCTAGTTTCTTCGAATCCAACAAAACCTCCCTGTATCCCAAGTTCTGGTTTGTGGAACCCACTTGATTTGAGCGTACCTTAGGAGTTTGGACACACATTTTTTGCTACTTTACTCCTACCCGACATGCCTATCCATTGCTAAGCAATGGAAGAGAATAAAATAGAATAGTAGCTTTTCTTCGCTTTAAAGCTAGAGTAGTGACATGGTCTCAACTTACACACCACTCTTGTGTCTGTCTTTGATCCACTTCTATGTAAGAAAATTTAAGATGATCACTTATATAATGTGGTCCAAAACACCATAAGACATCGTGGCTAGGGGTAACCAACTCTATGGAAACACACAAGAGATTTGGATTACGTACCATTTCCTTGATCCTTTTTCTGACTCTTACTAAAAGTCTAAGCTCAACTGCATTTGATGTCAGTGAATATGAAGATTGGGAGAGCGTTGATATACCAGATTCTATCTTAAGTTATGGGTATGTCATGTATTAGAACATCCCCTCTTGTTAATTTTTCATTTTCTAAAACCCACACGAATGTCCATTCTAACTTCAACACTTAATCATGTTTTTTTTGGGGGTTAAGAAGTGGATTGGGAGACATGGAAGAAAATGAATGGCAGATGGTGCAAACGAAAGGAAACCAATTTGTGGTGAACGACCAACCTTTCTATGTCAATGGATTCAACACATACTGGTTGATGGTATTTGCTGCTGATGAGTCCACACGAGGGAAGGTCACTGAGGTGTTCAAACATGCATCCTCTGTGGGTATGTCAGTTTGTAGGACTTGGGCCTTCAATGATGGCCAGTGGCGTGCTCTTCAGAAATCTCCATCAGTTTATGATGAAGACTTATTCAAGGTCAGCACTTCTAAATAACCTACTTGTTACTTTCAGTACTTCTCTGTTATTATTTATAAGACATATATAGTCAACAAATTTTTCAATCCCTTATTATAACACTTCATTTCATTTCTCTTGTGTATTAATTAATTTTTTACTAAAATACCTTAAATTATCTCTTTCGCTCTCCTATGAAAATTGGAGAAGATGAATAGGTTCCTAATAAAGTTAAGATAAATTTGGAAAAATATTATAAATTTAATGATAATAACTAAATTATGCGTAAATTAATCAGGGACGGAGGGAATACTCCTAAAAACAGGATTATGATTTTGACTTCTATAGTATGATGAAATCGTTCTTCACCATTGTATTGTGGTTATTGATGTTTGAATGATGATACTGTCGAATTTCTAGTTATCTGTGCAGCTAAATAGCAATCCTGATGTAATAATACCATTTTATTATTGTTGGAACCATAGGCCTTGGACTTTGTGGTAAGTGAAGCAAGGAAATACAAAATCAGGCTCATATTATCACTGGCTAACAACTGGGAGGCTTATGGTGGCAAAGCACAGTATGTTAAGTGGGGCAATGCAGCTGGCCTTAACTTGACATCTGATGATGACTTCTTTTCACATCCAACTCTCAGAAGCTACTACAAGGCTCATGTTAAGGCAAGTAGTTCCTTACAATCCAACAACAGATCAAAAACCATTTTTTGTGCTTTTTTTTATGTGATGCTGCAATGCTCAACTACCTAATATTGAATACATGTGGATTTGGTCTTTTTTCCTTGTTTATTCTTTTTTAACTAACTGGTTCTGGTAATATTTTTTACTGTGTAGACGGTGCTCAATAGAGTTAATACATTCACAAATATCACTTACAAGGAAGATCCAACAATCTTTGCTTGGGAACTGATGAATGAGCCTCGATGCACCTCAGACTCCTCAGGTGATGTGTTACAGGTTTGTCCCTCCAGAACTTTTACTTTCCACTAAAAAAAACAAAAAGACGTGGACCTATGTTTTTAAAAGAAACACCATATAATTAATCATAGGATCATTACCTTCAACTAATATGTTTGTCATATCATGTAATAATTGCATTCAACTAATCAGTTGCCTCCATGATATCACATTTTGTGCTCAAACTGAGTACATTCTAGGATTGGATAAAAGAAATGGCATTCTATGTGAAGAGCATTGATCCAAAACACCTAGTGGAGATTGGACTAGAAGGATTTTATGGCCCTTCGACACCTCAGAAATATCAGTTCAACCCAAACTCATATGCTCAAGAGGTTGGAACTGATTTTATCAGGAACCACCAGGTTCTAGGTGTTGACTTCGCTTCTGTTCACATATATCCAGACTCTTGGTGAGTTTATTCATTGGTAACTTATACTGAAGTATGTTTAGTATCAGAAAACTGAACTTCTGCAAACTTGTAACATTCATCTTATTATCATATTCACACGCGCAAGTGAATACAAATAAACTCCATTCTAAACTATATTAATGTATTATGCCATGGGTGCTTCATTTTTTTGCTTTTACCATTCATCTAATTATCTGAAATCCACACCTTTAGACATGAGTATGATAGTTTCTAACTATGAACTGATTACCTTGTAAAAGGATTTCACAATCAATTGCCGATTCCCATCTTCCATTTATAAAGTCTTGGATGGAAGCCCACATAGAGGATGCTGAAAAGTATCTTGGAATGCCCGTTGTTTTTTCTGAGTTTGGTGTATCTGCAAAAGCTCCTGGCTACAATTCAACATATAGAGACAACCTTATAAACACCGTGTACAAGACCATCCTGAACTCTACAAAGAAAGGAGGTAGTGGGGCTGGAAGCCTTGTGTGGCAGCTCTTTCCTGATGGAACGGATTACATGGATGATGGGTATTCAATTGTTCTCTCAAAATCACCTTCCACATCAAGCATTATATCCCTTCAATCCACAAGGCTAGCCCTATTCAATTCCTTGTGTTCTAAGAAATGCCGTTGGGGTTGTAAGAAGAGAAATGTGTTGGAAAAAGTACTCAATCATGATGAATTGTAACACCGTATGTGGAAAGTTGCCAACTAGTGCTATGTAAAAAAGCATGTCCATGTTGGATGCAAGAGTATTAGCTTCATTTTGGAAATGATAATACATAGAAAAGTGAAGAGAAGAGATAAATACGGGGATTCACTGTACCATTCTGTTTGTATTGATGCCAATAGTTTCCTTTGTATGTTCGGACATATGTGTGGCAATTTGTAAAATAAGCTAGTAAGTTTGGTATGAAGAACTATTGTGTTATTATATCAATGACAACTCTTTGAAAGCCACAAGAAGCACAATTTCGTACAAGAATACTATTCAAATGACAGCTATATGGAACTGAATATATAATCTCATCTTGGATTTAAGTATGTAAGTTTCGTCTAATAAGTGTCATAGCATGCAGCTCTACTTAGCTGTATGTCCTGTTTCAAGGCATAGAACTTGAAGTTTAGGTATTACAAGTGAGGTCCCGCCAATCTTCAAGCATCCACCTCTTGTAGAAAGAAACCATAGGAGACAACTGATTAAGCTCTTCAAACCACATTGTGCTCCTGCTTGAGATTGTTGACATATAGGTTTCACAAAAGATGTAAATGTATACTGCAGAGAAATTTTTTCCTTCTGTAAGCTTTGATGTCCTCAGGCTTATTGCTTGCCTGAAATTGAGTAGAAAATCTCCCCAATTTAAACTTGGGGAGGAAAACCCAAACACAAAAAAATGGAACAAAATCTTATAATTGATGGTTGTCAATTCACAAGCTAGGCAGGCTTGGTGTGGGACACCTTTGAATTCAACTGTGCTCCTCCTGATGAAAATAAATGTTTAGAAATAATATTACCTCATAGGGCTTCAATCAAAAGTGATATGTGGTTCATAGTTCTTACACAACAAAAGAACAAAAAATAAATGACTAAACCATGCTGACATATTATCAGTAACCAAAGACCTAAAGAAACCTGTTGTTTTACACCGAGAGACAACCTTTTGGGTTAACCGGCAACTTTTACATCACCTTATGATGCAAAAGAGAGTGCAGAGATTGCAAGAGATTCACACTAGTGATTGTCTTTCATCCAGTTTAACAAAGTCAATAGAAAACACAGTTTCATATTCATTCTAAATTATTTTCTTATTTTCTTATCAAGGAAACCTTAGATAACTACATAGACATATTTTAAGAAGCCAACATGAGCAGCAGCAAGAGGAAACAAAAAAAAAAAAAATCTGCTCAAGCTTGACTACATAAATTTGACAGATAACCAGTGATTAAAAAAAAATGAAAGAATCAGAAAATGGAACGATATACTCACTTTGCTTAGCAGCTCACTTTCTGTTCAAGCTTAATTTTGAAAGGACTGCAGCTGCTTGATCACCACCCAGAAGAAAATAAGGATGTCGCAGAGCAGCAGCGGCAGATAAACGTCCTCTTCTTAGGGAACCTCTCTCGGATACAAGCTTTGTTGCTAAGTCCCACCCTCTACCAGATTCACTATCTAGAATTTGGAAGTCAGGCCGGAGGCGAGTATAGTCCCTCCATTTTTTCAAATCATATCCACAGGTTTTCAGTTCTAAGTTGAAATTCTTCAAAGCAGCAGGAGACCTTAAGCTTTGTATTGCCATTTGCAGGAGTACAATCCCAGCTGAATACATATCAAACAAATCAGGGCTGTTTAACTGCAACAATAATCACATAACTCCACTTTAGCACTTCCTGAGCAAAATAGGTATATGGTGAACAAACTTGAGAATAGTTAGTTCAGTCAGTATGTGATTAACATGTTAACCAATATTTTAGTTAATGTTTCTAAATTAGAAGTTTCTTAACTAGGAGTTCTTAAATTTTAATTTACAGAACAATTATATTGTTTGTGAACAGATCTTAGCTGATATGCTGCTTTAACCAATTTGATAAAATTGTCGATCACCAGAATTATATTTTTTATTAAAACTGATATTCCTACAGAAATTGAGAGCATAAATGGGATATAAGTAGTAAAACCTGCCACAGGATTGGTGAAAGGAAAGCAGCAATTGGCTCTGGTGGTGGACTTGGTGTTTCCTCAGGGAGTACATATAATTCTGGGGGGCAGTAGTCAGGATCCAAAAGGGTACGATTGGGAACGTAATTCTTTCCAATCCGCAGGTCTGTTGCTGCACCAAAATCAATGAGTTTAATCTGCCCACGTTTAGTAACCACTAAGTTGGCTGGCTTTACATCCCTGTGAACAATGCCTGTATTGTGAATTTTCCTAAGAGACGTGATGATCTGGCGCATTATTTGTTTGATGATCAATGCATTTCGTTTCGAAGAGTCTACTCCTTGCAAGACACGTCCAAACATCACAGATTCCAAGTTTGAAGGAAAGTTGCGATCTTTCATGTAATCTGCAAGAGTACGATCTCCCTGTGACACAGGCAATCCTCCTATTAATTTAAGTAAATGAAGGAATAAACTAGACTAAGATGACAAATTCAATTTATATTTTCAAGATAACATTTAACAGTTAACACCACTCGAAAAAAATATTTATGAAACTCCTGAGTCCTGACAGTTAAATAGTGCATGATTATTTAATCTAAAGGCTATTGCTCATGCAATAGAATAGAAATACAAGCTAGAGCACCTCAAACTTCCAAACAAGCCATTTTCCACCTTTTGTAAACTGTGAATTAGTTTGATCAGCTACAAAAGTTCCAAGGAAGTCAGCACATGTTTCGGGTGCTGCCCTAGATAGCCTGTAATTGAACCACTCCTCATAATCACCAAACTCCTCAGCCCCTTGGATTCCAACCTTAACCTGCACATTCCATTAGTCAGATCATGCAAAATGCATGCTTTATAATCCAAAAACAGAAAATGGTAATTGAGCAACTCATGCTGCAAATCAAGTACTATGCAATTTACCGACCTACTTTAGTTTAAAATATTTGTTCATTAACATATCTTTCTTCTCTTGATCATGAAAACAAGAATTTAGAAAAGAAAGACAGAATGGATGAGGAATCCTAATGGTCAAGGATTGGTGGACTCGAGGAGATATAAGGTAGGTTAGATGGTTAAGGGAGAAGGGAAGAGAGAAAAGGTGGTGGGTTTGATTTCCTCTGCTAATAAAACTAACTTTCTAACCAACTAACATTGACCGATAAAAAATATATATATAAAATAAAATTGATGGACTGGAGTGGAAAATTCATGTATCATCGAAGAACCATAAATACAAACGGGGTTGGATCTAGTGAAAGGGGCTAGTCTCCCACACTATGATGAATCAAGATTCGAATCCCTGCTGGAAGAAGTGTCCAAATTTAGTTTAGTGTCTGACCGTGCCTCGAACAGGATTGTCTGAGGAGACATCTGAAAAAAAAAAAACAATAAATACCTTTTTAAGAATGACTTTATCCTTAGATTTGGCATCCACCTGCGTTGTCTTGCCTCTCCCCCTCTTCTGCACCATATCCACATCCACATCCACATTCTTTGGGACCAAAATACCCGAATAGACAACACCAAAGGACCCTTCACCGAGCTTGTCTCCAACAACAAAGTCACTCCTCTTCAAGTTCCTCCTTCCATACAAGTTGTCCAATCCCAGTTGAAGAGGTGCCAAAAGGTACGCATCAATGGCACCAACAAGAACACCTGGTCTTGCTGTCAGGTAAATCCACGTCAACCCTCCAAACACGAGGAACCCCCACCTCTGCATGTCGGATAAGCCTTCGGTCACTCTCTGGAACTGGTCCACGCCAACGCTGCTGCTGCTCTCCAACAACCCTTTGGCCACGTCATCCAACAATGCATGGCACTTTGCAGAGTTGAAACGGTGGTTTGCGTTTGAATTCGATGATAAGAAGAAATTACATGTAGCTGCATGAGCATTGTTGTTTGGTTTCAGTTTGATTTGGATTTGGTTGTGTTTAAGTTTGGAAGAAGTAGCAGTTGGAGTTGGAGGGAGGAGCAGAGAAGCCATTCCTTAAACAAGCCACTTCTTCTTCTTCTTCCTCACTTTATTATTTTATCCACCGCTTCTCTTCTCTTGGTCCAAATTCAAGGCCTCATCCACCAAACTTCAAACCACATAATAAATACTAAACACCTGTGCAACACTTTATTTACATTTATTTATTGATGAAAATAACTTTTAATGTTTTTTTTATAAACTTATTTTTTAAAAAAATTATGCAGAAAATTATTAAAATAATTTTTTTATAATCTTGTTTCATTAAAAAAAATTATAGTCAAATTTATAATAAATTCTTATTTAAAAAATATTAAACATATATTTATTTAAGTGCACTCTGAAATTTATAATTTTTTAAGGTAATTAAAATGTATGTTACCTCCTCTAAGTTTTTAAATTAAAATCATTCTTAGCCTCTATATTTAAAAAAAAATATCTTAATCTTCTGGATTTATTAGAAAAAAAATCTTAACTAATTCAAAATTCTATGAAAAATACCTAAATCCCTACTAAATAAAAACAAAAAATTTGATCCTTGTTTGTTTATAATCTTAAATTTCATTTCATACTAGATATCCTAAGTTTTATATAAAAAATATGAAAGTTACCAATTATAAAAAAATATATAATTACCAAATTGTTATTTTTAAAATATAAAGACTAAGACTTGATTTAAAATTGAAAAACTTAAAACACTTTTCAACTTTTATTTTATAAAATTCTACAAACTACGAATAAAATTTAAAAAACCACAAAATAAGACAATAGCAAGTTACAATTGATTTTAATAATTATCAATTGTTAAATCTCTTCCTCCTATCCAGGCATTCAATCATCAATTGTTCATTCTCTTCCTTCCTATCATTTTATTTTTTTTTATTTTTTTTGTATCTATTACAAGTTGCAACAACGTCCTTTATGACCACTTCTAGTGAGTTCTCTGTTTTAAGGATTTGTGGTTCGCATTCCAATCTATGATTCTTGCGTTCTCTTCCATTTATCTACATTTATTTTGAAGTTTTTTGCCAATTTGTTGTGCTTCATTGATTAATTGTGTTGTTATTGACTAATTTAGATTTTGTGGTTGTGTGTCTTTTTAAAAAAAGTAAAGAAAAAAATTACACGTGACTATCCCATCAAAAAAGTCAATAGACTATCAACATCATCGTTACATCTTCATTAACGTTGTTACCTAATAACAGGAGCTAAACCAAAAAAATAAAATAATAGAAGGTATCAAAAGCAATTTACAAAAAACATATGGGTGCAAGTGGAGGGGAGGGGTGTATGATGTTATATGAGAAAATAAATTAGATATTTTTTGTAGGGTTACAAAATGGAGGGCATCAAGTGTAATAAGTGAAAACTTCATGAGTGGTCGTGTAATCTACTCTAAATTTTTATCCAATGTTTACACAATAATATCATCCATGTAATTGAAGAAATTATCCACCAATCTATCAAAGTTGGGCAAAGGAAAATAATTTATAAGAAAAGCTTTGTTAAGGTTAGTATAGTTGATACACATTCTGCATTCTTCACTTAACTTTTTTTCACCATAACAACAATAGCTAGCCAAGTAGTATAAAATTTCATCAATTTATTCTTGTGTTACCTTTTGGTGTTCTATCCCTATATGCCTTTACTTTAGTGCCACCAACTTGAAACTTAAATCCATTGAAAGTTTGAGGCAACAAAACTCCCAAGTTAATAGTTGGCATATATGTGTTGTTGATCCATGCAAGCAAATCTTCTTTTACTAACTAGCAAGTTTTCTAAGGTCTTATCTAACCTTGAATCTAGCTAGCTTAATCCCTACCTTTGTGCTATCTTCTCGTGATTATCTAACTTGAAAAGGTTAAAATTCACCTATTGATTGTAACCTTTATGAATCATCTTCATCGATTCTTAAACTTAAGTCTATTAAAAAGGAAACCAGGGTTAGGCTAAATCGCATTCATTTAACCTTACTCTTTTGGCAATCCTCCTTAACAATCCTCAAAATGTCTAGCCATTTGTTGATTTCTTTTTATTGGTAACACCTAAGGTTATTATTTTTTTGGGAAATTTCATCCACAAAATGCCTAATAGACACCATTGTCCCCAATGCATTAAGGTTGGTGAGGAATGCTTTCAACACATTAATCATCAAACTTGGGTTGATACTATCTTTTTCTCCACTTTTCTGCCTATCGTGAAGAATGTTTCCAAATACCATATTGGTTGAACTTGGTCACTTGTAAATCCAATCGAGTCACTTCATACAATTTAAATTTTCTTTCTACCTATCTTCATATGATTGAATGACAAATGATATAATATATTCGTCAAACTTCCTTAATCAACAAATACTCTACCCACATCAGTGTTTGCATTGATTTCTCGTATAATCATTGGATCATCATGTTTTGGGATAACGTTTTTGTAACCAATGTTTAAAAAATAAATTATAAGAGTTGGTTCACTTCATTCTTCATGTGTGAACCTTAAAAGCTTGTCCAAGTTTAGACACCTATAACAATCCTCAATGTTCATTGCTTGATCCAATCGAGTCACTACTTCTTGTGAATCTACCCTAAATCCTATGAACTTAGATTTATTTGGAATTAAGTGTTTAACATTGTGGATGATTTCAGTTGTTTTCTTTTACATAATCATGTGAATGGAAATCAAATTTATCAAATTTCTACAAATGAATTAAAAAAAGAAAACAAATTTCTCTAAAAATTCACAACTAAATTACATAAGATTTTACTCTCAAACTTGTTTTCTTTTTAATAATAATAAATGGAAATCAAGCATTAGACAAGTCAAATAATTCTCTTGTTTAAAATTAGAAAAATAAAGAGAAGAGAAATTTGACAAAAAATAAAAAGGATCACTATGATATGATAAGGTCGACATTTTATAATTTTTGATGATTTTTAAGAAAAAATTTCATGTTAATATTATTAAACAAAAGTAATTAAAAAATAATTGAATATTAATGATTAATTGGTTGCCCGCTGCTTTTTCACTTTCTATTTGTTGTTGCAACGACCATCATGTTTCAGCTAACCGAATCCAAACACAATATTATTATTATTATAGATTACATTATTCTTTTTTTTTTTTTGGGGTTCTGTAAGTTCTTGTTTCCCATCTAACGGTTTGGTTTTGGCATTCCACGACACGAGGGTAGGCTAGGCTCAGTAGATTGAATCCAATTCTGTCTCTGTGCATTTGAATTTGTATTTCCATCAAATCATCTTCACCTCAATCCAATCCCTTTCCTCTTCTCCCCAATTCCACACCGCGTTTAATTCTTCCACGTCAGGTTAGGGTTCATTTCTATTTTCTCTTCTCTTGTTCAATCCATAATCAATTCATTTACTTGTTAATTTATCATCATTCTATTCAATGATGTCTTGTTCAATTCAACAGGAGTGGGAGAGGAGGAACCATCACCATCATCAACAGATTGAATTGCATCGTTTATTCCCCGGCAAAACTAGCTCTCTTTGTTTTAGCATCCATCTCAGTTGGATAGTCTATCGCTCTCAGCTGCAGTTCCTTGGTCATGCATCATCATAATGATGGATGCAATTTTCAATGCAATGAAATAATTCTGCCGCCAATGTGGGCTTGATGGCCCATTAGGTTCCCTTCTGTATTCATTCATTCATATATTTAATTTTTTGATTGATTGTTCATTCTGGTTGGAATCATATATCCTTGTTCAGGGATTGGTGTCCCAATGTACTGAACAAGTTTTCAATTGGAGTGCACCACGACCACGTTAGGGGGGATCGTGGATTGCCATGGAACTTAATGCCCAAAACATTCCCCCCTTTGAAATTTCCCATCCTCGACACCGTTCGAGAAGCAGCGTCCAATTTGATGATACTGTCCTTTTTCATGATGACAATGCCAGTCTCATCTATGTTAATGATCCCATCAAGACAAATGAAACTTTTGAATTTGCCGGGAATGAGATCCGGACCAGCAGATACACTCTTCTCACCTTCTTGCCGAAGAATCTTTTCATTCAGTTTCACAGGGTTGCTTATCTTTATTTCCTTGCCATTGCCGCTCTCAATCAGCTTCCTCCTCTCGCTGTTTTTGGGCGAACTGTCTCCCTTTTCCCCCTCTTGTTTGTGCTTTGCGTCACAGCTATCAAGGATGCCTACGAGGATTGGCGCAGGCACAGGTCCGATCGCAATGAAAACAATCGAGAGTGTCTGGTTCTTCAATCGGCTCAGTTCTGCCCCAAGAAATGGAAAAATATACAGGCTGGTGATGTCATTAAAATCTCTGCTGATGAGATGATTCCTGCTGACATGGTCTTGTTGGGGTCAAGTGATCCAAGTGGGATTGCCTATATTCAGACAATGAATTTGGATGGAGAATCAAATTTGAAAACAAGGTATGCTAAGCAAGAAACAGCTTCGGCAGTGTTGCTAGGTGCTTGTGCTGTTTCTGGAGTTATTAGATGTGAGCCACCTAATCGGAATATTTATGAGTTCACTGCCAACATGGAATTCAATGGTTGCAAATTTCCCCTTAACCAGTCAAACATTGTGCTGCGTGGTTGCATGCTGAAGAACACAAATTGGATAATTGGTGTGGTGGTTTATGCAGGACAGCAAACAAAAGCGATGTTGAACAGTGCAGCTTCCCCTTCCAAGAGAAGCAAACTGGAAAGCTACATGAACAGAGAAACTTTTTGGCTGTCGGTTTTTCTTTTTATCATGTGCGCAGCTGTTGCCCTTGGGATGGGTCTCTGGCTGGTACGCCACAAGGATCAGCTTGATACCTTGCCTTACTACAGAAAAACATACTTCAATGGACCGGATGATGGAAAGAAATACAGGTATTATGGGATTCCAATGGAAACATTCTTCTCCTTTTTGAGTTCTATTATAGTTTTTCAGATTATGATACCAATATCTCTATACATCACGATGGAGTTGGTTCGATTGGGTCAGTCATACTTCATGATAGAGGACGGGGATATGTATGATGCTAACTCTGGATCAAGGTTCCAGTGTAGATCATTAAATATAAATGAAGATTTGGGTCAAATACGCTACGTATTTTCAGACAAGACAGGAACACTAACAGAAAACAAAATGGAGTTTCAGAGAGCTAGTGTACATGGAAAGAAATATGGGAGCTCCTTGCTTACGGCTGATAACAATGCAGGTATTTTTTTTCTTCTATATTTGGGTTTCGCTTGAGATCATTATGTGATTCCAGCTTGCTTAAAGATGGGGTACAGTGCCATTATCTGTCATGCTAATATAGTTTGAAATTCACTGGAAGGCTTTATATGTGTAATTCTGTATTGCACTGATACTATGAGAAATTTTTTGGTTTCCAATGGAAGCTTGAGTGGTACACTAGTTTTGATATTTTTTTTGGTTTATGATAATTAGTGTTTTACTGGACAGTTTGAAGAGAATTGGTTCCCATATAATACACCTTCATATCCAGTTCCCACTATCATGATGCTCTCTTGGGCTGTCATTTTCTATTATGTTACATAAATCAATCTGGGATTGACCTGTGAATATGTTTCATTCATATGTAATCTCTATAGTTACTGTATGTAGGAAGAACTTTCTTTATGTTTCAAAATTTCTGCCTTATCGTAGACTTGTCTGATGAAATATCCGTACTCATCAATAATTTTTTTCCTACTACCCACCATTTGATTAAGTTGTATGTTTTGAGCTGAGGTATTGACTGAATGAGTTCTTGTTAGAATCATCCATAAACATGCGATGAAAAATTTGCTGGTGCATATGTATCCCAAACCAACTTTTGTGATGTTTTGCAACAGCAGCAGCCAATAGTGGTAAACGAAGATGGAAGCTCAAATCTGAAATTGCTGTTGATTCTGAACTAATGGCATTGTTGCAGAAAGACTCAAATAGGGATGAAAGAATTGCTGCTCATGAGTTTTTCCTTACATTGGCTGCTTGTAATACTGTGATCCCCATTATTAGTAGCAGTACATCTTCTAGTTGTGGAAAAGGAGTATCAAATGAACCCAGAGAAAGTATTGATTACCAGGGAGAATCTCCTGATGAACAAGCTCTAGTTTCTGCTGCCTCTGCATATGGATATACTCTATTTGAGCGAACATCTGGGAACATTGTTATTGACATCAATGGTGAGAAACTCAGGTAAATAGTATTATACTTTTGTCATTGGGCTTTTGTATTTAATGAAATTGAATTATATTTACATTGCATATCCTAGCGCAGCCTTTTATGTTTTGTGTGGCTTATATATATCTAGATGTTAGACTATTCAGTAACTTAATCATTTATGTTTGCATTATAGGTTGGATGTATTGGGCCTGCATGAGTTTGATAGTGTGCGAAAGAGGATGTCTGTTGTTATCCGGTTTCCGGATAATGTTGTTAAGGTGTTGGTTAAAGGTGCTGACACTTCAATGTTTAACATTTTAGCACCTGACAACGCAGGCAAAAATGGCATACGGCATGAAACTCAGAGTCATTTAAGTGAATATTCTATGCAAGGTTTACGAACTCTTGTTGTTGCCTCCAGGGATCTTTCAGATGCCGAACTTGAGGAGTGGCAAAGCATGTATGAAGATGCGAGCACTTCATTGACAGATCGAGCTGCAAAACTACGTCAAACAGCGGCTCTTATTGAATGCAACCTAAAACTTCTTGGAGCAACTGGAATTGAAGACAAGCTACAGGAGGGTGTACCAGAAGCCATTGAGTCCCTGCGGCAAGCGGGAATCAAGGTCTGGGTTCTTACTGGTGATAAGCAAGAGACTGCAATTTCAATTGGTCTTTCTTGTAAACTTCTGAGTGCAGATATGCATCAAATAATTATAAATGGCACTTCAGAGGTTGAGTGCAGAAATCTCTTGGCTGATGCGAAAACAAAGTATGGTGTGAAATCTTCAAGTAGAGAACAACAGAATCTAAAATGCAAAATTGATTCTAGACATGGAGGCCCTGATATTCCCAATGATACAAAATCCTTGGGCATGCCCAAGTGGAATCTAGGAAAGGAAGAAGAAACTACTGCTCCATTGGCACTCATAATTGATGGAACCAGTTTGGTTTATATTTTGGAGAAGGAATTACAGTCAGAGGCAAGATTATCTTTCCTCATTTGAAGTTTTCATTTGGAATATTTTATGTATATTGGAACTGTTAAGCTTAATTTATATTAGATGCATATACAACTGTTTAGATTGGTATCTATAAGTTCAACTTCATGGCAAATATTTACTGTTTTCCCTTTTCCTTTCAACAGCTTTTCGACCTTGCAACTTCCTGTAGGGTTGTGCTATGCTGCCGTGTTGCACCCTTGCAGAAAGCAGGAATCATTGATCTGATAAAAGGCCACACAGATGATCTGACATTAGCTATAGGTGATGGTAAGTTCTTAATAAGGATATGAAATAGCCTATAATTTACATTTGCACTTTGTTGGGGTGCCTGAGTGATGGTTGATAATGGATTTGTCAATAAGTTGAGGTCAACAAGATTCTTATACGTGTAGTTTGTTATTTGTATAATCAGATGCACTTTTAAATTAAGATTATTCCGTATCAAACTTATGACCTCTTCTGTTTGTTTCGATTACTTTGGACAGGGGCAAATGATGTTTCAATGATCCAAATGGCAGATGTTGGTGTTGGAATATGTGGGCAGGAAGGGCGCCAAGCAGTGATGGCATCAGATTTTGCTATGGGACAATTCCAGTTCTTGAATAAATTGCTTCTAGTTCATGGACACTGGAATTACCAGCGTGTTGGTTATTTAGTTCTGTACAACTTCTACCGAAATGCTGTCTTTGTGTTGATGCTATTCTGGTTTGTATAGTTTTCTTTTAATACCGATGGCTGACTTCCAATTGTTTGTTTGATATCAATTAGTCTTTCTTAACTCTTTTAATTCTGGTATCTGATCTTTCTGACTTTCTTTAGGCATAAACTTGAACTAGGAAATTGTAATTTTCATTATTTTTTCCTATGCATAGGTTTTGAACTGAGATTACTGAGAAAAGGATTTTATCCATATTTGGATGTTAACTTTTGTCTATAAAGTTGCCCATTTAGAATAGTCTGATCTTCCAGCTGTATGCTGTCCATGCTCAAATTTGTAATATGTTGTAGGGTGTATCCCCAATTCTTGGGCTCATTGATAGAAGTCATTTGATTTATATAAATAATTGAGATTTTATAAAATTTTATTCGTTCTAATGCAGTGTCTTCCTTGTCTGTAGGTATATATTATGCACTGCTTTTTCTACAACTTCTGCACTAACAGATTGGAGTAGTGTATTTTATTCTGTGATATACACATCTATCCCTACTATCATTGTTGGTGTTCTGGACAAAGACTTGAGTCATAAGACACTCTTGAAGTATCCAAAATTGTATGGTGCAGGTCACCGGCATGAGGCTTACAATATGCAGTTATTTTGGATCACAATGATTGACACATTATGGCAGAGTCTTGTTCTCTTCTACATTCCTGTATTCATCTATAAGGACAGCACAATTGATATATGGAGCATGGGCAGTTTATGGACAATTTCAGTTGTTATCCTTGTAAACGTACACCTGGCTATGGACATTAACCAATGGGCACTAGTTAGTCATGTTGCTGTTTGGGGATCAATCATCATTACATATGGTTGCATGATGATATTGGATTCTATACCTGTCTTTCCGAATTACGGGTTAGTCTTGTGTGATGTGTGTCTTCCTATGAGTATATTGTATTGTAGATTAGTACTGTAGGATATATAGCTGATGTGCCTCTAATCATTTCAGGACTATTTATCATTTGGCAAGGTCCCCTACATATTGGATGACAATTTTGCTTATAATAATTGTGGCATTGCTACCTCGGTTTCTTTGCAAAGCTGTTTATCAAATTTTTTGTCCTTCAGATATCCAGATAGCTAGAGAAGCGGATACCATGAGAAAACATCATGGTGATTTGCAATCAAGGCTAGCAGTTTCCAATTAACTTGAGTTACTATCTTGTAGAAACTAAAGAATCTCATTGGAATGGTTTCCATTGTATTTGTCCATCACATTGCATTCTTTGGAAGTTGGCTGTACAAGTGACCAGGCAAGCATATGCTTTCTCTCTCAGTTTAGTCTTAACATATTTTGAACGGTGTTATTTTATAGTTGTTTATTGATATTTTATGTAAACTAGTTTCATTGAACTTAGTGGTTGTCTAAAGCTGAGAGTGACTATAATAGTTTTAGATTTTTATTACGATTAGTCCTAAAAGCTTCTTAGGATGGGTAGTCAGAGATCTTTCAATGGTTTATGACAAACTTTTTATCCCTAATAATGTATTATTAATGCTGTTAGTCATTTAGGTTATGTAAAATTTAGAAGTCTCATTGCACTGATTGTAATTTTACTAATAGAGAAATTGTTCCTTATGCTCCATGGAGGATTGATTCTTATAGAATATTTTCTACTCATCAAGGTATTGGTCCCTTAGGGACTCATACTCAAAGGAGTAAAAATATAGGGACCAATATTTACCAATAATAACAACTATAGGGACGACCAAAACTCAAATTTATGGAACCTATGACGACCAAAAGCTTCGTTAAATCTTGAATTTATGATTTGTTTTTTTTTTTTTCCTTCAAAATTTGAACAAACATTCAAACTAAATGGGGGACTATTTTTTAAGGGGGACAGGGGGTGAATGAGAAGTAAAACTGCCTGAAAGCTCACTCTATTAATATGTATTTAAGAGGTCTTGGTCGTATGTTGCAAGTTGCAAATCAACCCAAGCTAAAACTCTTTCAAGTGGCACAATGTGAGTCTTTGATCTAGCCAACAGTCAGATGAGGTTTCCTTCAATAATTTGCTCAGGCATAGTTTTCTGTAAAAATAATGATGGATTTTGATAGGTGTCTGCCTTTCTCCAAAATGCATTTTTGAATTTAAAGTCTTCAACTACTTAATTTCTGAACGGAAAATGAATGTCATTTGATAGTAACACGGATTCCTTCCGGGAATATGGGGATATATAAATTTAGTAACTATCAATCCAGCCTGCCTTGGGTTCTGTTGGCCAGTTATTTATAGGAATCTGCCAGGAGTTCTCCCAACACTAGAAAAGCAAACTTGGCATTTTTAGTCTTTTGACAATATAAACCCCGAATTTTACTCGAAATTTCTGACTTTATGCAATGGCCATCTACTTTCTGCATTATTTACTGCTAAAATATCCTGTGGCATTGAAGCTTTTCTTTACATTTGCCAACTCCTTAGATGGTTCTGGGTTTAACAAACAGTCGAGGAAACATGTATGCAGTATGTTTTGTAACTGACAATTGAGTTAAAAGATCATTTTTTGTCTGGGTTATTTTTAATGTTATTGTACCATAATAGACTTAAATATGTTTTTAGTCCCTCAAATTTAGGGATCTGTCTTTTTTAGTCTCCCAAATTAAAAATTTGCATTTTTGGTCCCTCAAATTCACAAAATGTTTTTTTAATCCTTTACTGATTTTTGGCAGTCTGTATGCATAATTTGTGATGGTACTGAAAAAAGCATTTTGCAAATTTGAAGGACTAAAAAATGAAAAATTTAATTTGGGGGACTAAAAAAGAAAGACTTAAATTTGGGGATTAAAAACATATTTAAGCCTACCATAATATGTCTATATATGGATGAAGATGGAAAAATGTTGTGCTCACACTTCTTTTACATAAATAAAATAAGCTTGCTCTCTTCAAATGTTTAGATCTGTTTGTGCTTGGCCCTAATTTTTTGTGGTATCAATTCTTCAGGTGAGTAGCCGCAGCAGTTGCACCAATGTGAAACAAATGCTTGCATCCTATATAGTAATCAAGTGTGTCGTGGGGAATCACATGTAAAGTTATCAAGCCAGGCTCTAGTAAATGCCCCAGATAATGAAGGTAAAAGGAAAGGGAGGATGGAAGAGGGTTAGAGAGGTACTCAGTAATTAGTCGTGGTTGAAATGACAAATGGGCATTGGCGACATGATTATGATCCACTGGTCTTGAGAGTTCCTTGTTAGAGAGAATGGTTACAATACAGGGTAACCAGATGTACAATAGTTCTGTATAAATCAGGCTTATATTATCCCCATTTTTGAAAAAGAAAAGAAAAGAATAAATTGTCTCAAGAAAGGATAAAATAAAATAATGTAATTTCCACAATCCATATATAGCTACCCTGTCCAGATTTTTAGTCAAACCAACAGCCAACCCTGCAAAAGGCTTCAACTAGAAATTCTAAGTGTAAAGGCACGGCATTTGCTTCCTACACCATTCATTTTTCTAATACACCCAGCATATACAGTGCAATACCGATTTTGCCCTTCTCGTAATCCAAAAGCAATCCGTAAAGGTTCATACGGATTCATAATCCGTAAGAACCTTACGGATTCGTAATCCGTACGAGTTAAAATTTTTTAAAATGATTTTTGAAAATGGTCCAAGTAGGTGTCGAACCCGCAACCTTCGTTTACGAATCCACGCTCTGACCATCTGAGCTACTGAACCATTCATGTTAAAAACTAATTAAAAATGATATATATAACATTATATATTTTAATGTATATTTAATACACATAATTTTACATAATTAATTTTTATCTAATAATATATTTTTTACATATATAAATTTTTAATGTATATGAACCTCTGATTTTATAAAATTAAAATTTTTAATATATATGAACATATTATTTTTTATTAAAATCTATAAAATTTAATTAAGCCATAT